>JASJET010000339.1:0-315000 GCA_034092305.1 Diaprepes abbreviatus | reverse complement strand
GACATATAGCAGGGAACTCAAGTTTTCTATAGCTTTTTTCAGAATCAAAATCGGATGATTTAGACACCCTCAAGAATTGTTTAAAGAAATTGTTGATGTTTTTGTTCATAAACAAATAGATTATCTCGGCGGATTTTAATTGGATTTTTTTTTGCAATACATGGTTTAAAAGTACTTGGAAAGACACTTCTTTTCGTGAAAAAAAAATTTCAAATCCGTCAATTGGTTTCCGAGATACAAACTGTCAAAGTTGACATCCTGTTACGGTGAATCTATAAAGAATACAGACTTGATTCTTGAACCAAAAATTTTGTCTTGCCGAGCTCCTTTTTGATACAAATATTTAAAGGTTTATGTTATCGGAAACTTTAATAAAAAATGAAAAGAATATCGCCCACGCGCGTGAAAAATGAACAAAAAGAGGGGTGGGGAGCTCTCATTTTAAAATTGAATTCGAAGATTCAAAATACATATCTGAAAAAAAATTTTCATTTTCTCGGCTTCTAATGGAGCGATTTTGATCATTTTTTTAAACCGATATACCGCGAATAATGGAACTCAAATATCATAATCCATGTGTCCATCATGCATTCATTTTGTTATAAGCAAATGACGTTATTTATGAATCATGCTAACAGCATACTGTTCCCTATAGCATCGGACTTTCCAAACGAATCTTTGTTTATTAACATAATTAAGCATACTATAACGATATATATTTACTTTAATTATCAAAATTGTTTAGATAATCATTGTTTAAACAAATTGAAAAAATTTTGGTTTTAAATTAGTTTATTCGTAAAGTACAGATAAAAATAAAATAGTTATTATTTGTAAATTATATTCATAAAGTTCAGTAAAGCACTCTCAACACTAAATATTATATTTCAAACTGCTCTATACACATCTGTCTAAACGCAACACCAGAATTTTTCAGATCTTTTAACAGTAAAATAATCTGATTGACGAATTTGTCATGTTCAGTGAGGTTCATTATGGTTGGAAGATTGTTCATATCCTGCATATATATTTCCAAAGATTTGGAATAAAGAAAATGACTACTGGCATTTAAATATAGCAACATTCTACGCGAACTTTTTATATGCAATTCCGAGTTACCATTCCTTTCGGCAAAAATGAATTGTTTCATAGTATTCACCTATACGAAAAAATTAAGAAAAATATTTAATTAATAAGTAAATATAATGGCGAAAACGACATAAGTTTCCAAATTGAATTTATTTTCATGTTAATTATACATACCATGTCGTGCACATGTATAAAATACAATTTTTGGTAACACTGTAACCAGTATCTTTCCACAAACAGGGCCACATAATAACTACAGTCTAACTCTCTTTAATCACTATTCTATACCTTTAGAAAGCCAGTTTGAGCAGATGTTTCTTACTCCCGCCGCACTACTTTCATGTTAACGGTTACATTTTAAAGCATTATGCTCTCATCTCCGAAAATATTTTATCTCCAAATATTTGTAGAAATATTGTATTACTTATAACTTAAAAACTATTAAGTTTTCATATATGATTTAATAAAATAATTATTTTACTTTTATCTGTATTTTACGAACAAAATAATTTAAAATCAAAATTTTTTTCAATTTGTTTAAACAATGATCGTTTAAACAATTTTGATAATTAAAGTAAATATATATCGTTATAGTATGCTTAATTATATTAATAAACAAAGATTCGCTTGGAAAGTCCAATACTATAGGATGCACTATGCTGTAAGTATGATGCATAAATAACGTCATTTGTTTATAACAAAATGAATGCATGATGGGCACATGGCATTATGATATTTGAGTTCAGTTTTTCGCGGTACATCGGTTTAAAAAAAAAAGATCAAAATCGCTCCATTAAATCTTCGAATTCAATTTTAAAATGAGAGCTCCCCACCCCTCTTTTTTTCATTTTTCAAAAAAAATCCAATGAAAATCCGCCGAGATAATCTATTTATTTATAAGCAAAAAAATCAACAATGTCTTTAAACAATTCCTGAGGGCGTCCAAATGATTCAATTTTGATTCTGAAAAAAGCGTTGGAAAACTTGAGTTCCCTACTATATGTCGAAAATAAATTTAAATACGTTAACGTGATATTTTGGACTCAATTTTTGTAAACGAAATCGGATTGCAAAATTATTGTGGAAAAACTATCTATTCGATCCTAACAAATTTTAGCGCTTTATTTTATCATGGCATAAAGTTTTCTTCGCTCTAATATGAAGGTCCTCAGAAAAAATTAAATGGTTTAAAAAAAATTGATTAAAAACCTGCTTTTTTACCTTTTTTTTTTTAATTATTGCTATTTTGCAATAAGGGAAATATATTTTGAGATTTTACGAAACTTTTTTCCTCTTCAACTTTCCTCTAAAATGAATACCTTCAAAGTTACACGAGAGAAAAGTTGAAAAAAAACTTTTTTTTTTCGATAATTTTATATTTTTATTAATAAAAACAATGTTGCCCAACGTTTTGAAAGTATGCATATCAAAATTATCGTTATTCAGGTTATTCTGAAGGCTCTCATCCAAAAATCTCCATGTTCCATTTCACATCCACCTAAAAACAGATAAGCCCTTGTCTATGAGCTAATTTGACTGATCTTGATATGTCTATTCCATTCTATTACATTAATTGTAGTATTACCCCAATCGTTTACAGCATCAATTCTCAACCTGTGGGACGTGCTCACCTTAGAGAGGCGCTTTGTAACCAAAGAGAGGAGCGCATTTTTTCAATTTGTATGGAAATATTGAACCATAGAAAAAATGTATAAAATAAATTTAGTTAAAATTCCAAGAAAACTTTAAAAACTAGACCAAAGAAACAATATATCAAATAAAGACAGTTAAAACTCAAAAAAAGCTTTAAAAGCGAACGCGATTATAATTGGTATGGAAACGCGGAAATATTAAAAAGTTGAGAAACTCTGGTTTAAGGTGTTGGGATAATGGGGACGACCATGATTTAGCGCGAGTTCGATCTCCATGTCAACGGCTGTACAGTCAAATTACTTAATGAATCCGTCACCTTCGATTTACTAGTTTGGTCGTTGTTTATGGTAGATGTAGGAGTGGTTTTTTGATGATTGAAGCAAATAATTTATTTAATTTTATCTTCAGTTGTTCTTTTGCTTGTCAGAACCCCTTTGAGTAATTCAAAGTGTTGAAAATTACTACAACTAAGAATTATACAAAAAATATTGTTAGACTTAGCCGTTTATGTTTCAGAAATTGACAACAAAGGCGTTGCTAGCTGCCATCTGATATATCCATTGTAAAAGTTGACATTTTGTCATATGTACCCAGAATGTTTTGACAATGATATTAGTATTATATACAGTAATTTCAAAATTTCATCTCAACCAGAAAATGAAATTAACTCGTGAATATTTTTATGCATTTACTTTTCACAACTTTCCACATAGTTCATTTTAACATTAACTTAATTATTTATTGGTGATGAAGTACCTTCAAATGCCACTGTATATCGTAGTTTGGTAAATTTAATAGTAATCGTCATTCGCTCACGGACGAGTCGCATGAATGACGTCTAACATTGCTTGTAGTGCAGAAAACCGTAGATGTGCGTGAACTGAGAATGTGAGAATGCAAGATCGTCATTTGACATGCGGGAGATTGAGGCATCCTTAGGTAATAGTAACACCAGTGTATATAATATATTGCATGGCCATTTGACAGTGAAGAAGCTATGTTCGCACTGGATCACACATATTTTTACAATTGCTTGAAAAAGGCCTGAGTTGAATAGTGAACGGATATGCTCAAAAAATACGATATCCATGTTTCAAAAAGCATTTATACGATCGTGACTCCTTCTTGAGCACTTGAGTAAAAATGTTCTGTTGCTCCACAACAGTGCTCTAGTTCGCAAGCTGCAGTTACCTAGAGCACTGTTTGGGAATGCGGCTTCATTGAAATCAGTCATCTTTCATATAACCCGACCTTCCGTTTCTTCCCAAATTACCATCAGAAATAGAAAAAAATAAATTTCATAATAATGACGAAATAAAACAAGCCGTTGTCTATAACCATTTTGACAATAAAAATTAAAAATACTTGTGCTGCACTATTGACGTTTTAATTGAACTTTGTGATAAGTTCCTATAACGCTGGACAACAGCCAAAATGTATCTAAAATAAAATCAACTAAATCATACCATTTTTGGTGTGCTACAACCGAAACTAAACTAATCTTTTTAATATTAGTTCAAGTTTAAGAGATACGTGATGTCATGTCTCCCTGTATATTAACAATGTAGCCAAGAATGCAGATGATATATTTGTATTGTTATAATAATAGAGGGGTGCGACGTTGCCAAATACACATTTTCCCAAGTTAATTTTTTTACACAACTTTACAACACCATATGGGGGATCTCCAGAGGTGACCTCCCATATATGAAGTCCCAACTCCCCAGGGCTTAAAATAAGATAAGATAAGATGATTTATTAGTAATAATATACAAATAGTACTTTTACAAGTCAAATAAATAAAATATTAAAATTTTGTCAATTAATTATTATCATTAATACAAATAAAACATTACACAATATTGATTCTTCCTTAAGAAGAAAGTCTTGGTAAAAAAAAAGCTAAGAGAAACTGACAACAGACAATGACAATACTACAGATTAAAATTAGATTCGAAATACTCCTCGAACGAAAAAAACGCGTTCTGCACAAGGTAGCTCTTGATTTGTTTTTTGTACTGATAGAAGTTAAGAGCTTTAATTCTAGCTGGCACGCAGTTGTAAAACTTTATTGCCAAATATCTTGAACCATTTCTGGATCTCTCAAGCCGGCCAAAGTCTGGGACAAGATTGTTGTTGTTTCTTATTGGATAGTTGTGAATATCTTCGTGTGATCTGTATAGATCAAGATTTTGTTTAACGTACAACAAACACTGCATAATGTACACACAAGGTAAAGTTAAAATTTTTAAATTCTTAAACTAATTTCGACAGTCTTGTCTATAACCAAGCCCAGAGATAATACGAATGCATTTTCTTTGTTGTCCAAACGCCTTATCAGTATGACAAGAATGACCCCAGGAAAGAATAGCATAAGCCAAAAGAGAATGAAAATTACTGTTATATGCTGTCAGAAGAGTTTCTTTGGAAGTTACCCGTACAAGACTCCTGAACAGGAACAGTTCTTGGGACAGTTTTTTTGAGAGATTAACAAGGTGTTGTTCCCAGGTTAATCCTGCATCTAGGTGTACTCCCAGAAATTTGACCTCCATTGCACATTAAGGTAGAAAAGACTGTACAATTTCATTGTTATTCCTTAGAGTAAAGTTAATACTTGTTCAAGGATAGGCGATTGGCTCGAAACCATTGAAATAGTTTTCCTTCTGAAGTTTTGTAATCAAGACTGTCAATCTGTGAAGGGTGATAACTTATATAAAACCTTGTGTCGTCAGCAAACAAAACAGTATTGACTCCCTTGCCCTTACAGTATGCCAGGTCATTTATATAGATGAGGAATAAGATGGGACCTAATACCGACCCTTGAAGTACACCATACCTTAGGGATTGTTTTTTAGAATTACACTGCCCAAAGTAAACATACTGATCACGATCCGATAGATATGAATTAAGTAGTTGAATGGCATCAGCCTGAAAATTGTAGAATGGTAGTTTTTTTAGAAGAATGCTATGTGTAACGCAATCGAATGCCTTTGTGAGGTCTAAAAAGGATGCAAGAGTCTCAAGATACTTTTCAAGGCCCTGTAAACATTACTAGTGAAGTGATCAATAGCCAAAGTTGTGGTTCTGTTCTTTCGGAAACCAAACTGGTTCAAGGCAAACAATTCGTTTGACTCAAAGTGATCATTAGCTTGATATTTCAAAATTCGTTCATAAACTTTTGACAAGATTGGTAACAAAAATATGGGGCGATAATTATTGCAGTCATCAATGGAGCCCTTATTCTTGAAGAGGGGTACCACCAAGATAGCCATTTCAACCATGTAAATCGACTTTTAGGTCTGCTTTGTACTGAATAGCCACTGTATACAAAAAAATGACAAACGCTACTATTGCTAATATTATGGAATTGAATAGAAAATTTCTGGATATTCTCTAAAAACGTAGAAGCCTTATTTGGGTATATAAGCAACTAAAGAGCGGAGTGGTTGGTCACTTGGAGTTAGAAACTTTACAATCTTTGGAACCCCTGCTCATTCGCTTCAGTATCATCCCGGGTTCGTTTTCATCAATTTTGCGTTATGTTGCGACACATCGATGCTCCCACAAGGTGATTCCATTCCTAAACGTTTTAATATTTCGTCCGTTCCCGATTTGGCTCGAGTATTTTAAAACTAATAATTTGTGTACAAAAACTATTCTACTTATTCCTATAATAAAATTCCTGTCTATGACCATACAAAAAAAAACCTACTCGCTCCTTTAACCGTTTCTCACATTTTAGTTGTTCTTATCTTTGTCGATTAAGTAAAAAATGATCAACAGACGAGAGCAAATAATTATATTGCATTGTAGCGATGTTATTTACATATTCTTTTGTTTCCTTAGGACGGGAAAATTTGCTTAGTTTACAAAGAACACTTCCTTAGTGATTCTGGCCACTTATTGAAAACATTTGTAACGCTTAATCCTAAATGCTTTACCAAGTTGATTATAAACAAATATACAGTTTCTTTGGTATATTTATTTTACAATATTAATAAGGGTGCGTTCGTTTTGGTATTATGTCTTCCTAAATTGTCTGGCTTTATATGGTTTCTAAAAAATATACATAAATAACCCCAAAAATATAGTATATGCTTATGTTTAATAGTTGATTTATTTTCCTTTCCAGGGTATAACATAAAGGGTGGGAGTAAATTAAGCAGTGGATTCATTAGTAAAAAAAATAACTTTTTTTCATGTGTAGTTTGTTCGTTTCTTAGTTACAAGATGTTATATCATTAAAAAAAATGTTTAGTGTAGTAACTTTCTAATGCTAGAAGGTAATGGAATGAAATTTTAGCCAGAGCTTAATCTGATACCTCCTTAGTAACAGTAAAAAATTGTCTTCTCAACTGAGTGGCGGGCTTACAGATATTAACGTATTTAATAAAATATGTGGTACGCCACTGGTAAACATATTTTGAACATTTCCTCAAATTTGATTTCTTGTTTTAAAAAAAAAATATCCTGTCGCGTTTTCTTTGTATCTCTCGTCATTTTTCCGTAATTAAGCCTTTTGTAAATACCATTTTTTCCATTGCATACACAGAAAAATGTAGAAAACACAAACATTATCCAGTGTGCTATGACCATGATGTTTATTTTTGTTTTCAGATAAAACATCATTGTCAGTTAAGATAAGCTTTCATTACGCGTTTTTAATTTTGTTAATTGATAAAAATGGAGAAATTAGCAGATATATATTTTATTTATGGTCTTGCAAACGGGAATACAGTGTTAGCTGCACGTCTGTATGCTGAACATTTTCCTGTTTGACGCATTCCGAATAGGAAGACTTTTTCAAGAATTCACGATCGTTTACGTGAAAGGCCTTATACCTCCAGCGGAAGACCTCAAAATGTAAGGATAGTGCAGCTCGAGGAAAGAATACTTCAGACGGTCGAGGCAAATCCTGATTCTAATACAAGAACAATTGGAAGAATGGAGAGAGTAAGCCATATGACTATCCAACGAATACTCCATGATAATTTGTTATACACATATCATCTGCAAAGGGTGCAGACACTTTCTGCCGAGGATTATGCTCCATGGCTCAGATTTTGTAACTGGTTTTTAAATAAGATCAACCAGAATTTTTGTTTAACTCATCCTTCTTATCTACTGACGAATCTGGATTTACAAGAAATGGTATAATTAATTTTCACAATAGTCATCTATGGGCCGATGAAAATCCGTATGGAATAATATAATACCGACATCAGACGATTTTTTTATAAACGTTTGGGCAGGAATAGTTCGCGATTTTTTCTATTTGTCCCATAGTTCTATCCAATGGATTAGACGGCTTAACATATCTAGATTTCCTTCAAAATGGATTGCAACCTTTATTAGAAGTCCCACTTGAAACGCGCCAGTGGATGCGGCTTATGCATAACGGCGCACCAGCTCACTTTAGATGAGAGGTGAGGGAATACCTTAATGAAACGTTCCGGATTAAATGCATAGGTCATGGAGAGCCACGGCTTCCTCATTACCAAGGTCCTTTGGATTATAATTTATGGAGGCACTTGAAAAACATAGTTTATTCCGTTGAAATTGCTGACATGCAGACTCTTCGTCCAAGAGTTGAAATGAGATGTCGGCAAATTCGATAGATGCACGAATAAGAGAATCCATAAGGAAACTGATTGAAAAATCTATTGCAGCTGGAGAAGAATATTTTCAGCATCTTTTGTAATATTTTTTTGTTTGAATAATTTTTGTTAATTAGTAATTAGTTGAAGTTAGTAAGTTGATAGTACATTTATTATCATTAATTAATTAGTAATATTTTATTTCAAACATCTAAGAGTCTTTTTTAAATGCTCATGCGACAATTTTTTAAAAATGAGTCAAAACACACCCGATAATGGTTGTGTTTTTTACATTTTTCTTCATGTTTCTACATTTTTCTGTGAATGCAATGGAAAAAATTATATTTACAAAAGGCTTAATCACGGAGAAATGACGAGAGATACAAAGAAAAAGCAAGGGGAAAATTTTGTTTAAAACAAAAAATAAAATTTGAGGAAATGATCAAAAAAAATTACTAGTGGCGTATCACTTTTTTTTTAAACCCTACGATAATAACTGTACGAACACTACTGAGTAAACTACGAAGTCAATTTTTTTACTGTTACTAAGGCAGTATCAAATTAAGCTCTGACTAAAATTGTGTGCCATTATCTTCTAGCGTTCTAAACTTTTTACACTAAAACGATTTTCTTTTTTAATTTTTTAACACTCTGTAAGTTACACAGGAAGATTCGTAGAGCAAAACTACATATGAAATAAAATTATCTTTTACTAAGGAATCCACTGTTTAAGAAGTGACAAATATATGTTCCATTACAGCACTATAATGATGTGTAATAGATGATATAAATATTATTGTTTTATTATACAATTTCAAATTCACGCATCTTTCATCTTCCTGCGATTCTAAAAATTTTTGTATTTACTACACACAAAATTTTCATCTATTACTAACATGACTAGCTTTATAGCTAACCTTTAACTGCGAATTAATTGATAGATGTAATAAATAACCATCTAAAAAAATGTTATATCCATTTTTGTTACGTTAATTTTTTGATAGCGTAACTCGACTGTGCATAAAAACAGCGGATTTATAACGCAAAGATACAAAACAAAAAAAGTAGAAATGACGGTTCCTATAAATTTAAATCCCTACTCCCCTATAGATGCATCTATTAAGGTAACGGTTTCAAAGAGCGGTACCTGCTCAGTGGTTAGCACTTGGTCTATTTTTTATATTTATAAACTTTAAAAAATCTCTATTATAAGTGTGCACACTAAAGTTATATACTGTAAATATAAGCAGAAAACTCCGTATATTATTTGAAAAATTAATAAATCACGCGATATTGAAAATAGTGAACTTACATTGACAGCCATATGCATCTGAATCTTAAATAAACATTTGGATGAGTAAATTGACTCTTTTATTAGGGTGATAATGATTGATATAAGTAATTTTTCTATATCGGATAAGTTATACCATAATGTTGAATACATTTACCGATGTTTCGTAACATCACATACTGAAAAAAAAAATTATTTATATTAGAAATTATGAGAGTTATTCGTTGGTACACAAAAGTATAAACGCGACGAAAGGTTGGCATGCATATGCCTGAGACTGGGAGATACTGCTCGCCGGTTCGAATGTTTCACTGCAGTGTATCAGAGTGCTCCGATATAAAAATTATTATTAATTCAATTTGTACCAAGAATGTAAGTAAGTAAAAGCTCGAGACTTGTACTAACAATAAGAAAAACCATATGAATTGTTGATATAAACAAAGTTGTGGTTGGTTTTTTTGTTATAAACAAATAAAATAATTCTTCGACAATTATTGATATCGAAATGCCGATAAGTGGAAGTGATAGGTGAGATTTTGGCTCATATTTAAAAAAAAACAAATTCTATACGACCACTAGAAGTTGAGATAGATTTTTTTTCAAAAAATCGCTGTTGCGTTATTTATTATTAAGGGACTATTTAAGTAGGAACTCGTAGGAAGATGATTGAACTATTGTATGCAGTAGTTTCCAACTCCATTATTTCTAAATTTTTGATGTTGCAATAGTTTAAAGTTGCACCTACTCCAAGAGTCAGAAAGTGAGCAGTAGAGGAGGCGTTCTTTCAGCCTGCGACGCGCGGAAAAAAAGCGACTCGGACGTTTCACATTCGTTTCGCCTGAAAAATTTGGAATATTAGTCGTAGAATCTTTATTTTTTTTTTAATTTCTGGTTTCTCGACGAGATATGAATAATGGGTGATATGTTTTTGTAACCCAATTATTGCTAAACATAACAATAAAGAAGTTGTTGCACGTGCTTTTCAAATTGCGAAAAAAATGTTACAGTGGTTAACAGTTCACTACTAATTAGGAATATTAAAAATCAGATTGATTTTTAATGTACCATTAATATTAATGAAACAAATTGCAACTGTTCTTTGCCGCCAAATTAGTGGATGTACAAGAAAAGCATATGTTAACTTTTTTGTTTATTTTATTGGATGAACATTTTTCACATACAAGATTTTTTGCTAATATACATATTTTTTGCTTGAAATCTATACAAAATATTTATTCCGTTCTCCCTTTCTTAGACATCGATGGACACTCATTTCCGAAACTCTTATCGGTTTCATTATTATTATTACAATTATCATCATCATTATCACTCTTATCGTCAGCATCACTATTACGTTCATCATCATCATCCCTCTAATCATTGACAAAATTATCCTCATTATCATCATCATCATCATCATTATTATCATAATCATAATTATTTTCTCCTCTATTACTTTGATCGTTTTTGAAAGTATTATTACAATAATTCTCGATTGGAAAATCGCTTACAATATAGTCGTCAAATGTAATTTATTCTGTATCTTGAAAAATAATAATGCTATCAACAAATGTTGGTATTTGTTTCATGCTTTATCTCGATAAATATTAATAGTACATTAAAAATTAATCTAAATTTTAATATTTCTAATTAATAGTATACTGTCGATTACTGTAACACATGTATAAAAGTGCAACAATTGTTTAACAATAACTTCATTGCAAAAACGTATCATCCATTGCTCGAATTTGAAGCGTCCGAGTCACTTTTTTTTCCGCGCGACGCAGACTGAAAGAACGCACCCCCTCCACTGCTCACTTTCTGACTCTCAGAGTAGGTGCAACTTTAAACTATTGCTACATTAACAATTTTGAAATAATTGAGTTTAAAACTGCTGCATACAATAATTTAACCATCTCCCTGTGAGTTTCTACTTAAATAATAATCCTTTAATGTTAATAAACACCTCCGCAGCAATTTAAAAAAAATCTATCTTAGCTTCTAGTGGTCATACACAATTTCTTTTTTCAAAATGTGTATCAAAATCTCAGCATCGGGTCCACTTATCGGCATTTCGATATAAATTAGCAGCGAATTAAGAAAAAATCTATCTTAGCTTCTAGTGCTCATACACAATTTCTTTTTTCAAAATGTGCATCAAAATCTCAGCTATCGAGTCCACTTATCGGCATTTTGATATAAATTATGTCGAAGAGTTATTCTATTTGTTTATAACGAAAAAACGAATCCCAGTTTTGTTTATTTGTTTTAACAATTTAAGATCAACAATTCACTTCGTTCTTTTTGTTGTTATTAGTATAAGTCTGGAGGTTTCATTTGCATATCCGCAGACCATTGTACGACCTCTAGATCGCTGAGAATCAACAATAAAAAAAAAACGGAAAAAATTATAAACAAATTCATTGTGCAAAAAATTATTGAATAATTTTACTTGAAATTTTGTTTACTTATTGGATGTAACAAGACGCTCCTTTTGGTGTAGTATAAAGTTAAGGCAATAATTTTTCTATTGTTTATTAACAATTGAAACACAACCATTTTAGCTTTTTTCTACAATAACTAACAAATAAATTATCCGATTTAGATGTGCTTTAGCTTATTTTGTAGGTATTTTCAAAGCACACAACTTTTGTTCGAAATTTTTTTTACTGAAAAATAATAGGTTTTCCTAGAACTCGAAAAAACTGTTTTTTCACATCTTAATTGTTAAATAAAAAATTTCTCCAAAAAAGAAAATGCAACATAAGATACTATATAATTACTATTATCATTCTGAAGGTTTCTACGTAATCAAAAGTCTACTAAAAATAAATTTCAAAATCACCTCATATGAGGCTAACTCTGCCGGCTCATAAGCACAAACAGGTCAAGGAATAAAAACTCAGTTAGTTATGTGGAGAGGACTGTTCTTGGAGCTATAGGCACCAAATAGTCTTAGTTTCAGTATTAAATTATTTATCTTGTTTTATTATATTTTATTATACTTTTAAAGAGAACAGACAAAAGTAATTATTCGGTATAAGATTCAAATCCGTGACTTTCAGCTTATAATTTTAACGCTCTAACGATCTATGCCGGATTTGCTTCTAACCGGAAATATGAGTAAATATAAATTAGCAACGTTAGATTGAAGGCGAACAATCTTGACAATCCCTTTATTTATTCTAGTTACCGTAGGGACCTGGAAGTTAATACGTTGGTGTGATTTGTGACTCGATCTGTTTTTTAACTTAACATAACGAAGTTGAATGCTTGAAACTGCCTTGAGGAAGTTGTGAGCGTGTTCTAAAGAGCAATAATAACGATATTTCTAAGACTTTTAGAAATATTAGTAAGTCATGAAAACAGGGATGCATTTTTACCATAACACTCATTTCATTAATGAAAGTTGTAACGCAAGTTGCATATCATATATTAAATTTTACCTTTTTACAACAGCTCTTATAATAAAAGTGGAGATGTATATATATATATATATATATATATATATATATATATATATATATATATATATATATATATATATATATATATATATATATTTATATATATATATAGAATAATTTCTTTAAGAAAAAGTGTGTGAGACAACTAAAATCGAAAGAAAAAAATTTTTTTACTTCTTTAGGCAACCAACAAATTATACTTTGAAACTGCAAATAGTTTAAATAATAAAAATTTTGTTCGCAGACGAATTCAACTTTGAAATTTTGCTGCGTACCGAAAAAAAAAATTGATTTTAATAACTAGCGATGTAAAACACAGAGGGCATCCCATTTCAAACGTTTAATAAACAATGGACTGGATGTGATATGTCGGAGGAGTCAATGTCTGTGCACAGAACTCTTTCGGGGTAGCTTATTTCGCATGCATAGCTCATCAGACATGCGATCCCTTTAACCTATTCTTAAGCTACTCTCTACGCTAAATTTACTACTCGTTTGTGTTCATGTATTTTTTGAATTTTATGAAATATTTGTTTGTCTTTGCTGACTGAATATTTTGGTTATTGTATCGCCAATTTTAGTAAATGTTCAGAAATGTGTTTTCATATTCATAGCTTTTATTTTGCGACCATTGTGCATCCCTAAATTGGCAAAAATATGCCTGTATGCTATGAATTTCGGGAAGAAATTCCAGGCGGATGTGGTGATTTCTACTGACTCTATAAATAGTAAGTGATGAGGCCTACAATCCTTTTTTTTTAAGTGAAATACATATAAGCTACGTTTTATTATAATTAAACCTCAAATGGACCTAATTGTAAAATTATGACGTTTGATAAAAAATTATTATTTCGATTGTAACAATGAGTGCATTCCCGATTATCCAAAAGCTCCACAGAATATTTCCCAACCTGCAAAAACCCTCCAAGGGTCACTGAATACGGGGGTGTAAGCGCGGAATAGAAGAACTGGTGTATTTTCTCAGGGACACAAAGTAAAAACCAAGAAGTCAAGTTAAATCACGTTTATCTCAAGAGTTTCCAACTACAAAGAAAAAGAAGTCTTAGACAATTACTAACTGTCTTTTTCAATGGGAAAAAGATACACATGTAGGAGTAACGCTTAGCTCCTCTTTTATCTCGTTTTTCATATAGTTTTTCCAGCTTTCGTAGACGCTAGAGCAACTGCAGATAATTAAGAAGAGCGGGATGAGGTCCTCATTTTAAAACTCCATATTAATTGTTTACTAAACTACCAAACATATTTAGAAATTTTATTGAGAGAGTTATATTTGAAACCGTATTTTAAACCTTTTTCACCGTATCGGCGAAACACTCTAAATATATTCTTTGAACCACTTCTTAGCTATCTCGTTTTTAACTCTCATTCTTAACTCTTAATTTCAAGAAAAAATCGCGTGATCGAGGGTCTATGTATTGAAATTCCTGGTTCTTTACCAAAATCGCGTGATTCCGACGTCAGCAGGTCGGCATTTCTTTCTGGGTCTACCTATTTTTCAGCATTCCAGTACAAAATGCGTCACATATTGTGTGGTTTAGATTCAGAATTGAAGCAAGAAGTGCGCGTCTGTGATAAGATTAGTAAACCTATAACTTAGAAGAATTTGGTCCTAGGTAAAGAATAATAATTTGATTTTAATATTTTAAATTTAATAAAGTATTTTTTTTGTCGAATTTTAAAGTAAATACTTAAATTATTTTTGAAGATTCCCGATTTATTTATTTATTTTAAAATAAAATTTATTCTAATTCGACTTTTCCTTTCATATTTATAAACATGGAATAATTTTTATTTTTTAAACATTTTTAATATTTTTAATTTTTTAGCTTCTTTGAAAAACTAAATTAATCCCTGAGCATTATATAGGAATATTTCTACTTAAGTCAATATGCTTACATGACCCACCCCTCAATAAAAAAAAAATATATTTTCTTCTACTATAAGAAATTTGCGAAATATGTTTATATTGAAACTTAATTCTCTGCAGTAACAAAGAATCTTTTGATTACTTCATTCCTTTGTAGAGCACAATCTTTATTTCATTGTCGATAACAAATAAAACAAAATTAATTCATAAATGGAAGTATGAATAAAACAAATGGTAGCTAAGCGGCAGCTGCTTCCTTAAAGTTTAATTAAAGTTGAAAAAATTGGCAAAAAGTATAAATTATTAATTAAATGGCAAAGAAATTGATAGTTGGAGAAAAGAGTTTAAGAATTTCGCGGAGACTTTTGACTTTTTAAACTGATTATCGCCTGTGAAAAATTAGTTCATCAATCATTGCATTTTTCAACAAACAAAGCCTTTTCACAGCAAAGCTTACACTTTATCATAACCTTATCTAATTTATATATAAATGACAGTGTATGTTTAAAAATTGTCCTGTAGTAATTCATACAGATTAACTGAAATATGTTGTACATCAGTGAAATATTTTTAAAGGTTACAGACATTTAATTTTTGAAAATTTATCCCAAATTTACAGATAGGTATTACCAAAACGTTTCACAATATATCTATTTCTTTGGCATGATTTCAGTCAATAATACAAAGCAATGAAAACTTGAACTTGAACAAATGATAAATAAAATTAGAGAGGAAGAGAGGGTGGACGTAGAAAATCTTGGGTATTTTTCTTATGGTTGTCTCTGTTCATTGGCCAGCGCTGTGCACTTGTCTGATATACGAGGGCAGGGTAAAACATTGTCGCTGAGATATCTAGAAATTAAACACCACATTTGTTTTTTATTTTACTACATAATCTGTAATGCATCAAATGATCCTAGTCACGGACGGGTCTTCAACTATTAAATCAATCAACTTTTTACATAATCTGTTCCTAACTACAATTTTCACTTTTCTTGTAAAGAGTTTTATAACATAAAGAAATAGTCTATTTTGGGCTCAAAATGCTCATGCAGTCTTTACATTTATTCCCAAATCCTTTTATCTCGTAGGTCAATTTTTAAATTAAAAAGTAATAAGCATTCTTTATGGAGTTGTAGAGCGGGTGAGTCATCCTTCAAATCCTGTTTCTTTCAGGACACGCTTTGCATCCTGGGAGGTGTGAATGGGCGCATTGTCTTGCTCTTCTCGATGGTGACCTGGCCCAGTTGTGTCACTATTGAATTGTGGTTTCTTTAATCGATTCTCATTCTTGTCACATCATTAAACGAAACTTTTCTGTAAAAAAAATTATAGAGTCAATACTTAAATTTACAATATTATATATATATATATATATATATATATATATATAAATATATATATATATATATATATATATATATATATATATATATATATAAATATATATATATATATATATATATATATATAATATATATATATATATATATATATATATATATATATATGTATATATTATATCTGATATTTTGACGAAACGTCTGCGAGCTTCTGCAAAAAGCCAAACTAATAAATGAAAGTACTTCCCAGATTAAAACAGCACATGTTCCTATCAATGAAATACTATGCTCTAAGAAGGTCAAAAAAAAATTACCAGGACACAAATAGCTTAGAATATATACTTTTATTTAAATTTTTACTTAAAATTCACCAAAACACTTATAAAATGGTTACTGAGTGCTCTTTGGAGTTGCTAATTGCGAACCCAAAGTTAAAATCGCAGAGTTCCAAATGACAGATCCAATATGGCGGTTACATAACTATCACTTCCTGTTAAAAACAACAACGCAGTTTAAAAGCAAATCTACATGTCGTTGCCCTTTATTGAAAATTTAACTCCTAGATTTAAACGAGTTTTCCGAAATGGAACTTCAATTAAAATTGCTACAAAACAAATTAAAACAATCACACTACTTTACTTGAAAACTAAAAAACCTGAACTAAAGGAATATTATAACATTGTTTATAAGATTCCATGTCTTAATTGTGACCAAGTGTACATAAGTCAAACCTCCAGAAACCTTTCAAGTAGAGTTAGTACCCATAAGAGCGATTGTAGCAGAGGAGTTTTTTTCTTGTGCTCTCGCTGAGCACGTTTTAAATAAGGGTCATATAATGAACTTTAAGAGACCGAAAATCTTAGCAAAAGAAAACAATTTTCACAAAAAGGTTTTCCTGAAAATGGTTCACATAAACAGCGAACCATTTTCTATGAAGAAAAGAAGATACATAGAAAACCTCACTATAATATACCATTACTTACTACAACTAGAGAGTAATGGCGGTCTCTCCCTCACAGTCTTTATTGTTATTCTTACCGGGTGCGGAGTATGCATCTTTTGATTGTCGCAATTTGTATTTTTTATCTACATTCGATAAAATAACCAAATATTTTTGTTATGACTGTTTTCACCGCCCCGGAGTGATTTACACCTTGTGAGCAGTGTATTCCTCTTTACCGGTTATAACGTGCTTTTAGCGTCGACTGTCAGTTGTCAATCTCATTCATTCTTATGTTTATCCGGCTTTCACAGATTCTTCCGTGCGAGATGCAATAGCAGTGGATATATCCACATTATGCCGTTGTAGTGATGAAATCACATTCAGCAAACGTACAACTATATGCAGCTCCGTATATGAATGAAGTAAAATGTGAACAGTTAATATAAACTTCGTTCCAACCATATCTTTTCCATGTTAGAGGTTGCAGTTGGAACAAATTGCTAAGGAACACAATTTATCCTATTCCACCACCATCGAGATGATGGCCTACCTGTACCACCATACCGAGAAGAAAGTCAAAACTTACCCTCCCCGCCACACTGATACGGCAGAGGTACATGTTTCGTCTCTACTAGACTCATCAGGGTACCGACATGTACCTGGCTGTGCCAAGGACAGATCGGATATTGTTGGAATGAAGTTTGCATTTACTGTTCGCATTTTACTTCATTCATGTACGGAGTTGCATATAGTTGTACGTTTGCTGAATGTGATTTCAGCACTACAACTGCATAATGTGGATATATCCACTGCTATTGCATCTCGCACGGAGGAATCCGTGAAAGCCAGATATACATGTATACGCCATCCGGCGGGAGGTCGGCGAAGCCGCGCTCAGTATTTGCTTGCTTCCTTCCGATCTGTCCTTTGCACAGCCAGGTGCATGTCGGTACCCTTATGAGTCTAGTAGAGACGAAACATGTACCTCTGCCTTATCACTGTGGCGGGGAGGGTAAGTTTTGACTCTCTTCTCGGTATGATGGTACAGGTAGGCCATTATCTCGATGGTGGTGGAATAGGATAAATTGTGTTCCTTAGCAATTTGTTCCAACTGTGCAACCTCTAACACGGAAAGGATATGGTTGGAACGAAGTTTGCATTTACTGTTCGCATTTTACTTTATATATATATATATATATATATATATATATATATATATATATATATACATATATATTATATATATATATATATATATATATATATATATATATATATATATATATATATATATATATATTTATATATATATAATATAATAATATTATAAAAATGAGAATTTCTTAACAAAATATGATAAAATAAAGGTCCATTTGTCCGGATGGATTTAGTTATATACCTAAAGACAATCTGAATATCGCATATCCTTTTTTTCCAAGATTTGTGTGGAATCTTTTTGCTAAAATAAACTCTGAAAAGGTTAAATGAGATGTTTTTCGGAATATTATTGAAAAATTCCGCTTACAAGTAGGCTGTCGACCCTAATAAAACAGAGAAATGCTGAAATTGTTTCTTGTTCTAATTTTACTTTTGCAAACTAAGGTCTTAAGTTATCGGCATTATAAGAGCAATAGTTCCTTAAATATAGGAGATACAACATCTCAGAAGCTTAGTTTATTGCGAATGAGAATGTTAATGGTAACACTGTTTTTCGGCATTCTAGTATTCTTTGTAATTAACTCACAACTATTTCCAGTCTAAAACAGAATTCAGTCTGTCAGTTGACCTATTTTTTGGGATAGTATTATTATCTGCGATAAAATATAATGGCAATAATTTTACCGTACTTTCGATTACTATTACCTGAACTAACATTAAAATTCTAACCTTTCACCCTATAATCGAAGATTTATATGCAAAATTTATTGTAAATCCTATATCAGGTATCCCATTCAGCAGTGGTCAATTGCAATTATTGGCCCCGTCGTTAGAGGGGACAAGTCATTAGGTTAACGGAAATTGTTTCCCAAACGCATTGACACGTCGCCTTTAGGGAAATTGGCCCATAGAGTGGCAAACTGGAACAGATCCCGATCCTAAATAAATTTATATTGATAGGGTGATTATTACTATAGATGATTGATTAGGTAAAGAATTATTAAAGGATAGTTAACCAGTTGATTATAAAAGTTTGTTGTATTCAGTTTACAGCCCGATAAGTGATTTGTCAGTTGTTTTATTATTGACGTTGCGAGGATTTGATAAGATATTTCTTCAGTTTTTTCTAGATTTTTTTCGGCTTGTTAAAATGGACACTAGTTTGCCATTTTTGTGGTTTGGATCACTCAAATTAATACAATAAAAAGTCATTGCAACACTTAGAATAAGAAAGTTCCTCCTGTCAAATTTGCCCTAGAAAAAAACAAATGCTAAATGTTTTCATCACAGTTTTAGAACAAAGAGTAGATCTAGACAGTGGGATAGCATTTAATCGTAGACTCCTGCATACGGAATATTTTGGATAGTGCATGACCGTTCTGTCTACAATCGTATTGCTGCCCATATTTGTAGCTGTTTTAAAAACCTATAACTAAATATCACAATGACATAGACAATCTGGAAGTCTGAGTGTTCCTCTTTGCTCTTGCAGTTTTAGTGCTAAACTACTACAGGTTATTTAGAGCTTACCACTATCAAAACTCAGGACTTCAGGACTCGGATAAGGCTGCTATCTAGCTGGTTAGATCTCGCCTCTTGTATTTTAGCTCTTCCTCGGCGGGCCCACGAGGTTAATTGCACGGAGATTTTTATAAAATTAAGTGAAATAAGTTTCTCAAAACATTTAATCCATTAACAAAAATTAAAAAAAATATTTGCAATGGGAAACTTATAATTAATAATAATTAACAATATCAATCAATCGTTCTACTAAGAAAAAGATGCAACAAACCCAATTTTGAAGATGAAACGTATAAATAGCTTTCACTAATCAAGAAAAGAATATATCACGAAAAACAACTATTTAAATTGTTCGATCAAATAGTAGAAAGTCGCCCTTTTCCCAAATGAAATAAAACAATACTTTCCCACAAAATAAATGAAAAACAAAAAAAAACAAAACCTTCATTATTGCTGATTTTACCATACCGAATTTCAAACATAGCGGTCGTTAGTTAATTTTTAGAGGCAAGACCTGACTTTACAACCCTCAGAACCACACCAGTTTAGTCGCGCTGGTACCACCTTGCATTCTCTCCACTAATAGATCTTACTGTGGCGATACACCTCCGCTCGCGAAGGATAGTTTTTATTTCCGAGTGTCTGAAAGTTTCAGTCCCTTCGTTCATAGAGGGCATTAGTGATCCATGTGTCGAATTTTTAATATTTAATCAAACCTGAGCATTCTAAGATTTTTTTTATATAAATGCAAATTGTAACTATTCTACGCTTATAATAAAAGTGCGAGTCGTGCCAGCATACGAAAAAAATTCTATTCGCTTTTAGCTATTTTCAAATTTCTTGTTCTAAGTTTACTCGAATAGGTAAAAGAATGGGTCCCCAGACGCGAGCTTTGTACATGATACAAATTATAATATTGCATTTTAGTAATTTTATTTAAATATTCTTTTGTTTTCTTATGATGGGAAAATTTGCTCAGTTTGAGAAAAATAAAGCTCTCCCACTGGTCGCCCACACGTTCTAAATGTCTTTAGCATTCAACCTTAGACCCCTAACGAAGTGAATGATTTCTTTGACAGATTAATTTTAAAATTTTCAAGAATGTAGGACCGTTTAGATATTATATCACATAAATTATATGGGTTTATCTATTTTTTAGAAAACAATTAACTATTCCAAAAGTAATAAAACTGAATTTAAGTTTAAGTATGATAACGGATTTATATTTCCCTATTATATAACTATTCTTGGATAGACATCAGATATATACATTGCAATGGTCAAAATCCTTCTACAAAGTGACTCAAATAAATTCCTCCATTTAGTAAAATTTTCTTGCAGATAATGAACGTAAAATAATGGGAACTTGTAATGAACTTTTGTTCCCTTACAACAACATAATATCATAAATGTTCAGCTACTACTATCAACAGGACCAAACTTCGATATCTCTATTCGCTCTTACTTTGGCAGATCGTAAGCTTATACTTTGTGAATTTTATTATATTAAATAAAACGCACAAAACACAAATAAATAAATCACTGAACTGGGGTAATTGTAATGTAGAATTTGGATAGTGTAGTTGTAAACATCTCTCGCGCCTTTATGTGCGCCTCAAAAATATATTCAAATTCATCTGAGGCAATACAAGTATGTACTTTGTGTTAGTAAATAAAGAATGATTTTAATTATTTGCGCAGTTAATTATTATTATGTTCTTAAAAAACTGCAATATGTTACATTTGCCTTGCGAAAAGGGGACAAATATAATAACTAGTTGTCGCTGATGTTGTGTTTAAATTATAATCTCTTATGGGGAAAATGTAAATAAGAACTTATTTCTCTAACTTTCAGTTTTTAAATTTTTTATATTTACTGAAAAATATAAATGTTATAAGCTTTTCTGTCAGAACAAGTTAATAAATGTGAATACCAACACTAAGTACTGCAAACATATTCTAAAATAGAAGTGTATTTTGGGTTAAGTAACTAAAGAAGTCATTAAACACTGCAAAAATATTTTAAATCATAGTGTCTTCATAGTTATAGAAACATCTAACCAAGGTTAAGACCATCAAATTAGAGTTGAAAAGTCAAGCCCGAAGCACGGCGGTCTGCAGTTGGCGGAGGTAAAACTTTTAAAATATTTGAGCTGTCTACTACGTCTTCGTCGTCAACAGCAGGCCAGTTAAATAGTTTTTTCTTAAATCTGAGGAACTTTATAACCCAGCTTTGTCTCCATTATTCCTTAGTACTTTCTCAAAAAAGTGCTTAGTGCTTTTTTTCGTGATGTAATCGACAAAAACCCATTTATCAACATCAATGGATTGACTGCACTTAGAATCAGATTAGACGAAATCTTGTAATTCCCTAAAGAATTTCTCATTATCAGACTCAATGTATACTATCTGATCTTCATCAGCTTCACCACTAGAGCTTGTGTCTTCGACGATAGCTGGCTTCTTGTTATTTGTAGCTATGTCTGTTGCAACAGAAGCTTTGCCGCTTCTTATAACCTGAGCAACTAGCAACTTTCATTTGCGAATTTTTGAGCTACTCTGAGCTTGTACATTTTGTACACCTATTGTTTTAGAGCTTCTTTGTCAAACTTTTCTCTAGGTACAACTTAACTGTTGAATGGAATAATACCGCTGCTCTTGAAGCCATTAGTGATTACAATGGCCCGTGTCTCTTTCCAAGTTTAGGCGATAAACTGGAAAAACATTTTCCTCGGTAATTTTCGATCCACATTTTTGCGTTGCCATTTTATTAATTTTTTATCCCATCTGGTTTTAGCGGACTTGAAAACTGAGAAATCTAACGGCTATAGATGGTGTGTGGTGTGAGCCGGCAGTTTTAAAATTGTATTGTCTCTGGGTGCCAGATTCACGACAGCCTCGTTAACATGTGTCGCGTGTCCATCATATAGAATAAAAGTCGGTCTTGTGTGTCTCATGGCAGAAACCGTGATCTTTTGAAAATAGTTTAAAAAAATTTTTGAGCCCATCCATCTCTTCTTACTTGCAGGAAAATAATCATCACAGTCATTTTTTCCCGGCCAGGAGTGCTAGTGATACGTGAACATGGTACACTTCGCTTACCAACCGCTTTTGCTCTGAATGGATCTATTGAAAAACTCTTGTCTAAATTGCATATCTGAGAAGGTTGGTCTTCAAGCTTAAAATAAAGGGGCGTTTTCTTCAGGAAAGAAAAATATCCGTACACAATGAATGGATCTGTCGCTTTTTTCCTTACAAATTCAACAGCTTTTTATTTTTTTTTATTTTATACTTGATAACGATTAGAGATACAACCTAATCGAAACGTCGTAAAAATAAATATAAAGACAATGCAAGTCCGACATCATTTTAGTCACGATACTGTTTGCTGTGCATATGCTGATTAGTACTAATTTTTCAAAAATATGCACAAACGCAAATTTTCATCTGTTTCACCATTTTTGACTTCAACAGTGAAGGTCCCGTATGTAAAACGGTCAGTATAAATGATTCTTTTAATTTCAATGCCCTTTATCATAGTAACATTTTAGTTTAAAGTAAATATTCCTTATTTTCATAACTCCTAGTTTTTTCACGATTTTCTTGTCACAAAAACTTCATATAATTAATGTCAAATTCTTAAAATAAACTGCTTTTTCTGGTACAAAGTGTTTAAAATGACTTAGTTTATCAAAATTTATTTTTTCAACACAAAATCATGAAAATTTATAAAATTTCTATAATTTTGTCCACGACTATTTAATAACTCAGTAGAAAATTCCTCACCTTTTTTCTATTTGAATCAATTCACTGCGGCTTTCGAGATCCCATGTACGTAATTTTAATGAAAGGGTCAAATTTTGTACAATTTAAAAAACAAAGAAATACAATGAAAGACTAAGAAAGAATAAATATTTTATAATGAATAATGCTAATGGTTGGTTTCTTTTTGGCTAATTATTCTTAAGCCTTGTGGAGCTTATTTCTGCCAGTTTTTAACTTTCTTAACAGATTCTTTGTCTGTACAGCTTGTAATTAATTACTTTAAAAAATGAATTATGTCTAAAATAATTCGAGAATAAAAAATAAATGATTTGGTTGTAAAGTAATTTAGCACTTTCATAACTAAAATTATGATATTTGGGTCAAGTTTTCAGTATTTTACCTACAAAGTATTAGATTTTATTATAGCTCAAAACAATGCTACACTGACTATTAAAAAAAAAGCGCGATACCTCACAATAAGATGAAAGGTAGAATTGGTTAAATTCAAAACAAATAAAAAAAAAACACTGCATTGGACCCAGGTTGAATGCAGAAACCTTCTACGATGTTGTGAGGAACTAGCTTTCCACTTTACTCTCTAAAATTAGCCATCAACTACAAATATAATATTCTAATGCAAAGCATGTGAGTTAAATAAAACTCAGTAGTAGTTCCTTATAATCAAAATCTTTAATTAAAATCTAAACTGCAGTGTTAGCTAGATG
Source organism: Diaprepes abbreviatus (assembly GCA_034092305.1). Classification (NCBI taxonomy): domain Eukaryota; kingdom Metazoa; phylum Arthropoda; class Insecta; order Coleoptera; family Curculionidae; genus Diaprepes; species Diaprepes abbreviatus. Next base: position 290,560 of record JASJET010000339.1, on the reverse strand, counting down.
TATCATAAAATTGAGAGAAAACTTGAGTAAATTTCCAGAAAAAAAGAGAAAATAAATCCAACTGGTTAACAATTAACCTTACACTATATACCCTACTAGCTTAAAAATCCTAAAACATACCCGTTCTTTTCATGTATGATTATATATGCCGAATTATAGGGCAACGCCTTCCAATAATAAAGTATAATTCTGGTTAATAAATTTATTAAAAGATTATTAATGAAAATAAGTTAATATAAACGTTTGCCCGAGTTTAACAGTTGTTTAATTTCTCTGCCTAACGATGTAAGCTCTGTGGATAGTACCAACCAACGCAACACGCAGGAAGAAGCAGTAACAATGATTTCTGAGGGTAGTTCAATAAGCCTCAATGGTGGATTAACAGGTTTTACTATGTCGGGTTGGGTGGACACCAACAATGATTCAACCCCTAGGGTGGATAGCTCTGATGTTCAAATCCGTAGGGAGGATTAGAGTAATGAAATAACCAGTAGGGTAGACTCCAATGTCGGACGGGTCTAACAAAATTCCTTCGTTAACACGTGAAAACTGTCTGAAATCCCTGTCCCCAGGTTTATCTCGGTCAAAAAAAAAATCGTAACTGCCAACCAGGCAAAAATTACCAGGATAATAAACGACCTACTATGCCAGAATCCCAAAAAAAAATGGCAATTAAAAATTGAAATGGAAGTCTGCAGCTGCTTCGGCCGAATCAAACCAGAAAAATCTGAATATCAAGCCAAAATAGCCTTCATTTATAATTATAGCCTTGAGCTGTAGTATCTCGATAGTTATTTTTAAACTGAAGAAATACGTTTCGAATAAAGTAATAAATTTCCTTCCTGCAACCCAACATACATACGATTCCACTCAAATATTAATGGCTGGGAAAACCAGATCTATATGAATAAAACAAGGTAGTAGTAAGTTCATTATCGGTAAAAAAAATCTAAGCACAGTGTAGTGAAATATCGAATGATGTTCAAACTTGAAAAACAAAATTTATTAAAACTGTACTTTATGAAATGTTTTTCTTCAAAGAATTCCTGGGAAATACTTAGGGAAAATGATATTGTGTTGCCCATAACGGGAGTATTTCCAAAAATTAGGTTAAATTAACTCAATTAGCCATAGTCAACTTAAGCGGAAAATTGAACCGTGACAAAAAAAAGTTAAAAAGCAAGAAACTTCTTAACTAGTTGGTTTAAGAACTTTATAGTCTATAGAAATTGACAAAGAATGCATAAGGTAAATTTTACTTAACAATTTTAACATGCAAAAATTGTGTGCGAAATTGGTGCCTAAATTTTAAAAATCGAACAAAAAGGAACTCGCGAAAATGTTCATACGGACTATTTGAATGCCATTGAAAATGACCTGAACTTATTGAAAAGAGTTATAATATCGGACAAATTTTGGTTTTTTACCTACGATTCTGAAACTAAGCGCCGATCTTCACCGAGAGCAAAAAAATTTCGAACGAGCAAATCAAGATTAAAAGTGAGACAGATTGTGTTTTTTTTCGATCTTCATGGGGTTGTGTACCTTCACTGGGTTCTTGAAGGTCAAAGAATTAAATATTGAGGGTTTTGCTCAACTTCTTGGAAGAATAAAAAATATTGACCCGAATTCTGAAAGAACAAGTCATGGGTTCTCCATCAAGACACATCGGCTAATTCCGCGTTATCACTCAAAAACGTTTCTAGCCAAATACAACATCCCAAGGTAAAACCATGTGAGTTTTATCCCCAAGGTCAAATCTACATTAAAAGAAACAAGATTTTAATGCGTTGAAGCTGTGAAAGAAAAAGCGATAAGCGTCGTGAAGGAGCCCACAGAAGTAGACTTTCAACAGTGTTTCGAACAATCGAAAATTCACATGGAGTGTTGTAGGGATAGAAGAGGAGTATATATTAAAGGTCATAATAACTATATATATATATATATATATATATATATATATATATATATATATATATATATATATATATATATATAAAATAAAATGCCTCACCTTGTATTGATAATATCACATTTAAAAAATATACCACGCAAAAAATGTTTTTCTTTTGCATCTAAATATCTCGATCTTATTGGAAAGAAATATCACTGGAACATATCGGATTCTTATGGGTCTGTATTACTACAGGAATGAGGTTAATTTGAAGAAACCGCAACTAACTCGCACCAGTTAGGGAACCGTTAAAGGAATACAGACCTGGACTCTTCCGTCACCTATACTGCACCACACTCTCACTTTTTGAGAGTTTTGGTTGTTAACTACAGTGAACGAATGAGGATTTTTACGTTGTCCAATAGCAACAATTTTGTCTGTTGACATGGTCAAAATCATTGTTACTATAACTGTTGCATTTGTTCGTAAAATTGATTTCGGCGACCCAAATCATCTTCCGACAACTCCTGTAATAAACATCTTCTAGGAGGTATACTTCGCTTTGGTCAGTATTTTATAAACCTTAGAATGTGCTACATTAAAATTTGAAGCTATTTCCATGAGTATGGATCGTGGATTATCTTGAGCTCTCAACAATATATAAAGCTGTCCTTTTATTACTGCCCATATTCCCTAAACTTTGCCTCAAATAGGGTTACAATGCTTTAATATATAAGTTGCCGATCAGGGTAAATTGCATTGAATAACTCAACCACCTTTGTGGGTTTGTGCCTTCTCTCTCTATCCTACATAATATTCATTTCTTTCACGTTCCGTTAATTTTATCATTTTCCCACAAAATTAGAATCAAGTTAAATGTTCTAACACACTTATTTCGCCTACCATAAACGTTAAACACACCTAAGATACAACAACTGACCATTTTTGACACTGAAATTTAAAAAACTTTGGTCAACCAATTTAATATCGTTGATATTATTACAGTGAGCAGGTGAAAGATCTTGCGAATTACAAAATTTTTTCTTGACAATTTTCTTATGTAACTAATATCGATATTTACCTTATTGTATGTAAAAAGTGTACTCAGATTTTAAATTTAAATTGTGTTTGCTAATAGGGCTATTAAAATTTGATAACATATGATGCAAAGTTTATTTGTTTTTGACCCTGTATAAGGTCTTTTTCTTCTTCTTCTTTCTAACAAAGTTAATTATGCTTGTAGGCTATTGCCTGTTCATTGCCATCACGTCTTCCCCGGAAGATGTGGTCCAGCATTCTCGCCATCGTTTTGGTGGTCTTCCCCGTGATCTTTTTCTTACTAGGTTATTAATTTTTACGCTTTTAACGAGTCTACCCTCCTCCATTCTCCCTATATGTTTGTTCCAGAATCTTCGCCTTTGTCTAACCCATCTTTCTATGTCCTGTATCCTGCATTGTTGTCTGATATCATCATTCCATATTCTGTCGTGTAGAGTTTTTCCTTGTATACTTCTTAATGTTTTCATTTCGACCGTTCTCATCATTTGTGGAGTTCTTCCTGTATCTGGTCTTGTTTCTGCCACGTATGTTATGATGGGTCTTAGAGCCGTTTTATATATCTTAGTTTTACTTCCGGTATTAAGGTAATTGTTCTTCCAAACAATTTCTTTTAGGTATCCCGAAATTCTAGTTGCTTTCATTGTTTGTTCTATTACTTCATTAAAAAGGTTTCCATGGCTCGTTATTTCTGCTCCCAGATATTTGAAGTGATTTACCTGTTCGACAATTTTGGAGTCGATTTCCAACTTGCACCGTATTGGTTTTTTGGATGTTACTAAGCATTTGGTCTTCTGGGTATTGATGAGCATATTTAATTATTTCGCTTTAGTGTTAAAAGAGTGCAGTAGTCTGTGGAGATTATCTTCAGAGTGTGCAATAAGAACAGCATCGTCCGTATAGCAGACGGTATAGAAGAATGTGTTTCCTATTTTGTATCCAGCTGTTCTGGGAAGATTTTCTATTATTTTATCCATTATTGGATTAAATATGAAGGGGATGAGTGAATCGCCCTATCTAATTCCTGTGTTTACATATATGTCTTCCGTTGTTATATGTCCTACTCTGATTTTTGTTCTGCACTGGATGTTAATATCGTATATTAGGTTAATTAGCCTATGGTTTAGAGCTTTTGCTCTCATGATTTCTAAGACGTCCTTTAAGCATACTCTGTCAAAAGCCTTGGTCATATCGACGAAGCACATGTACGCAGGTGCGTTTTCTGTTCTTTTTTAAAAATGGGTATGGTTACACTATTCTTCCATTCATTCGGTATTTTTTGTTCTTCTATGATATTCTTGAATAGGATTAATATTTCGTTCCACAGCTTTTTCCCTCCATATTTAAGCATCTCATTAGTGATCTCGTCTGGTCCAAGACTTTTTCTATTCTTAAGGGACTTTAAGTTGTTTTCTATCTTGTCATTTGTTAGTTCTATGCTATCGTTCTCCTCATATTCATTTTGTATCTGTTCCATGTTCTCCTCTTCCTTATATAAATTTTTAAAGTATGTATAAGGTAACTTTATACAATAAGGTAACTTTATAAAATAACTATTTTTGAAAACGTAGTTTGTGTCTAAAAGTAATACACATTACAATTAGAACAAACAAATACACAGTATCACCAGTAAAGTTTGCATTAGGTGGAAAATAAATTTTTATTTAACTTTACTTAAAGTTTATCTAGTTTCAACAATTTAATTTAAAACTACATTATTAAAATTTATTTTACTTTTAAACACGAACTCCGTTTTCAAAAATAGTTATTTTATGAAGTTACTTTATACAAGGTCAAAAACAAATAAACTTTGCGTCACATGGACCAAATTTTAATAGCCTATTTGGATTTTGTAGAAAACCACACATTTAATATGGCGCTACTTTAAACAAAATATGTCTGGATTGTCAAAATTAACAAGTTTTATGTAGGTTGCGTTGAGCCTTATTTTGAAACAGTGATGCAATTTACAAAAAAAAAATGGGCAAAAAATCTGAATTATCTTATACAGCTGTATTTTTGCATATGGGTTAAAGATTTTTCTTCTTTTTCTTCTAGGTAGAACCAAGTTCTGTTATCTACACAATGCCTCATCGATCCTCGTTTGAGGTCGAAATCCAGCTGTCTCTCCATCTTTTGGGGGGCCGTCCAGGTGGCCGTTTGGTGTTTGGTTTCTCTCTCATCACGGTTTTTGCTAGTCTGTCATCGTCCATTCGTTCCACGTGATCTCTCCACTGCCTACGACGGTTTCGAACCCACTTCACAACATCACTCAGTAGTGAACATAACCCGATTCGCTCGATCCCCCCACTCCTCGACCTTGACCTTGACCTTGCTTCACCCCTCTTTGGCCCCGCCCACATGTCCTTGTCATTGACCTTGAAAGTGCACGTGTGCTTTGGCCTTGGCCTTGTGTTCAAGGTTGTGTGTGTGACCTTGACCTTGACCTTGGTCGAGACGACCTTGACTTTGTTGAAGGTCATCTTGGGTGTGTGACCTTGAAGATATGTTACGTGGTTGGGGGTGACCTTGAATGGTTTTATATAAGGTATGGGGCAGTTTCATTCATCAGTTGGCTCTGACTTGTATAGGTAGTACATGTGTTAATATTTGACAAATCATGGCATATGTTTGTGAAAATTGCGGTTCTAAGTTTACTAATATTTATAATATGAGACGTCATCAAAGAGAATCGTGTGCGGCGAGATTTAATGAAGTGCCTGGAGGAAAACGGCTCCGAATTGAAGAGTATACATCGACGATTCCGCTAATTAATTGCGCTACATGTAATGTAGATGTTCCAATAAATCATATGTCGGTGCATAAACGAACACAACAACATAAAAATAATTCATGTTTGCCGGTATGTCATGGTGTGCAACTCGTTCAATGTGCCTTCAAAAGGAGAATTGCAACCTATCGGGTTAGCAGTGATATGGAACATTCCGATTACGTAATGTTCTTTGCAGACATTAAATCCAAGGTGGTGGAACTTGTTAATAATTTATTGCGTGTGCATCATGCTTTAAAAGTTAACATGACAGCTGTTGGCGAGTACATGCTTCCATCACAAGAAATATTCAGTGAAAAATCCTTCAACACTGCTAATCAAATAATTAGTGTAGAAAGTGATTTGGATGCCGTTTACCATTCTTTCACCGAATTAATAAAAACGCAGGCGACAGAGTTCCAGGAGAAAGATTCAGGTATGGAAAAATCAAAACCCGATATATTAAACTGATTTTTATATATTATTTTTCTTGTTATAGGATGGGCTCTTGTGCGAATTTTATACTTGGAAGTTGGTATCAACAAGTATATGCCTATGGGTGGCTCATCATACATCAAGTTGCCGTGTTCTATTGAAAAGAAAGGAGCTGTCGTCAATGTGATTAACCAGGACGAATTTTGCTTTGCGTGGGCTGTAACATCAGCATTGTTTCCTCCAACAGCAGAGCCTTCACAGAAGACATCCTACCCCCATTTTTCTAGAGTGCTAAATGTAACAGGTATGGATTTTCCAGTAAAATTACGTGACATTAAAAAATTTGAGGAAATGAACAACATATCAATTAACGTATACGGTCTGGAATCTAAATATGAAAATAATGAAGTAATACATGAAGTTATTGGTCCACTGAGGTATGCGTCAAAAAAGTTGGATAGGCATGTAAATTTATTGTTAATTACAAAAGACTGTAGTAGTAAAGATGGCGGTGAACATTTTTGCGATACGACTTGTTCAAAGAGTCATTATTGTTGGATTCGGGATTTATCACGTTTAGTTTCAAGTCAAATTAGTTGTCAACAACATAAAATATATTTCTGTGATGGTTGCCTCATTTATTTTAGTACACCGTCAGCTTTAACTTTACATCAAAGCTACGATTGTAACCACATTTTCACGCAAACACCCTCAGTGGATTTAAAAATCGATAAATTTGGAAAGAGTGTGCCGGAAAATATTTTAAAATTCGAGGGTATAGAAAAGCAAATGCACGTTCCATTCGTGGTTTATGCAGATTTCGAATCTGTTTTAAAACCCATTGAAACGGTACAACCAAACCCACAAAATTCTTACACTGTAAAAAGTTTTAAACATGAACCATATTCTTTTGCTTATTTAATTAAATGCTCTTTTGACGGCTCACTTTCGAAATTTGAGCTATTTCGGGGGAATAATGCAGCTCAAGTCTTTGTGGATCGTATCGAGTGTGATTTAAGGGCTCTATACAACACATATTTAAAAGACATTAAGCCTATGAAACCGTTAACGCCTGAAGAAAAAAGGGAGTTTAATGATGCTAAAATATGTGGTATATGTGAAGGCCCTTTTGAAGAGGGTGAGATTAAAGTACGAGACCACTGTCACATAACTGGTGCAAAAAGATTTGGTGCTGCACATTCCGTTTGTAATTTAAATTATAAATTACCCTCTTTTATCCCTATCATATTTCATAACTTAAGCGGCTACGACAGCCATTTATTTATAAAAGAGTTATGTAAATATGGGGATAAAATTGGTGTTTTGGCTCAAAGTAAGGAAAAGTACATATCATTTACCAAAAGCATTTATGTGCACGATTATTTTGATAGTAAATGTGGAAAAGTCAAGAGGAAATATTTAAAGTTGCGATTTATTGATAGTTTTAAATTTCTGTCAACGTCTTTGGAAAATTTAGGCAGCGGTTTAAACGACGACGATTTTATTGAAACGCGGAAACATTTTTCAAATATCAACCAATTTAATTTGATGCGTCAAAAGGGTGTTTTTCCCTATAGCTTTATTGACTCTATAGAAAAAATGGAAAATACATGTCTTCCAAGTAAAGATGAATTTTATGATAATTTACGGGAAGAACATATTAGCGATGAAAGCTATAGAAGAGCAAAAGAAGTATGGCGCTTGTTTGGGTGTAAAACTTTGGGGGACTATTCGGACGTGTATTTAAAATCAGATGTGTTGCTATTGTGTGATGTTTTTGAGCAATTTCGGAATAATTGTTTAAAATTCGATAAACTTGATCCAGCACATTACTATACCCTTCCAAGTTTATCATTTGATTGTATGCTACGTATGACTAAGGTAGAGTTAGAGCTCTTAACTGATATAGACATGATACATTTTTTTAAGAAAGGTATACGCGGCGGCATAAGCCAGTGTACAGAAAGGAAGCACATCGCTAATAATATTTTTTTACCAGACTATGACCCAACAAAACCTTCTTCATTTATAACATACCTTGATGCTACAAATCTATATGGTCATAGTATGTCACAAGCATTACCATATGGTGGTTTTCGATGGTTAAGCGAGCGCGAAATTCTGGATTTAAATATTATGGCTGTTGGTGATGATAGTTTACATGGCTACGTTTTGGAAGTGGATGTGCATTATCCGACTGAGTTGCATGATGCACATTCTGATCTTCCATTTCTAGTAGAAAATATCATACCGCCAACAGAAAACGCTAAATTACCGAAATTAATTCCTAATTTACAAGATAAAAAAAAATACATTGTACACTATAGAACTTTAAAACAAGCCATCGCCAACGGCTTAGTGGTAATGCAAACCCATCGAGTATTACAGTTTGAGCAATCAAAATGGCTAAAATCGTATATTGATTTTAATACCAATTTACGTAACAAGGCCACCACAAAATTTGCGAAGGACACTTTTAAATTAAAAAATAACGCGATATTTGGTAAAACTATGGAAAATGTGGAAAATCGAAAGGATATAAAATTAGTAACACATTGGGAGAACAGTGTAGGCAGAAATGGAGCTAGAGCACTAATATCCCGCCCCAATTTCAATAGTAGCTCGATATTTACCGAGAACTTTGTTGCTATACATATGAATAAAGTTAAAATATTGTACAATAAACCAATTTATATCGGTTTTTCCATATTAGATATATCAAAGACTGTAATATACGATTTTTATTATAATTTTATTAAATCCAAGTTTGGCGATGATGCTTCGTTACTTTACACCGATACTGACTCGCTTATATTAAAAGTGTATACGGAAAACTTTTATCAAACTATATCAGAAAACCCCGAAAAATTCGATACATCAAATTACCCCGAAATTAATAATTTCAACATAATTAAAAGTAATTCTGTAGTTGGTAGAATGAAAGATGAGTTTCCTGGTGATCCGATAATAAGTTTTTATGGTACCGGCGCGAAGGCTTATTATGTAAAGTCCATTAATAATGAATTAAAAAAAGCCAAAGGTATCAAAAAATGTGTTATCGAGAAAGACCTTCATCAGGAAGACTACCAAAGAATTGTTGAACGGGGTGGTTTGATATTAAGAAAGATGAAGACATTTAGAAGTGAATTACATAACATTTATACCAACATAATAAATAAAGTAGCATTGTCACATAGCGATGATAAACGTTATGTAATTCCCAGTTCAACCAAAACTCTACCTTGGGGGCATGCAGACATAGATTTTTACAAAACAGACCCGGAAGAAAACTTAGCAAATTTAGTCACCGTGTTGGAATCATTTCTAAGTCAGGACAGCACGTAATCTGGAAAATCCATATTTCATTATTTGTATTGTTTTTATTATTTCTATTAAACATACAACATTAATATGTAACGATAGTATTGTAATTTTTTTTTTTTTTTTTTTTTTTTTTTAAATAAAAAACATGTATTCATTACTTGATTGCTTTTTTATTGAACCTTTATTTTAAAATTATAAATATAATGAAGTGTCGACAAATAACAAACTGTAAAAGTTATTGTTGAAAAATTTGTCTAATAGTAAATTAAACGCACAGGTCTACGAATAAATGTTTAATGTGAAACAGGTTTGCTGACAAGATCCTCCATAGTCTTTTCAATTTTCAACATTCTAGAGTTAAGTTCATCACGCAGTTCGTCTTGCCTAAGTTCATATATTGCAATAACAGTATCATCAATGTATCCTCTAAGTTCTTGACCGGTTTCAATTAATTTCTTGCGTACGTAACCTTCAAGTTGGTTTCTGAATATATCTTTAATAACAATTGTTGAGTCATGTAAAGCTTTCTGCGTATCTTGCACACACTGAGCAAGGTTATTATCAACATAATTTCGTGTGGTCGCATCGTCTCCTTCAAGAGGTTCTGCTAAATAGCACAATCTTTTGCTTCCCATGTCGTAATCTCCATTAGGTGTAAGTTTAAAACCTATTCCTGAAGGACCTCGCATAAAGTTAAAATCCTTAAATTTTCTTTTGCGACCGAACTTATCAATAGTGTTTACTTCTGACATTGTTATGTGAGACTGATTTGAAACCATTAGATTTCACCCTAATATATGGTTCTATTTCATTAATAAACGGACTCTGCAGAAAAATATGGATTGCAAAACGTATTTTAGGTGATGTTTAATAAATACACGTACAGATTCATTTTACTATTGTTTTATTGAAAAAAAAAAAATTAAAATATAACAAAAGATTGAGTTTACTTTTTATTAAAAAAAAAATAAAAAATATAACAAACAAAAAAATTAAAAATTAAGAAATAAAATACATGTTAATTTCTTCTGTACAGGTAAGCTTCTTCTATGACCCAATTTCTTCTCTGGATGGCACGTTCATTAATGTCCTTGAACTGGTAGTAAACTAGTCCACAAAAGCCGCATTGTACAAATTTAACCCTGAAAAGGTCAATGTAGTTGAAGTCGTACGTAAGATCATTTCGCCAGCAGATACCTAGTCTTTTACAATGATGACAAGTTAAATAAAAAGCTTTTGGTATATGACTGTATGTTTTGGCTGCTTCACTAGGTTGTTCATCAGTTGGCAACATGATGTTTGAATATGTTGTACTTTTCAATCGCGGTACTCTAATTATGTATTACTTTTTAAAATAACCTTGACAGGACCAAAAAAATCCTTGAAAATTACAACCTCGAAAACGACCCTGACATTGACGGGTACTTTGACCTTGGCCTTGGCCTCGCATCTAACAAGTTTAGTACTATATTTATATGCTTCTTTAAAATAACCTTGACAGGGGCAAAAAAAAAAAAATCCATGAAAATTACAACCTTGAAAACGACCCTGGTATTGCCGGTTACGTCGGCCTTGGCCTTGGCCTTGCATCTGACAAGTTTAAATATTATACTTAATGCATCGAACAAAAGGAATAAAGGTGGTGTAGTGGGGGAAATGGGCATAAAAGCAGACTTGCTGGCTCGAGCTCTTCACAGTTCGTCAGAACAGCAAACAGTACAGTGCTAAGAAAAAGTTAATTGTGTGAGTTTGAATATCGAAAATGTCTAGTGTACGGTCTCTTTTAGATGCTCTTGACGTGAGCTGCGGTTCACAGCAAGGCATGCTGGATAACATGAGTGGTTTAGAAGTGTTAAGTCCGGGGGTGTTCGAGAACTGGAATGGCGTGGAGCATGAAGATGCCGAAGACCGAGCCCTCAACGATGGTCGCGACGAGGAGTTAGTTCAGTCGGCAGCGCAATTCCTGGAATGCTGGACCGAGGAGAAGGAGCCAAAGATAAATGTGATTAGTGATGTGGTTGTGCGAAAAGCATCGCGGCTTAGGGAATCTTCTCCGAAAGCTTCAAAACTGAAAAAGCTCTTGACTATGCGGAAGTCGGAAATCGCCGATAAAAAAACATTTTATTCGGCGATTAAAGGTGTGGGACAAGGGAAGAAGAAAAAGTTTAACTTTAAGCGTCCCTCCACCCCTGTTCCATTACCCGACTTCCTAAAAACAGCACCGCAAGAGCCATTGTCAGTAGAAGTGGAAGTCATAGAAGGCCCCGATGGACCAACACCACCAACGCCACCAACACCGGCCAGCGTCGAGAATGAAATAGTGTCGGAGGTGAAGTCTTCCCCAGCGCCAGCGCCCCTGTCGCCGATATTGGGGTGCCGGAAACCCATGAAGAAGCGGTTTAAGCGTTGTTTTGAAGGCGATGAAGTTTCCGCTGCTTCGTCGTCGTCGTCGTCGTCGTCATCGTCTTCACCAAATAAAACCGCGTCTTCTTCCGAGCCATCACAACCGGAGTGGGTCGAAGACTTCACCAACTCTCAGAAGACCAAATTGACAGACATTTACGCCATGAAAAAACGCTTAGTGAATGAAGTGAACGAGTGTGCCAGTGACATTATAGAACTTGAAAGACAATTAGAGATAAAAAAGGTGAAATCTGCGCGGTTAAAAAGACAATTAGAGGACTTTAATAAATTATGTAGTAGGTGTTAGGTAGTTGTAGAGATTAGCTTTTAATTTATAGTATTAAGTTTGTAAATATATATATATATATGTATATATATATATATATATATATATATATATATAATGTAGTTAATAAAAAAGTGTTTGATCAAATTTTTTATATTTTATAATGAGAATAAAAATGACTTGAAAATTTATTTTTGTGTGTTATTTCATATAGGCCCTGTCCCACATAATATTAGGTAATAAAAAAAAAAAGAGTGAATAATCCACTAAAACTACGCAATAGCAATAGTTGTAAATATTTTCTGATAATATTTACAAGTATGCTAAAACATGGTTCGGTTTATGAAGTTAAGGTTCTGTCGCCAGAACTTCTAATACTTTGTATCTCAATATTGTATGTTTTTATGAAAAAAACATAAAATATTGGTTACAAAGTATTATAACCAACTAAAACTACGATCAAATTATTTTGTGGTCCTGAAAAGGACCGTTTGGTTGTAAAACATGCGACTCTTTTATTGAGTTGTGGAGTCGCACGGCCCGTCATCATCAGCGGGGGTGGCGGTGCTGTCCTCTGTGTATTCGATGATGAACCGCCAAAGTTCATCCCATCTAGGATCGTTCGGCTCCCACTCCAAACAATTCTCTGTGGTAGAATCTACCACAGGGCATTGGATGGGTTGTTGTTGTTGTTGTTGTTGAGTCGCTGACATGTTGAACTAAAATGATTGTAATAAGTATTGGTGGTCGTATATATAGAGACAAATTAATGGTGGGGGGTGAAAACAAATGTCGTATTACGTATTGAGACCAAAAGTTGTTTGTGGTCTCAAATACGAACGAACGATTTAGCTGGGTTCCACCAGCACTTAAAGTTTTAATACTTTGTATCTAATATTGTATATTCTATACATACAATATTAGTAACAAAGTACTAATATGTACTAAAACTACGATCAAAGTATTTTGTGGTCCTGAAAAGGACCGTTGTTGTGTGCCCTTAAAAAGGGCCAGGGAGAGTGTGGGGCTTATGGTGCCCCATCCTCGCTGGTCGACCACCAGCTTGACGAATCGCAGGGGCCTTGTGGGTCGTCGGGTGTTGGTGATGCTGGAATTTCCAGCACCGCATCTTCCGTCGAGTCCGGCTCTGGCTGCGGCGACGGAGTTTCGAGTCTTTGTAAGACCCAATCGCCCGCATCGTCTAATTCCACTAGACCCGGATCATGGTCATATACTAGCGGAATCGGCTCATCCAAGTCGTCCCAACGTAGGACGTCAATTTAAAAATCCACCTCGTCGTCGTCGTCGAAGACTTGCAGGTCTCCAACGTTGTCGGCTACGGTGTCATCACTAAAGATGGATGAGCCTCGGCTGGCGGGTCTTTCTTCCTCCATGTTCATCGTATGAGGGTTGATGAATATATGACTGTGTAACTGACCCAGTCTCATATATATAGAACTACCCCCACCCCACCAACGGATTCTAAATGTTATGTATTGGTGAGAGCTTATAGAATTATTGATTTTTTCAAAAACTTTAAATAAGGAATTAGATTTGTTTAGACAATAAGACTTATTCTTAATATTTTGTGAAGAATACATTACAAAAAAAAAAAAATAATAATAGAAACCTTGTTTGAACTGTTAACATTTTCATAGGTTCTCAAGCATATAACTTGGCACTTAAGCTACGAGACAAATCGTCGTTAAACGAATATCTCGCCCCATAAGTGACGATTACTAAACTACGATCAAAATATAATGTGGTCCTGAAAAGGACCGTTTTTGTGGCCCTAAAAGGGCCTGGGGGGAGGGTGGGGTGCCTACCGTGGAGTAATACCCAACGATATTAACACCGACCTAGGTGCAGCCCTTGGTCTTCTCATTGGCGGCACCGTCGTCGTCGCTGGTGGTGTCGGCGTTGCAGGCGGTGCCGAAGGTGCCGCTCCTGGTGCGGTACCCCCGCACTCCTCACACTTGCATATTTTGCCGGGCACGAATGGCCTGACAATGCCAATGATCCTTTTTGGTATATCTTCCATCTTGCCGATCGAATGTGTAATGATGAAATAATTCTAATACCGGCCTCTATATACATTCAAAAAGTTGGAGGGGGTAAGGTGGAGTGCATATATGCATTATATAAGTTTGAGAATAATATGATTTTATAACTCACCGTATCTCTGTTATGGACACAAACTACCCCCCTCCACTTTTTTAGCATATAGTACTAGACTTTCTCTAAATTTTTTTCAAATAAATTTTTTTGATATTTCTAACCATTACTTTGCTACATATTTACAAAAAATGCAGGACTTAGAAAAAAAAAAAACCTCCCCCTACAACTTCCACATACTCCCGTTCGGCGGCCCTAGCCTCCTAACTCGAGAATTTCAATTTTTTCGTCTAAATTTTTTGTCATTTTTAAGATTTTCCAAATTTTTTTTTCACCATTGTATTCTACTCAAAATTCTAGGTAATTAAAGTGCTTTTATTTTTTCTCTATCTTGAACGGTTCTCGAGCTACAGCGCTTTAAAAAATTCAAATTACTAACTTTCTATAACCCTTTTTTTCAAATTTCATTTTTTCGAATTTTCAAAAATACTACAATATGTAGAAAAAAGTTCTCTCTTTAATTTCCCAATACCGTTTTTCTCTAAATCTTCAACTTTAGCGCGTATTCAGCATTTTCAAAAAAAAAAAAAAATTATAATTTTTTTTACACCATCGCATTCTCCTCAAAATTTTGGGCCATCAAAGTGCTTTTATTTTTTTTCTATCTTGAACGGTTCCCGAGCTACAGCGCTTTAAAAAATCCAAATTACTAACTTACTATAACCCTTTTCTTAAAATTTCATCTTTCCGAATTTTGAAAAGTACTACCATATGTAGAAAAAAATTTTCTTTCTAATTTCCTAATATCATTTTGCTCCAAAACTTCAACTTTGGCGCGCATTCACCATTTTTCAATTTTTTTTTGAAAAAAAATTTTTTTACGTTTTTACTATCGAGAAAAATGCTTGCTTATAGTACTCGATTTCCTCTATAATTTTTTCTTATAACTTTTTTCCCTATTCCTAACCGTTACTTTCCTACAAATTTTCTAAATCGTTGTTTTCATATTTTGCCTTAAAAATTTTTTCTTGTGTTATTTAAGCTCTTTTTTCCACTTAATAAACCACCATTTTCTAAATTCCCGTACTCTTTTCTTAAAGAGCGGGCTTTTCCGCCAGCTTTTTTTTTGGTTTGGGTTTCAAATAAATATAAAACTACTACTTCACTCATTACAAATTTATTGATTCAAGAACATTATTTTGTGTTACATATAATAGATACATTAAAATATAGATTTATTGGTCACCGAACCGTTTAATACATTATAACTAAAAAATGAGTCGTGAATAACTAATGCGTACACTTTAGTGTCTTTGGGGAATTTATTCTTTCTCGTTTGGAACTCCAATTTTACATCCACTGTCGATGAGTTAATCGCCTCTGGTTGATGACTGCAATTGATAATAAAAACGGGGTTTTTCATATATTCCGCGAACGTTATCATCGGATCGTTTATTTCGCGCCCGTAGTAGCTGCTTTGGAAGTTTTCGTAATTGTAATAGGCTGCTGCGTACAGTTTCTTGGCGAAATCTAAATTCCATCTTTCGTATGGATAAACGGTTGAATTCAGATACAGTCTAATGTCGCATACGTCGGCGTGGGTAAACTGGGTTGCGTTTTTTTCTTTCTTGTCGCAATTATTGCTGTCTTGAAACCCGACGATTATATAGCGCGGTCTTTCCAGACTTGTACTCGTTCTCAAGGCCCACACGTCGGAAGATGTTTGCCTTAAAGCTGGTAATTCGTACAGATCCCATTTACGATATGCCATTTGAATACTGGCGTTGTTTCCTCCTTTATTAATGCGAGACAGTATTTTCAATTTTTGCTTGTCGTCTGGAATGATGTGACGAATTTTCCATTCGATTTTGTCGATACTAATTTCTGCCTCTACTTCGCCGACGTAACAATTGGTAAAAGTGCGAGCTATAATCATAATAAGCTCTTGTTTTACGTTGAAAACACCTTTTGCGTAATCTTCGGCGAATCCCATAAGATATTTTAAGGGTAATTTCCCGGAGAATACGTTACTTGCCGTGTCTACGATATCTTGGTTTGCTTCGTCGAGACCCCATCCGCACGTCATGAGAGATCTTTGTTGCAAACTTCCGAATGAAACCATGGTTTTTAATGTCGTCGTAACTCCAGGTTTACGAACCACGGCGACCTGTTCACCTCCCATCTCGTAGCGAATTTCATCGAACAAAAATGCGAGGGCATTATTTGATAAAAAACATCTTTTCGTTGCGTCTATGGGTTTAAATTTTCCTTCGATATATATGTAACTTTCGGCGATATCCAGTATAATATCTTGAAAATTAATGGGGATACGGACTTCATCCGAATTGTTGAATGATGGAGATCCGTATGGTTTATACGTATGCTCTTCTAGACTAATAATGGAATTGTCCAAGATGGGCTCGGAGAAAACCTCTATTTTATCGCTGGTGGTGGAAATCATTTTCGCACTTTAAGACCGATTGATTTTAAAAATTTATAGATAACTGTTGAGATGTTTGTGATCTAACGTCTGGACGACGACTAACCTTGACGTTAACTCTTCTTTTACTTTTATTATGTTTCGGCGGTTCCCCCATCTTAGTCGACAGCACACACAATTGACGATTGAAGCAAAAACCCATTTCTATGAAAGTTTCTTCAGTTCCAATTTCACGATTATTTTCTCGCCTTGAAAATTGATTAGATCACCGCTATCGTCCAAGATGCGAAGAGTAATGTTGTCGATAAACTGACGTCCTGCCGGCATTAACGGCATATAAATATTATTTTGTGGTTCTTTACTGATTTTGTAACCGGGCTCCACGTCGATATCGAATTCGAACAAGGTATGACCTTCCACGGAATTCATATATGCTCCGGAAATTATATTACAATCTACGCGTATGATGCGTACTTTCATTATTTCCACCATCTCGGTTGATTCGTGCTTTTTGTCTCTTTTTAACACTGTATGATTAAATCCTAACATTTTACCGATACTCGCCTCTCCCCGGAAATCTATAGTATATTGGGATTTCAGTTCACATTTCAGCGTATTATTATTAGCGACCAAGTAAAAGATTCCATCGTTCTTTTCTTCAGTTGAAATCCTCAAAGCCTCCAACATAGCTTTACCTATCTCATCTATTTCATAGGCCCCAGGTGGAATCTGCAATTGTATCGGCTCGGTGGTGTAACCCTCCTTCATGTAGGCAAACTTATTGTTGCTTTCGTCCACATTAAAAATTGAATTGTATGTGTAAAATCCCAGCAATGCCAGACCATATTTGTTTTCTCTATTTAATTCGACTGGTGGATAAAAATCGGCGCTTAAGACGCTCGAGTGTCCTGTTAGTGTGAACGTATAAGACATGACTAACCATTAAAACATCACACATCTCGGTTTTATTCTTAGCGGCAACATTTAAAAAGATTCATCGTCACACCTTTTCTCACTGCATTAGATAGTTATGTTTTTATGCTATTTTCTGCTTTTATGCGCACATCGCTGATTTTGCAATAACAACAAAATATTTTTCTAGCCGTAAGATCCTCATCAGTCATAACCTCGTTTAAATTGCTGCTGCTGCTGCTGAAATAATGTTTGCAACCGCACTGATATTTTAATATATCGATATCGCTTTTAAGGTGCTCCGGCAACTTTTCCCAAACGAATGGAATTTCATTTGGGGCTAATGCAATCATTACTTCCTTGGGCATGTTTTCTAACTGTTTCACGGTCATTTTCCTTAATCCACCGGCTAGATGAAATGCTTTCAGTGATTGCAACATTTTAGTATAGTTATTGCGATCCATTTGCGGTGTTAATGGTGACGATGATGATGATGACATCTTTTACGCTGATGATTCGACAAGAAACTTTAAGCACAAATGTCCACACCAGACTGTTCCAAAATCCTGCTGACGATCGTATGTATAGTAAATAATTTTTGATGGTTCCAATCCCGTTTGTAGATATCGTACCAATTCGATCGGTGGGGGTAAATCGCCGAAGCTGTCATAATATGTTACTTTAGAATTATTTTTTCTATAAGCTACCCAATGAGTCCCTGCACCACGCGTACTATCCAAATTCACTATTGCTGCTTCGTAACGTCGAGGACCTTGTCTAGGTAATAAATCCCTCATATAAACGCCTCGAAAGTGTCCTATTCTTTTCTTTTTGGCATATTTTTCTATATCGATGTTAGATAGTGGTCTTCGAGGTAGGGATTCAATTAGTTTTTTGATCTACGATTTAAAAATAATCCCATACCTTTACGATATGGCTTTAGAAACAAACCATTTCCTTTCGATTTTAAATACAGGCCGGCACCGGTTTTATCTTCGCTGCTTTTTTTTACTGCTTTTATGGCGCGCACAATTCCCGCTGCCCCACCGGCTAATGAACCCAAAGCTGATAACCCGGCAAAAATTGGTATTAATGGTAATATTCCACCAGTTTTAGGAATCGGTATTATTCTCGGTGTACGAACCTTCCTTTTGCCACCTGCCGCTTTTACCGATCTACGTGCTGCCGACAGAGCTATTTTAGATGCATTCATGACATTTTTTTCCAACACATTTTTACTTCCGGCTTTTAATAATTCCCTTCGAACTGCTTGTCGAATAGCTGTTCCGAAACTGGCTTTCCGAACATGTCGATTTTTATTAACACCTTTCCTTTTTGTATGACGCGTGCCTTTACTAGATGTTTTTTTTGTTGATAATGATGATGGTACACCCATACCAAAACGTTGTTTTCCTTTCATAATGTTTGTAACTAACCAAGCTGCTGTTTTTTCACCTAAACTGGAATCTTTCGATTTTACTCTATTCCAAGCACTTTGTTCGAGCTCGTAATCCGCTCGATGTCTCGCACTTATGTTGTCTTTATTATGTAAATAGGCTAAATCGTGTTTTTTGCATGCGGCATCCAAAGGATTAATGCCTAGATCACCTCTTGTTACACGTTTTATTACTTTTGTTCCGGGTCCGCAATATTGATAACCAGGAATGTGTACCTCGAATGGTAATTTATTTATTAACGAATTCACAATACCGTATCCAGTTTTGTTGGAAACGTGAGACCGTCCACTTCGTTTGACGCTCGGCATCTGAATGACAGTTTTTGTGAAAAATTGCCTATAAAATATCAAATTTTCCTAAGATGCGCGTTATCGATCTTAAACAAAAACTTCCTATTGACAATCTCGATGAAAAAGTCGGACTTGGATTTGAAAAGAAGATAATGAAGAGACACGGTCCTCTACTTCCTTCCTCTATTCGCGGCCTGTTAATTGGTCCATCCAATTGTGGAAAAACTAATGTCATGATTTCGCTGCTTACACACCCCCTTGGGCTACGTTTCGAAAATGTCTATATTTACTCGAAATCTCTGTATCAACCGAAATATGAGTATTTAAGGAAAATTTTAGCGCCCATCAAAGGTTTAGGCTACTATGCCTTTAGTGATTCCAGTAATATTGTGGTACCGTCCGATGCAAAACCAAACTCTATATTTATCTTTGATGATGTTATATGTGAAAAACAAGATGTTATAAGATCGTACTTTAGCATGGGACGTCATAAAAATATCGACTCCTTTTACCTAGCGCAAACATATTCGCGAGTGCCTAAACAGCTTGTGCGAGACAACGCCAATTTTATTATTATGTTTAAACAAGATGAGTTGAATATGAAACACATATTTTCCGACCACGTTTCACCGGATCTAACTTTTACTCAATTTCAAGAAATGTGCTCAAAATGTTGGGATAATAAGTATGGATTTTTAGTAATTGATAAAGACAGTGATGTGAAATCGGGAAGATACCGCAAAGGATTTGATAGCTATATATTACTGTAATAATAAGAGAAAACGCTCATTTGATTGTTGAAACGTCCTTTGTTAACATCATGAATAACGCGATCGACTTAAAACGTAAACTAGTGGAAGCTACCAATGCCGTCAGAAAAAAATTTAAACAAATTAAAGCGGCTAAAGAGTTTAATGTTGTGGAATTGGAAAAGTTTTACGAACCCATTTCTAAGCCGTTGACAACTATATCTGATGTGGTTAAGCAACGTCAGCAGCAGCAGCAACAACAACATCAACAACAACAACAACAACAACAGCAACAACATTATCCAGCTACAAAGCCACATAGTCTCAGTACATCAGTGCAGTCGACTCAAATATCAGGTTTTCCCCAACCTACACATTCCTTTCAAACCTCCACACCTATTCAGCAGCAGCAGCAGCATCGCATTTCAAAAGAAGATATTAGCCAATCGGTGTTTGATACACCCTCGACATCAACTAATACATCTCTCGCATCCGCTGACACCACAACTTCCGATACTTTAAACGCACACCTGAAAGGATTACGTTCAAAACCATCTCTATACGATACTGTATATGGTGTACGTTTTGGTTCAAAAACAGATCATAACAAAAATTTTATTGGTAATTTAGAGGTGCGTTTTCGAAATGGAAATATTGTCTTATACAAAAAAAGGGAAAAATATTGCAGAATATGGTGGATCACCGGCACTTTATGATTTGTTATTTCTTAAAACACCCCCAAGTGTAGGCAAGGAACAACAACAATTAAGTGATAATGTACTTTCAACGTACAAGGAAATTTTGGAATCAACGAATGCTGTCTACAACAATTTTAAAAAAAGTGATGGTTTACGGGAGACCAGATGGAACAAATATTTACGAATTATTAAACCTCTGATAATGGGCACAAAATTAGGTGGTACTATTACAAGAAAAAATCTCTCGGAAAAACTACAGTTACCCACAAAAAAGAAATTATCTTCGAAAAAATTTCAATATGTCTACTGGAACAAAGCTAAAGAGTTGGTGGATCGTTTACGTTTGTTGTGGAGTTCCAAAATGGCCGGTCACACTGGACACGAAAATGAAATTATGTCAATCATAGAGGAATTACGAGAAGAAGATATAATATATTAAGCTCAATATTTAATGATATTATTCAGTTCTTCCTTCGATCTGAAACCTTTAGTATTACTAATAATATGGAGCCCAGTCTAGAAAAAATCAAGATTGTTAATGAACTACATAGAACGGCTAGAAAAAATTTTGTAAGACGGCGCACGATAATAAAAGGATACAGAGATTTGTGGCAAATTGATTTGGCTGAAATGCAACAGTATGCTGATGAAAACGATGGTTATCGTTATATTTTGGTCTGTATAAATTGTTACTCGAAATTTGTCTATACCAAAGCCATAAAAAACAAGACTGGTATAGAAGTTACTAATGCGATGAAAAGCATCATTGAAGAGGCATCATATACACCAACAAATCTGCAAAGTGATCAAGGAAAGGAGTTCTATAATACAAACTTTCAAGCCCTGATGAAAAAATATAATATAAATCATTATTCCACTTACAGCACAAAGAAAGCTGCAATTGTTGAGCGAGTCATAAGGACTTTAAAAAATAATTTATATAAACAATTCTCGACAAGAGGATCTTACAAATGGATACATATATTATCGGCAGTAACAAAAACCTATAACCATTCGAAACATCGCACCATTGGAATGAAGCCTGCAGACGTGCAAGAAAAAACACATATTAAAGCATATGATTATTTAAAAATTGTACCTAAAAAATTTAAGTTTTCCATGGGTGACATTGTTGGAATCGTTAGAAGGTCAGCCTATAAGAGGGTGTTTTTACGAATCAGAACTACAAAAAACAAGCAGTCCTGACGTTTATCTAGTAGAAAAGGTCCATAGACAACGCAAGAAAAATCACATCGAACAATTATTTGTCAAATGGCTAGGATTTCCCAACCACTTCAACTCTTGGATAGATAAAGCTAATATTGTTTAAATAACATATTGTATGACTATATTTTTTATTTAAAATGTAAAATAAATAAACAATATATTGTAAAATAAAGTTTTTTATTTCAATCTTCATTATTAAAAACAATGACAATAAAACATCATACACATAAATAACATTTCAATATTCTTGGAGGGAAGGTCCAATTCACCGACGACTACGACGTTATCTTCAAGGCTATGCCACTCGGAGTGCGTTCTCCTATTCTTTAACCTGCTTTTTTTAGATTTTTTTTGAAGTCGAGTCGTACGACAGTGCGCTTAATGAGTCATTTAAAGGCTGATGATAGAGTATTTTCTGCATAACTTCAATTTTTGTTTTAAGCTTACTATTATTTTTGTATATCATGGGGAGGACATCCTTGTTAAATATGTCACATATTACAACTGCAAAATTGTAAAACTTTCTATTAACAAAGTGTTTTGTCACAGCATCGTCATCATCTTTAGGTTCGCCTAAGTTGGTTATGATTTTTCCACCCATATCATACTGCCCATCCGCTGTAAGTTTAAAACCAATCCCTTGTGGCCCAGATAATATATGATATTTTTCATTATATTTCTGACGACCAAATTTATCAATTGTGTTGTTTCCTCGACTCATTTTCAATCTTTACTAAACTATTTTATTTTTATTTGCCCTACTTATATTAAATATTTCAGCTGAGAAAAAGAAACACTGACTATGATCTACTGGGTTGGTATGTTTATAAAAGAAATAAAATAAAACTGTGATTGTAACAGATATTTATTTACAGTTATTTAATTGCACAAATACAAAAATTATAAAAAATTAGTTTTCCATGTCTTCGTTTTCGTTGCTCAAAATTCTATCCCATCCGACACTATTTCGATCGTCAACGTCTTGGGCTGTTGCTGTTGCAGAAACCAATTCATATTTTGCAGCAAGCTCACCTGGTAAATGTGGAATATTGACGAGGTATTCTTTTAATTCTTCTTCAACCATTTCAGCACAAAATGTATCCATGTCTATGGAACCATATAAAAATTTGTCGCACAAGTGTGCCCCAGCCATAAAATTGATTGTATCCCTGATCTCGTTCTTATATTGATCTTTGGTTACATCAATATGCGACCAATCATTTACGCTATCTAACATATCGTGAGCCCTATTTCTTAATTCTCTCCCCAACCAAAATATGTATCTATCTACACATTCGTTGGCGGTCGTCGTCGTCGTCGTCGCATCAGCAGACATCTTTAACAGAAATAATGAACACGCGTAAGTATTCTGACATGTGCAACTATATTTTAAATTTAATTACATCCTTTTTTTCAAACAATTTACATACAATTTACTCCAATGAGCCAAAACGTAATAATGTTCGAGTATTGTTTCCAAAAACTCTAGTGCCCTGCCCCAAATAAGTTAGAGTGTATTTATCTTTAGTTTTACTCATAATATCTACAATATCGTCAGGTAGTGTTTCGGCCACACGTTTTGGTAAAAAAGTCTCAAATGTGCTATTATCACCGTCATCGTGTAAAGTCACTAAAAGAGTTTTACCAAATCGTGTAGTCATTGAAACCATCTTTACAATTTTATACACTTTGCCTACAATCATTTCGGTAACCTTTTTTTTCTCTAAAACCTCGAAATCTTTGCTAAACATTTCATTAATTTCATCTAGAGTTTCTTTTGCAATACTCATTATTGAAAAAAATGGTATATAAATCCAAAAATTACCGTGAATATAAAAGCACTTTCAGAACACTACACGAACACAATATTTGATGTTTATGCCACTGATATCTGCGACTGTTTGAAGTCACTTCTTCTCCCACGAACCTTTATAGCGGGGTTTCAAGGTCGAATTGTAACAATGGTGGGGGTAGCTTAACGATAGAAATAGTGGGAGGAGTATTCAAGGTCAAATGACGTCACACATTTAAATTGGTATAAGGATAACTTCAAGGACAAAATATAATGAAACAAATAACTACATTTTATGTACTTTATTCATTGATTTTTTTCTGCCATTCTTCTATGCGTTTAACATTATCACCTAAACCTAATTTCCTTAATTTGTTCAATAATAATTGTTTATTTTTATTTCTAAGAAAATTCTTACAAACTATACTAGCTAAAAGACACACTTCGGCATGGTCCATATACTTAAAAAATACACTAAAGTCCTGAGCCTCCGAATCTTGCATTTCATATGCGTAAAATTCCGAACAGGCTGCAGAAATTAGAAATTCCTCGTACATTTCTCGCACTAAACTTTCCATATTAACTACTACTACGTTAAACTTAAGCCCTACACTCTAATTTCATCTAACACAACCGGATCTGCAATGAACCTAATCAGTTTTTCCAAACAGTCACTAAACCCCAACTTTTTTATCTCACGAACAAAGTCTTGTAAATTTATTGTTTTGCTGCAATATTTACGACATGCATTCGCAGCCTTTTCATATTCATAAGCCAAATCACAATAGCGCGACGCCCATTCTGCTCGACTTTTCATTGCATCATTGAAATAATTACTAGCCGTTTCAGTGAACTCATCGCCCAATTTTTTTACTGTCTCTTGCAAAGCACTATTCATATTATTCACTCATTTTTACATTCACGACACTTTTTTATTGCTGGTGGTGGCCCATCTATATGATGACGATATATTTGTTCATAGTGAATGTAACAGGGTAAGCTTAACTGTAGTTCCTTGTTACACCGATATGACGCTGGCAGCTTATCCCAAATTTGCCGTAAACTCAGCGTATCAACGCAAGTTTTTAAATATTCGAGAGGAAAAAATGCTAGATCCTTCTCTTCAAAATCACACAAACTTTTTAAATTACTCTGATATAAACAAATTACTCTGCCGACTTGCTCTATAATTTTTTCTTTAGATAGTTCCGTATCTGACATTTCACACTGAATGAATGCAAGTAGACTCACACAATTTATAGAACAATTTGCAAGGTCGAAATCATTTCAAGATCATCCCACACTATTACAATGCACAAATAACTACTTCAAGGTCACACACCCAAGATGACCTTCAACAAAGTCAAGGTCGTCTCGACCAAGGTCAAGGTCAAGGTCACACACACAACCTTGAACACAAGGCCAAGGCCAAAGCACACGTGCACTTTCAAGGTCAATGACAAGGACATGTGGGCGGGGCCAAAGAGGGGTGAAGCAAGGTCAAGGTCAAGGTCGAGGAGTGGGGGGATCGAGCGAATCGGGTTATGTTCACTACTTCCCTCACTCCGCTGTCCTCGCGTATTTTTGCGTTTCTTATTCTATCTCTTAAACTTATTCCCATGACCATTTTCAGCGTTTTCATTTCTGTGGTTCTCATAATTTATTTTGTCTTTGTTGTTTCATTTCTTGTTTCTGCGCCGTAAGTCAGTATCGGTCTTACACGGACCTTGTAAATTCTTGCTTTGCTGTCAACCGTCATATGTTTATTATTCCAGATTATGTCTCTTAGTTGGCCTGATATCATGGCCACTTTGTCGGCTTGTGTACGTACTTCTTCCGTTACTGCCCTGTTACTTGTTATATGTGCTTCCAGGTATTTAAACTTCCCAACCTGTTCGATATTTTTGTCAACCATTAGTTTGCATCTTACCGGTTCTTTTGCAATTACCATTGCTTTGGTTTTCTCCACAGATATCTTCATATTATAGTGTTTGGCTGTTCGATTGAGATGGAAAAGCATTCTTTGTAAGTTGTCCTCGCTATCTGCTGTCAAGGCAACATCGTCTGCAAAGCATATAATCTGAACGGTGTTGTGTCCCATTGGATACCCAATATTTGTGCTTTTTACCTCATCAATGATTTCGTATATTGTTCGTATGATTGCTTCGTCTACTTGTTTTTGCATTTGAAAAACTTTTTCTAATAACTTTTTTCGACATTTTGAGATATAACTCCACTTTTGAATTTTTTTTGGAAAAAAATTAAAATCTCACTAATAATACTAATCACTTGACTACTATTTTTTTTGGTTAATTGTCATCTCGAACGGAGCAGAAATTGTTGCCAAAGTCATATTTCGAGTAACGCTATAAATAAAAAAATCCCATATAATGCGGACTTTACTGGTCACACTGGACCAAATATTTTATTCACAGTTTTACCACCATATACAGTTCGAACCTATCAGCCCAGCTTGTGCCCCTTTGAATTATTTTAGAAGTTTTACAAGTCGTGAAAAAACTTCGGTTAGCCCGAAGCCGAGTAAATATAGTAGTTTTTAATTCTAATGTTCACAATTTATTTGTGAAAATATTCTCTATCTAAGGATATTATTCTAAATATATAAAAATCAAACATAAGAATTCGTGTTTGAATAGTAACAGTAATAACCTAATTTAGCATTTAAATATCAATAATTGTTATTACTACTAGTAAAATAGTAAATATAGTAATAAAGTCAATACTAATAATGGTCTTGTAAAAAATATTGTTCAAAGCTAGTGACAGTTTATGTACAACACATGAAACTGTATCCCCATATATTGTATTGAAACTATTAATTAAATATAAAGATTTGTGATAAAAATATATGTAATCGTTGTAAAATATTTAACGGAAACAGAATGTCGGCAAAGGTCAATTTTTCAATTACGTGAGACATGTAATTTTCTTTTCAGAAAAAAAACAACCACAACCCCAATAACAAAAATATATCATATCTTTCTACATTATGAACACCCTCCAGCTTTGAAAGGTTATTGCTCTAAAACTAACTAAACATAATATTTCTTATTCCGTGAGTAAGGCGACAGTAAATCGATGTGAACTGTTTCGCAACTATGCAGACTTTTCGGAAGTCTCAAAGTTTGATTTAATACGAATCTGCCACGCGTCCATTTAAAAAATGGAGTTATTAATTGTCAAAGTTTGATAAGAGTTTGGAGCTGGAGTTGCATCGTAAAAGAAACGAAGCATTTTATCTAATAGGATAAACATTTAAAAAATCAAAATTTCAGTAAGAAATAAAGAAATCTTTCTGCCGTATTTAAATAGTTTGTTATATATGTAATTCTCCTTTCAGGCAGAGAATATGAAAAATATATGTACAAACAGTTTATTTCCTGCAAATATCGCTCTGGTCCTCTCTCCATACGCGTTTCGATCACCTCATGATCTCGTCAGTGGAGCTGTATCGGACCGAGAGCAACATTAGCAGGAAATAACTGATATATGAACCATAAATTTCAAGGTATGTCAGCAGGATATTGCACCTGCCATCTACCAACTTCGATGTCACACTTACCTTGAAATTTATGGTTCATAAATCAGTTATTTCCTGTCGGTCCGATAAAGCTCCACTGACGAGATCATGAGGTGATCGAAACGCGTATGAAGAGAAGACCAGAGCGATATTTGCAGGAAATAAACTGTTTGTACATATATTTTTCATATTCTCTGCCTGAAAGGAGAATTACATATATAACAAACTATTTAAATATGGCAGAAAAATTTCTTTATTTCTTAGTGAAATTTTGATTTTTTAAAAATTTCACGTTACTCCGTTGATTGATAGATGTCGTTCGACTGGCGATATTTTTCAGTCTGACATCGAAGTTGGTAGATAGCAGGTGTAATATCCTGCCGACATACCTTGAAATTTATGGTTCATATATCAGTTATTTCCTGCTAATGTTGCACTCGGTCCGATACAGCTCCACTGACGAGATCATGAGGTGATCATGAGGTGATCGAAACGTGTATGGAGAGAGGACCAGAGCGATATTTGCAGGAAATAAACTGTTTGTACATATATTTTTCATATTCTCTGCCTGAAAGGAGAACACATATAACAAACTAGGATAAACATTCTTAAAATTTTTTTAGGTATAAAATAATGGTATTGTAAAGTTTGGAACTGGTAAAATGGTTTATGTTTAAAAAATACTAGAAACGCTTTTAGTTTTAATCATACCATAAATGTCTTAATGCACATTCTTATGGAACTACAATAAACAATATAGTATAAAAATATATTGATTGATATTAAAACTTGCACAACTATCATTTCCTAATGTCTTTTCTCCTCAGTTAGAAAGCCGATAAGAGAAAACTAAGCAGTAGAAATACTTAAACAAATTATTATATGCTATCAAGACATTATCCAGGAATTCTCTCTAAAAACTGTGTTATTATACAATAAGTAATAAGGAAGTTATTTCCTTTAATTACGAAAAATTCCATTTTGGTAGCTTTATTTTGCTTCATCGATTCTGGCAGGTCAATATTTTAACTGATTTTTGCAGTATTTGCGTCAAAATTAAACTGTATGTAAAATAATGTCTATTACTTTACTTTCTTTTGAACCATCTGTAATTTCATCAGTTATGAAGAAGAGAAGCTCTCTTTTTAACGGTCTTAAAATATATATATATATATATATATATATATATATATATATATATATATATATATATATATATATATATATATATATATATATACAGGGTGATTCAAAAATCGATCACGAAACTTAAGGGGGTGATTCTACTTGACAAAATAAGGGTAGAGCTTCATATAATTTTTTTTCAAAATGTCATTCGTTTTCGAGTCCAAGTTCAAGTTTTTATTTTTTGTTTTTTGAATTACTCGCTTACAGGAAAACCGATTTGACTAATATTTGAAAGATAGGCTAAGTCTTCTGCGCTTCATCATTTTAGTAACAATTCATATTGATTGTTTGCCGCTAGAGGGCACTTTACCTACATTGAAAATTGTTTTTTTGTCATAATTTTTTAGTGTTGACAGCTACAGTAGTTTTTGGCATAATTTCTGAAAGACTGATGCCAGGCCTTTAAAAAAGGTGCTCTTTATTTACATCGCTAAACCCAACGGTTTAGACGTAAATCACCCTTAAAAATTAAGTGGTAAATTTACTTTTCTCATTTCATTACCACCAGCTACCAGGTAAATAGCTATCAAAGTATGCTAGAGCTGTCAGTTTAACATCAAATAAATTCGCTTTTTAAACTATTTAATTTATAATCTTAAAATAACTAATAATGGCTAATCGCCAATATTCAAATATCGAATATTGTGATATCCATTTTTGTTATGGAAAAGCAAATGGTAATGCAGAGTTGGCAAGAAGATATTATATGGAGAGTTATCCGGAAAGAAATATCCCTCATGCTCAAACATTTTCCAGTGTGCACAGGAGGCTTGCGGAATGTGGTTCCTTTAAAAGTTATAATGGAAATAGGGGAAGACCTAGAACTGCTAGAAACGTGCAACAAGAAGAAAGAGTGCTTGAAATTATTGAAGATAATCCAGGTATTAGTACTAGAAAAATTGGGAATGAAGTGCGGCTCTGTCAGGCTAGTTCATGGAGGATACTAAGAGAAGAACAACTCTACCCGTTTCATTCAAAAAAGGTGCAGGCTCTTTATGACGATGATCGGCCGAGACGGTTGGAAATGTGCAATCAGATCCTAGCTAAGTATGAACACGATAATCGATTAATTGGCGTCATATTATTCACTGACGAAGCTGGTTTCACTCGTGATGGCATAACAAATCTACACAACATCCACACATATGCTTACGAGAACCCAAACAATGTGGTAGAAACGAAACATCAGCGTAGATTTTCACTAAATGTGTGGGCAGGGATAATAGGAGATTACCTTATTGGTCCTCATTTCTTTGATGGCCCATTAACTGGTGACGTATACTTAGATTTTATCCAAAATCGTCTCCCATTGCATCTGGAAGATGTGCCATTGGAAGTAAGGGCCAACATGTGGATCCTCCAAGACGGAGCTCCGCCCCACTTTAGTATACGTGTCCGACAGTATTTGAATGCAACGTATCCTGAGCGATGGATAGGACGAAGTGGACCATTGGCATGGGCAGCGAGGTCACCAGACCTTAATCCTATGGATTTTTTCTTTTGGGGTCATTTGAAACAATTGGTGTACGATATTCCAGTAATCAACGTCGAGGATCTTCGCTTCAGGATAATCGAAAAGTGCCAAATTATTAAAGAAACACCAGGAATTTTTCATCGAGTAAGGCGACATTTTTTGAAGAGTGTTAGGAAATGTATGGAAGAAAATGGGGGACATTTTGAGAATCTTTTTTAGTTTGTTTAGTACTGTTTCATAAATTTTTATCAATTAAATGTATATCGCAATAATCCATAATATGAATATTTACTGATTAGCCATTATTAGTTATTTTAAGATTATAAATTAAATAGTTTAAAAAGCGAATTTATTTGATGTTAAACTGACAGCTCTAGTATACTTTGATAGCTATTTACCTGGTAGCTGGTGGTAATGAAATGAGAAAAGTAAATTTACCACTTAATTTTTAAGGGTGATTTACGTCTAAACTGTTGGGTTTAGCGATGTAAATAAAGAGCACCTTTTTTAAAGGCCTGGCATCAGTCTTTCAGAAATTATGCCAAAAACTACTGTAGCTGTCAACACTAAAAAATTATGACAAAAAAACAATTTTCAATGTAGGTAAAGTGCCCTCTAGCGGCAAACAATCAATGTGAATTGTTACTAAAATGATGAAACGCAGAAGACTTAGCCTATCTTTCAAATATTAGTCAAATCGGTTTTCCTGTAAGCGAGTAATTCAAAAAACAAAAAATAAAAACTTGGACTTGGACGGCTTGTAACTCGAAAACGAATGACATTTTGAAAAAAAATTATATGAAGCTCTACCCTTATTTTGTCAAGTAGAATCACCCCCTTAAGATTCGTGATCGATTTTTGAATCACCCTGTATATAAATCAAATGTAAGTTTTTATCACGCTTGTATAATTTTTTAATATCATATTCATTTTACAATAAATTGTTGTTATGCTGATATTTCTCGCCAAACCTCACAATTATGTAAGAAGAAATTCAATAAAGTCTAAAGCAAAATCACCAGAGTTCAGTTGGAGGCTAGTTGCCCTGCCACCAAGTAGTAATACCGAGCTAAGCCCCTAGCTGGAGAGTTGGGGTGGGTTATTCAGGGCACCACTGCATCAATAGCTAGGCCGAATAACCTTCTACAATGTCGTTATGAACTAGCTTTCGACTTTATTCTTATAGATAAGCAAGTACACAGAAAAGATACACGAAGATGAGTATGCGGGTCAAATAAAACTCGTGAATAAAAAGTAATAATAAAAATCTTAATTGAATGGTAAAGGTGTACCAAAAAAATCAAATTAAATTAACACAACGCACAAAATTACCAACTGGAATTAAAACTTAACGCAAATCCTATATATTCTATGATCACAGAATAGTATCCTGGATTACTGCGCAACGCTTTACCAAAATAAAAGAATCTAAACTTAATTTACATAATTAATAGGTTGTTATTAAAACAAAAAAGATAATAATAAAAGTCTGCTTGATAGATGGTAATCTGTGTGATCTCTCTGCTAGACTGCATAAGTACTAGTGTGATATCAAAAGTTAAATGCAAAATATAAACCAAAAACATAAACAGTAAGAAAGACCGGTAGGGAAAATACTAGTAGTAAAGACCCCAGTAGTAAGATAACCAGTAGGGAGGATACCAGGAATAAAATAACCAGTAAGAAGGACCCTGCAAACAAGAAAGTATCTAATACCACTTATAAAAAAAATAATCAAAAACAAATGAATTTATTAATATACCTTCGCCAACGTGTCAAGTATTTATATTTAAAATTTTAAACTTCCTACATATTCAAAAAGGTATCGAAAGTAATCTTTAAGGAAAAGGATATTTAAGGAAATGAAATATTAATTAGCTACAAATTAGACATAATTAAATAACAATTAATTTAAATATATTAACGATATATTAACGTACAATAAAAATCCAGTCTGACTCCGGGTGATCAGCTCTAATTATCTACTATAAAAAACAATTAATTACTCATTTAAATTAACGATCACAAAATTGCAAATAATAATAAAATTAAATAGATACTTAAGATTTGCGACCACTGGATGACACTACATGCTTAATTTTATTAATATTATTTACTATCAAACAAATCAGCAAAAATAAACGCGATTTTAATTAATTCCAAGAAAAAAATGTAAGAAATCAAATAAGATCAAAATATAATCACAACATCCATCATAATACTGTAAGAAAAGCCAGGATACACATTTTAACATTAACTGTTTAATTAGATAAAAAAAAATACAACTTCTAGCTGATAAAATTTAGAATTTTAATTTAATTTGGAGAGTCTCAAGTACCTAAATATTGTAATGGAACACAAAAGAAAATAAAACAGGAGTCAAACTGAAAGTTATCAAGGCAACAGACATATCACGATATTGTTTTATTCTATTCTCACCAAATTAAAACCCAAAGTGTGACCAAGAGATTGAATACAATACAGATATACCTTAAGATAAATTAATATTCTTATAAACTGCGGCCATCGTGATACGTCCAAAAAGCAAATACGTAACAAATATAGTGAACTTCACAAAAAACAGCAAAGCTACACTTAAAATTAAGTCTTACTAATACTAAATGAATAATTAAGGCATTACGAAAGTAACAGTTATCAAAACTAAGAAAATTCAAGAAGAATAATCAATATTCATAAAAAAACAACAAACGGCCTTAAACCCAATATAAAAATAATAATAGACTATTGCAGTCAATTTAGATGTTAATGAGACTTAAAACGGCATTTTCTGTTGAATCAACTTTCAAACTCTTATTGATGAGCATTATTTAAAAATATTTTTCTTAAATTCTTTTAATACCAGGATTTATTGATTTGACTATATTAAATCATTTTGACAACACCTTTTATAATGTCTAATGTAACTTGTTAAATCAAACTGTTTCCAGTTTAGACGTCGATTTTATTATTTATGATTTAATGCATAGTTATTTGTAATACATTTACGATTATACAAAGGTTCTATTCAGTCTATAGGACTAGCAAACACAGTTGAAGCCAATGTTAACACAATATATTGTTAAAACGATCACGGCATATTGTTTAGTTAGTGATATTCCGGTAAACCATAAATTGCCTCATTTGCATTTATTAAAACTGTTTTTTTTTTATGTTAGTATTCTATTAATATAAATGTAACTTATAAGTATAAAATAGTTGATTTTTAATTGGATTCATTTGTAAAAAATATAACTAACAATGTCAATTCAATATAGGATAAATCACCTGAAAAGAACTTATATTATGGAGACAAGGGTTCTTTGTTCTAGTTAGGCATCA
The DNA here is from genome assembly GCA_034092305.1 of Diaprepes abbreviatus. Classification (NCBI taxonomy): domain Eukaryota; kingdom Metazoa; phylum Arthropoda; class Insecta; order Coleoptera; family Curculionidae; genus Diaprepes; species Diaprepes abbreviatus. The sequence continues at coordinate 257,170 of JASJET010000339.1, read as the reverse complement.
AAAGCACTTCTTGACATTGCGAAAAACCACCAAAAAAGGTGATTCTTCTATTAGGAGTATATATATCGCCATCTGTAAACTAGTTTCGAGCTCACTGGTTCTTTTCAGTACAGGGTAGCCAAATACACCTCACCATAACAGGTTCCTATCTTTTTCTGGAAGTTTTTTGCAATATGAAATAATGCTCTTGATTCCTAACTAAAACAAAGCACACCTGTCTTTAAAATATAAAGTTTTTTTAGTTATATACATACATTTATTTATTTGTATATACCAGCTGCAAATATATCATTTTATCATTTACTGTATCTATAATCTCGTAAGAAATTTCTCTGTTTAGATTACATGGAATTCCGGGTAATGGTGCAACTTGTATCGAACTTTTGATTTAATTTAATCCGAGGTGTGGCTATAAAAAAGTGAGACTATTATACATACATATATTGTTAATATCACCTTCAATAAACACCTTTCCTCTCTCCTGCAACGGCCCGTGCGTATTTTTCAATGTTTCAAACGGTGCTAGAAGCTTTGCTTCTTTATGACGCGTACCGCTTTTTACTTTCACAGCTTCAACGGACTGAAATCTTGTCCCTTTTAATGTCAATTTGACTTTTGTAAAGAGACAGAAGTCACATAGTGCAAAATTACGCGAATAAGATGGGTAATCGTCTAACATTGGGATATTGTACTTGGTTAGAAACGTCTTGACAGGACACGCAGAATGAGCCAGCCCGTTGTCTTGATGGAGAACTTGTTCTCCCACAATTCGGGTCATTTTTTCTTAATTTTTTACGCAGTTGGGAAAGAATCTCAAGGCAATATTTATTAATTGTTTGATCTTCAGAAAACCTATGAAGGTACACAATGAATATCGATAAAAACAATCATCATCTCTTTGAATTTTGTATCGCTCAATCGAACTTTTTCAGTTCTTAGTGTAGTTGGGCTCTTCCAATCCATGAAATGGTCCTTAGTTTCAGGATCATGAGTTAAAATCCAAGATTGGTCACATGTTATCACTATTCCGAACAATTTTGGGTCATTTTCAATGGAATTGTAATGTCAGTATAAACATTCTAGCGGGCTTCTTTTCATTCAACGGTGAAAATTATATACCCATTTTTTCCAAGTTAAAATTGTTAAATAAACTATTTCTTATACATTATTTGTCAATTTCTACAGTTTCAGTAATCGCAGAATTAGTTTTCAATAAAATTAATCCGCTTTTAACGTGTAAATGCGACCTGGGTGTGAATCATCTTTAACGTTTTCTCGGTCATATTAGAAAGACTTAAACCACACAGAAACTCGCACACGTGTTAAGAATTCATTACCATATACTTCTTTTAATATAAGGTAAATTTCAGTTGCAGTTTTTCCAAGTTTCATGTGAAATTTCACAATAATTCATTTTTCTATCATTACATTTATCATTTTTTCGGTGGGACAAAAAAGAAACAGCTCTTATACAATCGAAGGCCATCGCCAGGCTGATTTCTCTACAGACACGGCAGGCACCGCATTCGAAGGAGAAGGCACTACACAGCTGTCAGTCGTTTACCTTTGGAGCATTCGTACTTCTTTCACAGAAGCATGAGTTTCGTTATTTTATAGCCTAACCTGTACTGACGAGACTCATTAGTTCGATACCAGCCTGTAGGTAGCGGTACACTGCCAGAAAAAGATTGCCACCTTTTTGTGACAGTCTTTTGCAATCTGAATTAGTGCTTTTGATTTCTAGCCTAAACAAAGCACGCTTGTCCCAGCGATGTAAGGTTTTTTCAGTTGTTTTCTCGGATGTATACATTTATTTATTTATATGTACCAGCAGCAAATACTTCATCTTATCATTTACTATTAACAATGTTAAGCTTATTCTGATAAAAGACGAACATATTATTGAAATTTAAACCCATTTTTTAAAAAAGATACAGAAAAGTCTATTTATGAGGCAAAGTTGTTGAAAAAAAAAATTATTAGTTATGTAGATATCCAAGAAATATACATTTTAATATTATTCAAGGTAACTTAAATAACCACATTTTTAATGATTTACATATGTTAGCTATTTAGTTCCTAGTACCAGTTCTAAACACTTTTTAAATATTTTCTTAGTTAGTTGTGGAAAGTATAATAATTCACTAAAACACTTCGTGAGCATTGGTTATAATGAATGATGAATTTAGTAAAAAGGAGCTAATAAATTATGACCTTATATTTGATCATAGGGTAAGTTTTAGAGATCCTGTAAAGGTCAACGAAAACCATATTTTTCGTTCGGAATTTAAAAAGACATTTATTTGAGTCAAAGAGAAGTAAAAACGCCGACAATGATTTTAATTTACTGAGGTATCGAGTTCTGCCTTCCGTTCCTAATGTTGTTGAACACATGTTTCAAAATATCTGGTTACATCAAGATGTAGCTCACTATAGTGTCTAGAAAAATTTTCTGATCAGCTGAACTAAGTCTCATATACTTTTTGACTGAAGGCATATGAAAAACCGAGTTTCAAATTCAGTCACGTCATACATTTTGAATACAGAAATAAAAACGATATAAATTCGTTATAATTATTGCCAAGTTGTTGCGAATCAACAATTCGAGTATTTTACTAAATAATACTAAAATTTATGTAAATTTGCAGAACAATATGTAACAGTTGACACTTCATACGCCCATGAAGCTTGTATGCCATAATAATTTATTGTCTTAGTGAAATGATTTCATTTGATACTACATACATCAGTTATGCACTAAAAGATAACTCTCATAGTCCCATCACTGTTTCAACATCCTGGATATCTTATTAGATGTTTAGAAAACTTCCTTTCTAGAATACGATAGAAGCTTAAGCTGGAATAGAAAGAAAAAGTCTGGCAAACATCGTGCGACAACTAAATATTTAACACATATGTTAAAAATCCCACACATTTCGTGAACATTATTAGTAACATTAATCTAGAGTGACACGACAGACTAATAAATTTTGATGTAGAAAGTCTGTATACTAATGTGCCATTAGAGGAATCACTAGACATAATCAAAACTAGACTTTCTAATGATACAACATATCAGATCGAACCACGTTACCACTGGACGGAGTGATGAATCTTTTGGCGCGTTGCCTCAGTAGTGCTTACTTTCAAGTAAAGGACAAGTTCTACGATCAGAATGACGAGCTTCCGATGGGTTCTTCACTCTCTCCAATCGTCGACAATATATATATATATATATATATATATATATATATATATATATATATATATGGAATGTTTCGCAACTCATGCCATAGACACAGCAACTATGAAACCGAAAGTCTGGTTAAGATATGTCAATAATACCTTCATCGTATGAAAGGGCAGTGATCAAGAACTTAATCGTCTAAAACTATTGGACCAACAATTAAGTTTACCATGGAAACAGGGGTAAATGATCAATTGCCCTTCCTAGATGTCATGGTGAACCATTCAAATGAAACTATTAAAACTTTAGTATACAGGAAGCTAACACATACTAGTCAATATCTTAACCATAGTTCTAATAATTCTGTTGTAACAAAATGGAGAATAATACGCTATCTCTATAATCGCGCTATATATATATGCAATAATGCCGATTCATTGAAAAAAGAAGTAGCAAACATTAAATCCAACTTACAACAATTCCATATATTAAGGGAACCTCGGAGAAAATAAGACGAATTGCAAGCAGGTATAATATAAAAACAGCCTTTAAATCAGGAAATACACTTAGAATTCATTTAACAAAAACAAAACCAAAAACTACCGATAAGAAAGAATGTGTTTACAAAATTCCATGTGAGTGTGGTGAAATGTATATTAGAGAAACCAAGCGACCACTAGAAGTTAGAATTAAGACACAAAAAATTCATACACAAAAAGGGAAAAACCCTACCAGATAAAATTTTCTGAAGCTGCGGCAATATATATGGAACCCAACATGAAAAAAAGAAAATTTATAGAAGCAGCCTACATTAAAAATAATAAAGAAATCTTCAGTAAACCGAATGTTGAGATACCTAAACTTTGGGAAGCATTACTTTGTAACATCAAATCATTGAGGCGTGTACAGTGAAGCGAAACTTTGCGTTTCAATGGACACAGTCCCTATATAAGCTCGTAGCCTTAAGACAGAACATTCAGTTTATACTTACTTATGACGATTAGAGATAGAACTTAATCGAAACGTAGTAAAGATAAGCAAAAATAAAGACAATGCAAGTTCGACAACCATGTTTTAGTGAACTGAATATATGTCTGGATTTCATCCTTTATAGATAGAATACTTTTATCTCTGTTCCGTTATGAATTCAAAAAGGTGAGGAATTTTTAAACAATTTTCAGTTAAATCTTGCAATGTTGGGCAGTAAAATAAGTACAAGCTATTTTATTTTAAGACTTGCAATATGAGGCAGTAACCTATTTCATTTAAAAATTTATATCCAAATTCACTAACATGGTTTAACCTTAAAACCATCCTAATTTAACAGCAGAAGGCTTAAACCGATAATAGCAACAATAAGTCAAGTTTCAAACCCTAAAAATACTAGCATAAAAAATAATTTTCTTTTATTACTGAACCGGCAAGAAGAGAGAATTTTATTTATTTTTGGGAAATAGCTATTCCTCTTACATATTTCAAGGCTTTATCGCTTGGTTCTTATCCTTAATATCCCTAAATAAGCATTTATTTGTTGATATGTGTAATATAAATTGTGACAATATCACAAGCATAACAAAATTAGCTGACTAAAAGATTTATTTTTCATGGCAACTAGATCGGGTTTAAATCTTAAACTCTCTTAGTGAATCTGGCTGTTAGTGTCCTTAAACTAAACAATAATCTAAACACTACGTTATTGTTATCAAGAAATTTGATATTTCTGGCACGAGAAATAAAACGAGACTAAAAATTAAACGGCTGAGAGGAGAAGTAATTATCTCGTAACATCCCTAATGTCAAAAATAGGAATACCAATTCTCACTAATATTTATCGAAACATCAAAAAAATCTATACGTAAACCTAAAAATATTAAAAACATAACTCCTTTGATTTAATTTATGCCTATTAAATTATTTACTAAAATAAATTTAAATATTAACTCATGGGATGGACCAATTATACTTTAACAGTAAATTTTGCAAATTATTGAATAAATATTTAACTAAATGAATAAAACAAGCAACAGTTCATAATAAATATTTATTTGGTATTAATTATTTTATTAATTTAAACAATAAACTCCATTTCAAATTGGGTTTAGTTTGTGTAGGTATTATATTATTGAAGATATACAATTATCATTATTTAGATTTAGGTGTTTTAGCACAGTAAAACTTATTAAAATCATTATTATACAATATAAATATGCCTTTTTACGATTTTCCTTAAGAAACAAAGTCATATCACCGACCGATGTATTTTACATAAATCCGACATCTTTTAAATTCCATTGGCATTCTATTTTTAATTGAGTTTTTAGGAACTTTTGATGATAGAAAATAATGATACTTACAATTTTTTTAAGGTTTATTTTAAGTAATTGTTAAAGTATTTTTAATTGTGTAAAAATAGCTTGTGTTACTGCATCCAATAGTTATACTAAAGTTAGTAATAAAAACAATATGTACTGAGTACTTCCCGACCTATTCACCAATTATATTGGTATCTCAAAAATAGTTAAAATAAGCTAAGGATGCTTAAAATTAAATAAAAAAGGAGTGGTAAATACTGTTATAAATTTTATTGCGAAAAACCCCATACCTGACAACTTAATTTTTCAATTTTATGTACAACTAAAGAGTTTTTGGCTGAATTAAGTATTATTTTCAGTTGAACAAACAACAGAAATAAGAACGAGAATAGAAATGGCAAGAAGTGCGTCTGTAAAACTGAAAACCATACTGTGGAGCAGAGACATCACTTTAGAACTAACAATGAGAATTTTAAGATGTTATGTATTTTCAGTGCTGCAGAATGGGTTGGAAGGCTGGACACCAAAACAAGAACACATAAATAAACTGCAAGCGTTTGAAATGTGGTGTTACAGAAGGATGTTGAGAATATCTTGGACGGAGAGAAAAACAAACGTAGAAGTATTGCTAGCGATGGACACAAACTATGAAATAATTAACAACATAAAAATAAAGAAACTGCAATATCTTGGACATATAATGAGAGGCCAGCGATACGAGTTGCTTAGATTGATCATGCAGGGTAAAATAGAAGGAAGAAGAAATATCGGAAGAAAAAGAATTTCATGGTTGAGAAATTTGAGAGAGTGGTTCAATTGTAGCTCAGTAGAACTTTTTTGAGTAGCGGCAAGTAGAGTGAGAGTGGCACTGATAATATCCGCACTCCGATAGGAGATGGCACCTGAAGAAGAAGAATCAGTTGAATGAAAACAACGAAAAAATCAATTCTTTTTCGTAAACTTAATAATATTCAAGTAATTCTAAACGAAAAAAGCAGTATTTTAAATAGTAATTAAAGAAAAAAACGTTTTTACCGATGAACTTTACAGGTTACCATCCCCAAAAAATGTAAGTTAGGACGTAAAAAAACAAGTGTTCGATATACTGCAAAGCAAGTAGCCCTCTGAGAACGTTCCTTTATAGAACATATTTGGCAGTAATCATGTTCCGCCTATCGTATCGATTACGTGTCAGCGTGTGAGGTAAACTGTATGTTATAATATATAATATTATGACAATTTTTTGATAACATAATTCCAAAAGATATGATTAAATAAGAATATACCAATATCAACTATATATATATATATATATATATATATATATATATATATATATATATATATATGTATATATATCGTCCTAGTGTGGGACTCATCAGGCCATTGCATTCAGTACAAACCATCATCTCGCATCTGTGTCCTATAAACAGATTTCACAGATACAAGATGATGGTTTGTACCGAATGCAATGGCCTGATAAGTTCCACACTAGGACGGAACAGCGTTGTCGTCATTTTTCGGACCCAAAGCTTTTCCTTTATCTTGGAGATCTCCGCACTTTTTAACATGAGGGTAATATTTATAAACGGCCTTTGTCCGCATAGCCGAGAATTTCTTATTTTACTTTAAAATTACACGGACGATAACTTTTCATTTCTTTTTTTATATTTGTTGGCTTAAAAACACACCACAACTCTCTTTGGGGGATCATTAGAACGATACTTTACTTAAACTGCGGAATTCATAGTTAGTTTGGTTGCCGATGCCGGATAATGCTACCTCTATCCTTAGAGTAGCAAGTTTCGTGTGTCGAGTTGTGATATTTCTTTTTTAATCTACTGTCGCGCCACCACATGGCGGTTTTATACAACATTGTTGATTTGTGTTATTCTTATGTATTGAGTGAGCCATCGAGATGTCCCCACTGTGTCTTATTTACTATTTTCCAACCGTGAAATCTGTTTATAGGACACAGATGCGAGATGATGGTTTGTACCGAATGTAATAGCCTGATGAGACCCACACTAGGACGAAACGGCGTTGTCGTCATTTTGCAAACCCGGAGCTTTTCCATTATCTTGTAGATCTCCGCACTTTTTACATAAGAGTAATATTTATCAACGGTCTTTGTCTGCATAGTCAAGAATTTTTTATTTTATTATATATATATATATATATATATATATATATATATATATATATATATATATATATATATATATATATATATATATATATCTGGATTTTTTTTCAACATTTAGTACTACAATTGTTCTATTTGATTGCGCATTGCATATATCAGTCACATCAAGAACTGTCAGATGATACTATTTTAAAAATCCACCAAATTTAGAATATTTTTTATATATCATAGCATATAAATAAATCAACTGTTTCGAAAATATTGACATCTAAAAATATAATACAAATCCTTTTAATAGAAATAAAAAATTTTAAATTAAGGGCTATTTAATCAAATCTTCAAATTGTTTTCCTTTAGCCAGATAACAGTATTCAAGCCTTTTCCAAAACTGGAAAAGCACGTTCCGCAAATATTGATGAGGGATATCATGCATTACAGTTAAAACCCTCTTTTCCAGTTGCTCTAAAGAGTTAGACTTTGTACCGCAGACTTCAGTCTTGAAATGATCCCAGAGATCGAAATCTAAAGAGGTTAGATCGGGTGACCTAGAAGTCCATTCAATGGGTCCTCTTCTAGTTGTTGACCGTCTGGAAAATATTTCATCTAGATAATATCTGACATATCGAACAAAATACGTTGGCGCTCCGTTGATATCAAACGTCGTTTCTTAATTTTAGATCGTTGTTTCGAACATGAAATAAAATAATTAAGTAACAAATACAAAAATTATCATTAAAATTTGTTCGGGTATGATAACTGATGATAACAAGAAAATGAAAGTGATTTATAATGTATAAAGGTAATATTTACTATATTATTCAGCACACAGAAGCGATGTAAAAATATCTACGTGGTTTTTAAAAATAATTTTTAAAACAGTGTTTTGACAGATAGTCAAGATTTTTAAATTTGAATTATATAAGCCTTCCCTTATAACAATACAATATTTAAAAAAAGTTAATTGAAAAAAAAAACAGTAAATAAAATTAGAGCAACTCAGCTAGCGATGGAGCAATCGATTTTGGGAATATCAATCGGAGAACATATACAGAACCAAAATAATTGACGCCATTGATAGAATAACAACAGTTAACTGGAACTTTACGGGACATATAGCCAAAATAAAAGACAAGCGGTGAACGAAACAAATTCTTGATTGGACACCAACATCTAACGCAATGAGAAACAGAGGACGTCCACTCTGCGACGTTGCCAGGTGTAAAATACTTGCATAGTATAAACTTTTATTTTTTAAAACTTTAACATTAGTCGATCTCAGTCAACAACATATTGTAGTTTTTATGATGTAAAAACCAGTGTAAAATTAATCTTTACCAACCAAAATTCCTCGTTAGTTTAGGTTCAGCTTGGTTTTAGCTAATTTGAAAACCTAAAACTAACCTGGACTAACCTACGTATATTAATTAAAAAATGTTTTTGTTCGGCAGAGACCACGTGAAAGCGGGACAATCTCTGTCAGGGAAGGATACTGGAATAACGACCTGAAACGTCTCAGAACCAACGGGATTCAGGGGCACAGGCAGATCTCTGCTGAATTGTTTAATAGAAGCATATGTTCAGCAGTTGATGGAGATAGGCTGAATGAAGATGATGATGATGTTTAACACACAAATTACCTTGGTTGACGATACATTAATCAATGACATTTGTATGTACTGTAACCTCTTTCATCGACTGGAATGGCCAACAAGGTGTACTGTGGTTAAGGCGCCAATCTTTTTTTTTTAACACAACCGTATAATCTCAGGTTGGAAGCCTCAATAAAACTTAGAAATTCCTCATATATAAATTTAGTTTTATTAAGGTGAGGTGATTCTTGCTTGAAATACCTTACATAGAAGGTTAATTTGTGCTTACGATAGCACGTTTTTGATAAAATCAACCTCTCTGAGTAGGATAATTAAAGGTCCAATAAAATATTTGTTTAAAATTTCTAGATCCCTCACCTAGATAGCCTCATAGTGTGAACTAGTAAACCAGCAAAATATCTACTTTTTACTAATACTTTAATTAAATCAAGTTTACTGGTTTTATCCCTTTTTCTTCCGATGTTGATGGAGCAGTCTCATGTAGCTGGTAACTCCAGAACATGCAGCGTCATACCAGCACGTGGCTGAATGTGCTCTCTATAAAAAAAAGGTGGCACTAATATCACTAGAGCGCCGGATCGGTCACTCTCGTTTATTAACCAAAAATAAAAACAGGTCACTAGAGGTAGAACGAACATAAACTCAAAGAAACACGGAATAATGGTAACAGGAAAACCCATAAACAAACCTGAGATGAATAAGAAGGCCGCGTAAGACGATTTGAGATTAATTTGTCAAAAACTTACCCCTAAAACCCCTTTAGCTTCCAAAAAAGAACTACAAAATGACACTTGCAAATAGCCAACGGCTCAACAACAAATGGGCCAGCTTAAAACCACGAACTTCTCATGTGTCATTCTCACCCTCCAAGTTTGCTACTTTATCGAGCAACAACCGACTATTCCAAGGGTACGTCCACAATAAAATAGTGCTTTCGCATTCGTAACGGAACGGATTATGGAAAGACATCCGACCAGTGGTATTTCGGAATATTAAATGACGACAAATTTTAAAAGGAAATTAAAAACTTTTAATTATGCCAAATATCGTAGCATTAATTTATGATAATATGAAAGTGTCACAGTAGCCTCCAACAGTCTTCAATATCAAAATGGCGTCAATTTAAAATTTAAATTTATTTGAAATTACGATACAGAATTACACATTTTTATGTTTGATACGCTCCTCCTATATTTTATAACCCTTTATTTGTCATAGTTTATGTACAACAATAAATTTTAGAGATAATTTCATATACAATTTGAATATATGTATTATGTTATAAAATATACCTCAGTTAATATGAAATGTTTGTTTGTGCTAAATAACTGTTCCAATATTTCAAGTGTATTATTATTCTATTTTATTGTTATTTATATATGTAAAAATAATTATTATATTTATTTAATATGGATCCATATTTAGAGCAATTTCTCAAATAACGCATGATTTAGACAATTTCAATGGAATATGGCTGCTTTAGTTTTATGTAATTTTAACATTTTCTTAATATTTATTATAATATAAAAAACAACTTTGCCGAAAATATAATTTAGATATAAATGTAGACACTATCCAGAATACTCAATTTGTTTTCCGTAACGGGTTTGCTACAAGAAAGACAAGTTATCACATTCAAGTGTTGAACCAGAGATATATTATATCAACATATCACAATTCTGGAAGCGATCATAAGATGGTACTTTGCAAAATGAGACTAAAAATTCCTAGGGCCTCAAAACCTAAACCGCAAATGATTAGCAAATTCAACGTCGAATCACTAGAAGACAAAAATATACAATACCTATACGAAGACCGATTAAACAAAAAAAATAGTGCAAAAGCCAGTTAATATCAAAGACAACATAGACCAACAATGGAAAACAATAAAAAATAACATATTAGACGCCGCCATGGAAGTAGTAGGGAAGAGACAGGTAAATATCAATACAATCATTAGAACACCTTGGTTTCCGCTGGAAATAAAGGAACTAGCTAAACAAAAGAAAAATACATACATTCAATATATACGAAATAAAACGCCTGAAAACTGGAACAACTACCGGCAAGAACGGAACGAGGTAAACTCAAGAATAAGAGAACTAAAAGAAAACCATTGGGAAAGCTTCACAAAAGGGATGGAGAGAGACATGTACGGAAGCCAGAGAAAAATATGGGGAATGTTAAGAAGAAACAAGCTTGAAGTCGAAGATACCATGAGAACTAATAAAATCACATTAGAGCAGTGGGAAACATACTTTAAAAATCTATGTAAGGAAGAGGAGGACATGGAACAGACACAAAATGAATATGAGGAATCCCTAGAATTCAATAAACCTGCATACATGTGCTTCGTCGATATGACCAAGGCTTTTGACAAAGTACGCTTAAAGGACGTCTTAGAAATAATAAGAACAAAAGGTCTAATATACGATAATAACATCCAGTGCAGAACAAAAATCAGGGTAGGACATATAACAACGGAGGACATATATGTAAACACAGGAATTAGACAGGGCGATTCGCTAAGCCTCTTCATATTTAATCTAATAATAATAATGGATAAAAAAAAAAGAAAATCTCCCCTGAACAGCTAGATACAAAATGGGAAACACATTCTTCCATACCGTCTGCTACGATGCTGTTCTTTTTGCAGACTCTGAAGATAATCTCCAAAGACTACTGCACTCTTTTAACGCTAAAGCGAAAGAATTAAATATGCTCATCAACACCGAGACGACCAAATGCTTAGTAACATCCAAAGAACGAATACGGTGCAAGTTGGAAATCGACTCCAAAATTGTCGAACAGGTAAATCACTTCAAATATTTAGGAGCAGAAATAACGAGCCATGGAAACCTTTTTAACTAAGTAAGAGAGCAAACAATGAAAGCGGCTAGAATTTCGGGATATCTAAAAGATATTGTCTGGAAGAACAAATACCTTAATACCGAAAGCAAAACTAAGATATATAAAACGGCTCTAAGACCCATCATAACATACGCGGTAGAAACATGACCAGATACAGGCAGAACTCTACAAATGATGAGAACAGTCGAAATTAAAACATTAAGAAGCATACAAGGCAAAACTCTACACGACAGAATACGGAATGAAGATAGTAGACAACAATGCGGGATACAGGACATAGGAAGATGAGTTAGACAGACATAGGAAGATGAGTTAGACAGACGCGAAGATTCTGGAACAAACATGTAGGGAGAATGGAGGACGGTAGACTCGTTAAAAGCGCAAAAATGAATAACCTAGTAGAAAAAGATCACGGAGAAGACCTCCAAAACAATGGCGAGAATGCTGGACCTCATCTTCCGGGGAAGACGTGATGGCAATGAACAGGCAATAGCCTATTAGCATGGTTAACTATATTAGAAAGAAGAAGAAGAAGAAGAAGAAGAAGAAGAAGAACATAAATGTAAATGAATGATTTATTAATTATGAGAAGCATTTGATACCGTTCAATATGACGATATGAATAATAAGAAATTTGTATTGAAACTAAAGCGCAAAAGTTCAGATAAACGATGACTCCTGAGAAGAAGTAGATATTATGCAAGAAATTCAACAGGAATTTGTGCTCTAACTATAATCACAAATAATATTTAATGAAGCATTGAATAGAAAATCAGAAAGTTTCATAGTGATCGGAGTTATTATAAATAATGCTGGGTATGCTGATGACACCGTCTTACTGGCTATAAATCTAGATAACCTACATTAACTCCTATCCGCAGTAACGGAGCATAATTTAGAAAGGGGATTAAAGTTACATGTAACGAAAATAAATTCGATGCTATTTTCCAAACACGAATTAGTCAAGATGCCGTTAAATAGGCTGCTTCTTATAAATATTTGACCTATTACCTTCACGAAAAATGGGAATACAGACAAAAGTTCCGTAGTCGAATCGAACAGTCTCTAAAGGCTTTTGAAACTTTTAGTTTGTTGAAATCGAGAAGTGAATAACATGCAAAACTAAGACAGCTGATAGAAAACTCTTGTGAAGTTGTTAATAAACAACAAGATTTCATTTTTGCGGCATGTATTGACCCATTTTTATGCCAAACACGATTGTAAGCGAATTGAAGGAATGGTGACAACTTTGAACAATTTTTATTGACTAGTAGGACCCTTCTGGGGTGCAAATACCAACGCTCAGAGAGGGCAGGAAGAATTATGCTTTTTTTTTAAAACCAAGAGTGTTTTGACGCGGAAGGTTTCGTGATCTAGGAATTCGGATCCCTCCCGGTCTGCACGTGTGTGAGTACTCGGAATTTCTTTTCTACAACAAACACAAATTTTTCCAATTTAAAATACAACGTAGCTTCGACACTAGAACTGTAGCATATAATGTATCTAAACAGAGGTTTACGGTTACAGGAAGCAGTTTCATCGATCATGCTCTATAGATTTAAACAACAATAGATATGTTTGAAGGCTCTTTATGGTCAATGGGGGAGAGGCTTTTTTATGTTTAACAGACATAAACATGTTTACTTATCTTTTCTTTCTGTTTAATTGCTTGTCGTTACTCTTTTCAGTGTTTTTAAGTGTTAGAAATTAGTATAGATACGAAGCAATTAATATTAACAAAAATAGAATTTAAAAACTTATTTTTTTGGAATTATTGTTAGATATTGTTTACGTATTGGAAATAACAATAATAATAATAATAGTTTAGGCAGCCATAAATTCATACTTTATATATTCTAGAATTGACGTACTGATTATCATATGATAGTCGTTTAAATAATACAATTAGAAAAGGATAGCATAAAATCGGCATGGGTGTACCAAGAAAGGAAATATCTACTGTTTATCAATACTTTTTCAAATATAAATATTATTCAGTTTAACGTTATTCACCGTTCAAACAACCCGGCCCTGATTCTAACGTTATGCTACTTCTACAGAGGTATATTCGAAGAGCAATTCGTTCTATTCCTGTATAATATTAAACATAAAATAGCAAATTTTCAAAGGTAGCATTTGTGTAAAAGGACCATAACTAATATTTTAGTCTTTCTATAACCACATTTATTAGCAGAATTTTTAAATAGTTGTAATATCAGATTATATTTTAATCACAGGTTTTTAGTTTATTGTAATCAATGTCAAAATTAATTATAAAGACGGTTTCAAAAATTTGTACTTCTTGAAATCTATACAATGGGTTGAATGAATGAATAAAATGTGGCAATACTTGATCATCGATGACTAGGTTTCGTTGGGCCCTTTACATACTACCATAACTACAGGTCATTGGAGGCCGATGGCCTTTGCGAATCCAAGAAGCCTCGCTGACTGAACCTAGCTAACCGATTCCGGTAACAAAATTGTATCTCCGAAATGTCTCTGCCTCAGTTCGTTGAGTTCTGGACAGTCTCTGAGGACATAGTGAACAGTTTCATTATCCTCCAGACTCTCTTTTCACATCGGGTCATCTACGATACCAATGTTATAAAGAAAGTCTATCAGATGATCATGTCCTGTCAACAGTCCTACCACAATTCGCATCTCTTTCTTCCTTAGGAGAGAAGCTCTCTAATAAGCCATGCGCTAGGTCCAGTATGTTCCTCGGTACACCTCATTGCAGGAGTGTCTCCCAGTAATTCAATAAATTTGCTTTCCAGCAACAATTTAAATTTCCTTCTGCCAACGGTAATTGGGACAGGTAGAATTGGTTGAGGTCCGTCTGGTTCAATCGCATACCCAATCTTTGTCAGACGGTACGCTTTCTCATTCCCGTGTATACCCGAGTACCCCACACGAGTCTGATTGTGTAACCTTTCTTTGTCAGACTGTTCAGTACACTCTTGCACTCAGCCACAAGCGTGTCTGAGCATAATTTTATTATCCTATTCTTGTTTATGTCCCTTTCACAGAAATGGCCACACTGTGGAATAGCATAAATTTTCGAAAGTCTGACTCACCTGCTCTAGTTGGATGCTCTCGCTCCCATTCTTTCATCTTGTCTAGATCAATTTGTAAACCACCAAGATCCATTTCTTGGAAGATTTTACTTATCTTCCTAATCCTCAGTGTTTGACAAAGATAACTCAAGAGCGTGGTTGGGTTTCAATAGCGGCACCATGTAAACTGTTTGGATGGGGAGTGATGGACATCTCTCCACCATGCTTTCCCTGAGTAGCCGCCCGTTCCAATTCCAAGTTACTCTAGGCAACTGAGACGATAAACAGTATTCAGGGTCTCGCTCTCTGTGTATAAGTGAAGAGGAGGCAGCTTCACCAGGACTTCTAGAGCCCTAGTGAGGATAACCCTTATCGCACTCAATACCCACACAAACCATCCTTTAAACTGTGTAGTGGGTTGTTCAAAACATTTTAATAATTTATTTCATATCTAGGACATTGACAAAAAAAAACAAATTAAAAAAAAGTTATATTATTAAATAGATAGAAACAAATATTTTGAAACTAAATACTTAAAATGGCCTGTTATAAAGTGAAAAAAAAACGGAACTATAAAATTACATTTACCAAAATATGTATAAGTTTCTTTAAAAAATGTCAATTTTAAAATCACGTGACTATTTTTATTGAGTGGTCACTGTTTCAAAATTTTAAAATAATCATGAAAAATTATTTGCGATCCAATAGTTTACGTCGGTTAACAAAAAAAAAAAAAAGTTGTTTCCATATTCTCAGTCTGGTTTTCGCAGTTTATCGCACTATAACTCTAAATAAAGGTTTTGGATAATCTTCTCGAGATTTCAGACAGGTGTGAGATTTCTATCCTGATTTTACTGCTTACAAAGAAGCATTTGATATGCTTGATTATGATATTTTATGTGCCAAACTTCATAAGACTTCGATAAATCATCGATCGAGTTAATCAAGAATTACCTGGCAGGCAGATATCAATTTCTGAAGGATAACTTATTTATTTATTCATATTATCATAAACATTTAAATTGAGCAATGGCATCATCATAACTTTAATACAATAAGGACTTAATGTAACTATGCTACAGTTAATTAATAAAAATAAGGTATGCAAACTGAGCAAGTAAAATAAACATAGTAAGAAAACGCAGCATTAAAAATTAAAACACAATTTAAAAAATTTGAACAATATGATTTAAAATAATCTATTTAAGATCTAAAATATTCATTTAGAGAATAAAATTCACATTCAATTGGAAAGGGTTTTTTAATTTATTTAAGTTATTGGCCACAACCATCTCACTTGGGCAGCACTAAAAACTCCTCTTGAAAGGGGAAATGCGGTGGACTAGAATATTTAAGTGTCCCTATTGCAAGTGTTACATGTATTCGAAAAGTAACCATTGATGATCTAGTACTATAATTGTAAATAGAGATGTATTTCCTGGCTCATTTAGGAGCACTTGCTTTATCTGATCTACACGATTAATATGAATCATTCCGTAACCGACTGCGATAAGTAGAGATATGCTGAAGATAGGCATCAACTTTAATAAATCCACAGTTCCAGAGGTAAAACGTAAACTAACGCAATGTTTAAACTCAATTTACAATTATTCCAATAATAGCGGCTTATAATCAAACCAACAAATCGCCAGTAATTTATTTCGGACCTGATAACGAATGGACAGCGTAAACTATGAAGGTAGACATGACTAGAACTATGATATATGTTGTGAAAATATATAAATGCCAGGTATTATATTTAATATAAAACCTAGATTTAGCAACCAGGTGGACACTATCAATTCAATCACTTTGTATACTTTTCCACACTAATTACTTGACAATTTCGTCTACGAATCATGTCTCGATTTGCAATATAGGATGACACTGCAACGAATTCAAAACTCTAGTATTCACTTCAGTTACGGATTAAGAAATAGGAACTATGTTAGTTATAAAGTGATCCAGCTAAAATGAATTATAGATAGGCAAAAATCACATTTTTACATCGTTTGCTTGCCACTGGTGTTTATCAGTATCTCCGTGTTAACGTGTTAAACTTGAATTTCGTTATTCTACTTTTAGTACAACACGAAATCACAAATTTTTTAATCTGCCTAAGCATCAAAATATTTCGTTTAGATGTTTTTCTTTCATGGCTTCTAAAGTATATTAGTCTGATATAATGAGCAATGCACCCGTTCAAGTACAAATATACTAACAAGGAAGGTACCTGAAGTGTCCGGCTCTGATTTTAATGAAACTTCAATATGTTGTAAAGGGTACAAAAATAAGGAAAGCGTATTTTCTTTATCTGTGGAGATTCGTTTTAACTGGGTGAAAACCGTTCCTAAATTTCACCCCTAAAAGCAGTGTTTTTGAAATATCTCAGGTTCCAAGTGAGATATCGTTACAAAACAAAATGAAAATTAATTATTGTTCGAAATGATGTTAAACTATATTTTTTCACCCCCATGGATAAAATTCCTTATTAGTTATAAGGGTAAACCATCTATTGGCGCACGTAATTTTATTACGAAATTTAATATAATTGTTTGAAAATATTTTTTCACGAATACCATAGGCAACTTAAGTTGACGAGTTTGGAGGTTTCTAAAAATAACTAGTAAAATAGGGTGAGCCACCCTCAAATACTTTTCTTCTTAAACCTTAAGTTCTAATTGAAATATCTTTACAAAACCCAGAACTAACGTGCTCAAATTTTCGCCTCTATATTCCATGTGCGACACTTACAACAAGAGTAATAGCTTTGATATATTCAGCTCATCTCTAGGAACTGTCTGCCGGATTTTGGCACATTGACCTTGGCATTTCTTTCTTTTTTCTCTTTCTCATCCTTAATTGATTTATATGTTCACCTTTGTATATGAAAGTAGATAGCATAACATAGTATTATACATTTAATGTTAGAATTAATTATTTTAGTTAAATTTTTATTTGTATTTAAATTGATATATATTTTTGTCATTGGATGCTAATTTAAAATTGTTCGTTTACATATTATTTGTGTAATCACTGCCGTGTAGTTGGGTCTCAAGACCTATAGGGCAGTTATTGTAAATAAATAAATAAATAAATAAATAAAACAAAATGGAAATTACTTGTTATTTGAAATGTTTTTGAACTAAGATATTTTCATCCCCAAAAATATCATCCTTTATTTTTTATAAGGGTAAACTATCTATTAGCGCATGTAATTTAATTCTTCGGAAATTTTACAAGATTATTTGAAAATATTTTTTCACGAATAGCATAATTAACGCAAGTTGACATATTTCGGGGTTTTCAAAAATAAACTAGTAAAAGAGGATGAGTTGCCCCCAAATACCTTTTTTTTAATATATCAAGTTCTAATTAAGATAACTTGACAAAACTAAATGAAAATTATTTTTTATTGCAAACGATATTAAACTATGGTCTATTCACCACCAATGATATCATCCCTTATTTTTTGTTGGGGTAAACCATATATTTACGCACGTAATTTAGTTGTTAAAATTACGAAGTTTAATGCAATTGTTTGACAATATTTTTTTCACGAATACCATAAGTCACTTAAGTTGTGGTTCAGAGTTTCTAAAAATAAACTAGTAAAAGAGGGTGAGTCACTCCCAAATACTTTTTTACATCTCAAGTTCTAATTGAGATAACTTTACGAAACAAATTGGAAATTACGTGTTATTTGAAATCAAGTTAGACTATAGTATTTTCATCCTTGAGGGTGAAAGTACTATAGTTTAACTTCCTTGAAAATATCATTCAAAAGATGTCATTTCATACATTTATAATTATTCTTAAAATTGCCAAATTTCAATTGATATGAACGTTACAGAGCTTACTGATTTTTTTTCCGTTAATTAATAAGAAAATATAAACTTATTTCATTGGTTAAGCATTCATGTTTGTATATTATTATAATTCATGACAAATAGTTATTTCTAATTCTGTAACCTTCATTTAAATAAAAATTCGACAATTTTAAGAATAATAATATATTATATTACTTTTATAAAAAATAAGGAATAAAATCCTTGAGAGTGAAAATACCATAGTTTAACATCATTTCGAATAGAAAGTAATTTTAATTTTATTTTGTAAAAATATCTAAATATCTTAATTAGAACTAAAAATATTAAACAAACGTATTTGGGAGTGGCTCTTTTACTAGTTTATTTTGGCAAACCCCAAAACACGTCAATTTAAGTTACTTGCTGAATTCGTAAAAAAATATTATCAACAAATTTGGTTTAATTTCGTAATATCCAGTATTAAATTATGTAAATGAATTAGAAGATTAACCCTCATAAAATGTAAGGGATGATATTTGTGGGTTAAAACAACATGATATAACCTCACTTCAATTAACAAGTAATTGTCACTTTGTTTTGTAAAAATATCTGAATTAGAATTTGAGATTTGAAGAAAATTGTATTGTATCCTTTACTATTTCATTTTTTGAAACCTCAAAACATGTCAACTTGAGTTAATTATGGTATTCGTGAAAAAAAATATATTTTAAAATACGTGCGCTAATAAATGGTTTACCATAGTAAGAAATAAGGGATGATATCTTTGGGGGTGAAAATACCGCAATTCAATATCATTTCAAACAACAAGTAATTTTCATTTTGTTTTGTAAATATATCTCAATTAGGACTTGAAATTTAACAAACGTCTTTGGGGGTGGCTCAACCTCTTTTACTAGTTTATTTTTAGCAACCCCGAAACCCGTCAACTTAAGTTACTTATGGTATTCGTGAAAAGAATATTTTCAAACAATCCCATTAAATCACGTGCATAAACATAAGGTTTAATCTAATTAAAAATACGGGATGATATCCTTGGGGGTGAAAATACCATAGTTTAACATCATTTCGAATAACAAGTAACTTTCGTTTCGTTTTGTAAAAATATCTCACTTAGAACCTGAGATATTACAAAAATACTGTTTTTTGGGGTGAACTTTAGGGGCTGTTTTCACCCCGTTAAAATAAATCTCCGAAGACAAAAAAAATATGTCGCTCCTTTTTTTATACCCTCTACAACATACTAAAGTTTCATCAAAATCGTAGCCGGACACTTCAGGTACTTTCTGTGTTAGTATCTTCAGATTCAGTTAATTTATATTGCAAATAGTGTCCATATCTATAATTAAGGGTATATTAGGAATAGCGTTATTGTATTTTTTGTAATAACTTAAGTTTTTCGTACATTTAGAAACTCGGTTATGCAAACGGTAATCTTAACCTTCGCCAGATCGAAAATTAGAACATTTCTATTTATCTATCTACGTATCTGATCTACCTAGTTAAATTTCTGTCTTAAAAAGGAGCTGCTCTGTCCTGTATATATCTATTTCCATAAACTTTTTTATTAGGAGTATAAAAAGACCTCTCTAGTAAAACTTTCAATCACACGTCAGTGCGATAGGCAATCGGAGTTTTCCAAACAACTGGGAATTGACAGCATGTTTTCCTGGAAACTACCTACGACAGTAAAAGAACGCTGTCAATTTGAAAAAGTGACCGATGTTCCCCAGCGGATTCATGTAAACGTAGGAAAAGCTGTTACGAATATATTCTATTTTATTTTTAGTTCTGCATATATTCCTATATTGTACAATGAGGTTTAGAGTATTGCCACCGAATTTCGGTTTTTACTCATATATCATTCATTTTATATTAATATTTTTATAATTCGACCTAGCGATCCGTTCGGGCTTCGTGCGGTTATAAAAATAAGAGGTAATAATGTTTATGTCTAATTTCTGTATACAAAGCCGTCGAAAATTGACCTCTGTTTTACATCAATATTTAATCGATATATATATATATATATATATATATATATATATATATATATATATATATATATATATATATACAGTTTCTGTGGGCGATCCTTAAAAGATATATTTGTGGTATCTACAATTTTCATCAAGCATTTTTTCAGTTTAGTTAGTCTAAACCAAAAAAATGTTCGAGCACTGTAGATATATATATATATATATATATATATATATATATATATATATATATATATATATATAATTTTCTTTTTATTTTGTCCTTTCTTGGGTTTAGGTTCTTTATATAATAAAAAATCAAAAACAATTTGACGTTTCCTCTTTATTTACGGCATCTTCAAAATTTTTTTGTTTTTTTTATTATCCATTGATCCTTTTAAAAATATTTTTTATATAATTAAAAACATTTCTACACAAACATATTTACACTTTTAAAAAACACACACTTTAAAAAATTAGTCAAATTTCTAAAAGAGTATTTAATTTTACCAGTACATACCTAGACATTTTGCTTGTTTATTAATAATAAAATGAAATTTTTATATCATCTATTTAGGTACTTAGGATACATGGAATGCGAGTGTGTTTTATTTTTTATATTGTAACAATGGATCAAAAAATAACCGAAAGAAGACAGACAATTAATTTTATGTTTAAGAGGATATTCAATTTTTGATTTATTAATAAGATCGAATACTTAATATTTTTCTTTAAATTAGGTTGGTGTAAATGTGGCTTAAATTTCCAATATCCGTTCTGTCGTTAACAGTGTTTTTATCTTTTTTAATTTCTATCATTTCCTTTATCTGTAATTTTTGATAATTCGTATTTTTGTTTTTAATTATGGTATTGTTATAATCGAAGGTAAGTTTTTCATCCTTTGTGTGTTTGTTTAACGCCGTTGAGGCGTTTTTTGTATATTTATGGTCATTCAATCTGTTCTTTAGCAATTGGCTTGTCATGCCTATATATTTTTTGGGACAATTTGAGCAAGGGATCGAATATACTACATCTGACATATTCATGAGAGGAGTTTTACTTTTTAAATTAGTAAATAATGCATTTAATGTATGATCGGACGTATGACATTCGATAATACCATGCTTTTTTAAAATGTGTTTTATTATTTCTGACAGTTCACTAGTGGAAGGTAATGCTACATATTTTTGTTGTTTATGTTCTATGTTTCTTGTTATTAGGTTATTATAAAATTTATATGTTCGTTTATTAATTATTTCGGTGATAGTCTTTTCATTGAAATTGTTATTTATTTGCATATTTTTCACTTTTTGTAGTATTCCTGGTCGGAATTCTGGAGACGTTAGATAGATGGCACGATCAGACAGACCGATTATAACACTATTTTTTGGGGTTTTTGAGTGGTTTGAGAAACAGTTTAGATATCTACCCGACCAAGTTCGTTTGGTATACCATTCAGTTAAAATTTTGTTTTTTCTGCGTATAAGTGTCATATCTAGAAAATTTATTTTATTAAAAAAGTATGATATTATCGTCTGTCACAGGTCTGATAATACATTAAATGCACTATTTACTAATTTAAAAGTAAAACTCCTCTCATGAATAAGTCAGATGTAGTATATTCGATCCCTTGCTCAAATTGTCCCAAAAAAATATATAGGAATAACAAGCCAGTTCCTAAAGAACAGATTGAATGACCATAAATATACAAAAAACGCATCAATAGCGTTAAACAAACACACATAGGATGAAAAACATACCTTCGATTATAACAATACCATAATTAAAAACAAAGATATGAATTATCAAAAATTACAGATAAAGGAAATGATAGAAATTAAAAAAGATAAAAACACTGTTAACGACAGAACGGATATTGAAAATTTGAGCCACATTTACACCAGCCTAATTTAAAGAAAAATATTAAGTATTCGATCCTATTAATAAATCAAAAATTGAATATCTTCTTAAACATAAAATTAAATGTCTGCCTTCTTTCGTTTTTTTTTGTTCCATTGTTAAAATATGAAAAATAAAACACACTCGCATTCCATGTATCCTAAGTACCTAAATAGATGATATAAAAATTTCATTTTATTGTTAATAAATAAGCAAAATGTTAAGGTGTGAACTGGTAAAATTAAATACTCTTTTAGACATTTGACTAGTTTTTTAAAGTGTTTGTTTTTTAAAATTGTAAATGTGTTTGTATATAAACGTTTTTAATTATATAAAAAATATTTTTAGAAGGATCAATGGATAATAAAAAAAAACAAGAAATTTTTCAAGATGCCTTAAATAAAGGGCGAAACGTCAAATTGTTTTTGATTTTTTATTAAATAAAGAACTTAAACCCAAGAAAGGACAAAATAAAAAGAAAATGATATAATCTATGGTTCAAGAATCTGGAAGATGTAATATATATATATATATATATATATATATATATATATATATATATATATATATATATATATAAATCGTCTAAAATTTAAAGCGAATTATGAATATAATATAAATACAACCATTACACATAAAATTGAACATATGAAACAATAATTAAAAACTGAAACAATGATTAATTAAAAGGTTATCTTTAGTAAACTTTACGCACCTTGAGATTTCGTCAAAACTATTACTAATATCAAACAAACTACCAAGGACTTGAATTTTATATCGCCTAGCTAGTCATGGAATATTTGGAAGAAAGAGTCGCTCAGAATCTAAATTTAGACTTGATTTTCTTTGAACATTTTGTTGACAATTGATTAATGACAGTTCCTCGTGACAAAATAAATTACGTTGTACAACAATTTAATAATTTTTATAGCAAATTAAAATTTACATCTTAATTTGAGGTAAACGGAAGAATAAACTTAATAAAATAAATACGCAAAAATGATAAAATTCTAACGCAGTGATATACCAAACCAACCTATCTGAACAACTTTTCAAACCATTCAAAAAACCAAAGAAGAAATATAATCGTGAGCGTGGTGGACAGAGCCATTTAATTAACGTCCCCTACCTTCAGATTGTCGACTCTAAGAAAATTTAAAGAAACACAAAACAATTTAGGCTTGATTTTAACTATAGTGCCTGATGATCCACAACAAGAAACACAGTATTGTTGCATTCCACAAAAGTTACAACCAATCAAACTCAATCTTTACCAAACTGAGAAACGAAATACCGACTATGAAAACTTTCAACATTGTATATTCAGTTCCGTGTGCAAACTGCCCAAAAAGATATATAAGAATGACAAGCCAGTTATTGAAAAATCGACTAAATGGACATAAATATACCAAAAATACTACTACAGCCTTGACAAAACATGAATAGAATGAAAAGCACTCTTTTAACTTTGAAGATACCAAAATAGTCGATAGAGACAAAAATTATCAAAAATTAATAACAAAGGAAATGATAGCCATCAAAAAGGCAACATATGCAGTAAATGACAGAAATGACATAAACAATCTTGGTCAAATCTACAACAATATAAATTAGACGCAGTATATTCGCTTAATAACATCAAAAAATGAAACTGGACTCTATCTAATATCTCTGGATTATTTAAAAGGTTTCCAGCGTTTAAAATGTGCAGCAATAATTATTCGCGGGAGTTAACCGGAGTCTTGTATAATTGTATACTGTTTTAAGAACGCTCCACAAAACGAAGTCACACATATTTAACTCTGGAGAACATGGTGGCTATCTTGCTGGTGCCTCGTTGCCTCTTCCAATCAATCAGTTTGGATATTGGTCATGTAGGTATTACCGAACAGCAACTGAAAAATGAGGTGGGGCTCCATCGTGCATCTAATATAGTTCTCGCCGAAGTAAAATAGGAAAAAAAATTATCCTGTCTGGAATCACAACTGGATCAATAAGGTAGCAGTCAATAACACCAATCCAAACAGTTATTTTAAAGTTTTGCTGATGGTGTGCACCTTTGATGACATGCGGATTTTCATGGACATAAACATGTTCGTTGTGCAGGTTGGTAACTCCAAATCTTGTAAAACACGCCTAATCAATAAACAACATTTTTCTGCCAAAATTTGGATAACGAATTCCTTTAAAACATCATTTAAAATAGTTTTAGGGATTTCCAGCTCATGTTCTAAGGAACGTGTACTAACACTTGGTTCTTCTTCATCTCTTTCCAAAATTTCCTTTCGTCTTTTCAAGTTGTTCTGATACGACCCCTACCATCAAATTTCTTCTCAAAATTGACTATTTTTCGTTGATGACGCTCACTATTAGTAAATATTTGATGGATTTTTATTGGGAGGAAGGATCACATCCTTCACAAAACTCTTACACCACAACCTTCTCGGAGTGCATGTAGTTGTTCATGTTTAATAGTAATATATATATATATATATATATATATATATATATATATATATATATATATATATATATATTATTTAAACAACAGTTTTTAATGTTCATGTGCAATATCCCTAGACACTAGTTTTTCAATCGAATGAGAAACGATCCGGGTATGTATACTATCTAAGATGTCAACATTGCAATAGATATGTCAGATAATACCTAGTAACGACCGTCTTAACAGTTCCCCAAAATACATAAGGCTACCCTCGTATTACATACTAATACTGTCCTCATGAAACGGCCTAACCAATAGTGAAAACTGGAACAAAATTCATAGTTCTACAGTCAATATCTCGAAAACTGTTAACCTAGCATACTCGTATGTAAGCTAACAATTTATCGCACATAATGTTTTATAAAATTTTGCCTCTCTATGTTATCTTTAATCCTACCTACTTCGCCTTTAGGAAAAATACAGCTTATTTTGTATTTTTTTTTATTTATATCAACTTTAACATTTTTAACAATTTATTATTTTTAATTAAAATATATAAGACAAAAAATGGCCATTTTATTATTTCCCTCAAACAAAATTCTTCCGCCAAACTTTTTAAAGAATACTTCTACAATAAAACTCGTAAAATAAAACTTTCCGTCAAAAAAAAGGAAATATAAAAACGTAAGCGGCAATCCGTGGGGTAATCGAACTTTTCTCAAACAACTTAGGAGTGGCAGGAAATTTTCCTGGAAACTACCTTTGGCGAAACACGAATGAGATGTAAAAAGTGTCCGGTGTTTCTAAGGGAATTAACGTTGGAAAAAATTGTTTTTTTGTGTTGTTTTGTTTTCCGTAGTGCTTATGGTTTTTTATTTTGATTTTTTCTGATTTTTACGAAGGAATTTCGTAGCATCGTATATCTTAGTTAAAAATATAAAGGCTTTTTAACTTATAATTATAACTTTCCGTTTATGGTTATTTATAGAATACTTAATATTTTCGTAGGTGACTAACATAATTTATCAAACTATCTGACATATAATTATATCTGTTTTCCTCACACATTTAAGTATAAAGATTTATGCCTAGTCAAAAGAAATCATGATCATTTTGTTGAATAAGATTTTAAACATCGAAAATAATGCTCTTTATCAGCTCGAATGTCTTTTGTTCTAGAATTCGTGAGCAGAAGGAAATTACAACAGCTCCATATTCAACGACTTTTGAACCATGTATTAATATTTCATGAAGGGTAGTGGGCGTGCTGCATCAGCGCTAGAATTTGATGAAAAATTCAGCAGTTTTTAAACACTATTTTTTTTTAAACTCTTTCTCATTTATTTCATAATCACTAGAAAATATTATCAAAATAGTCTGTTTTTTTTTTGTATATCAACACTGAAAACAATATACTTGTAATTAGATGTATACATACCGTCGTAACATGACGACGAAATAGCAGACATAAACTAAAAAGAACATTCTGTGAGCGAGCATTAAAAGTTAACATCTTATCGATACGTCCCGACGCGAAATGACTACAAATATTAGATTCAACTTTGCTACAATGCGTCAAACAGGGTCTCTGGGAAGGTACCGACGGTCCCACTGAGGAGTCCTACCGTCGGTACTGTGGATGAAACACGGCTGTAAAATTTTGGTATAATTAAATTTGTAATTTTCGAGAAACTAGGGGGCAAATGTATACATATAATTTTAACGGCTTTTCTAAATCTCCCGGATTTACAACAATACATTTATATAAGGGAAATTATATAGTTCTCAACTAACTGAAAAAAAATTATGCTATAAGAAACTACCAGAAAAGGGTCTAAAACTCTTCTATGGCAATGCATTGCCAGCTCCTGACCGGTTTCGAACACATTGGTTCTCGTCAGTAGAGGGTAGGTAATCGAGTCCTTTAAACAACTTATATATATATATATATATATATATATATATATATATATATATATATATATATATATATATATATATATATATATATATATATATATATATCGGACAAAATATAAAGTTCAATATTAGTGACTCTATCTCCCAGTTTTCGACACAAGCTAGTAGAAATCTATACTATATAATATATATATATATATATATATATATATATATATATATATATAAAGTGAATACAATATCCTTGCAGTTGGTTGTATTAATGTATTCTGCGATTTAGAAAAACAGAAAAATAAATCTATTATTCAATGATTTAGAACTTTCATTTACCAGTCATTCATTTTGTGGTTTACTAGAAATGATCGTTTTGATTTTTGATCATGTTTTTTTGAATAACTTTACCCCAACAGGATACTCTAAAGCAAGACAAGGAGCTCATTTTCTCATGCTCTTTAGTATCCTAAAAGCAGAATCCTTATATTCAGCTTAGAAAGGGTCCAAAATCATCAATTCCAAAGCCTGGGAGAGATTACTATCAGGCAAAATACTTTAGACCAATTGACCTATGATCTTTTCAGCTGAAGCTGACAGAAAAACTCCTGTCCCCGGGTACAGGTGCATAAGGGAAAGCACTCTAAAAGAGTGGCAAAAACATCCCAATCAGCATGTCTATCAACCATGAATAATCATGGGAGTTAGCTCTATATCACCTAATGAAAATATAGTTCGCTATGAATAACAAGAAAATAGCGTTAATAATCTTATTTAATATTGGAGGAACATTTCACCATACGTTCTTCACGTCATAAAAGATAAATCATAATATTTCTGTAGGTGGATACTAAATATGCTACATGATGAACGAGCAAATCTATTAAAGGAAATCATGTTGGTTTGTGTCGCTAAAGGCTACACGCAGAATGGGGTTGTATTCACTCTCCTGTAGGCCTGGTGCTCGATGTGCTTCTGATATACCTTAATGATCATCCAGAGATATGCTGGCGATCTAGTTATACTCATCTTAGGGAATCTTAGCAAAACACTATCGGAACTCGGGCAAAAAATTCTAACAATAGTTCTAACAATAAGGAGCATCTTAGGGTAGGTAAATCCTGAAAAATCCAAACTTGTACCCTTCACTACAAGAAGGAATTTTGACGAATCAGAACTACCGACTCTCTTTTAATCTTGTATGCAAATCTTAAATTTGGAGAAAATTATAAACAAATGTAAAATGAATATCATGGCACAGGGCAAAACATGGAGATTAAACCAACATATTGTACACTGGTAAACTAAAACACACCAAGGCAGTTCACTCTGGAGTTCTCTAAACTCCAAAGATTGTCCTGCGTGTGAAGAGAGCCATAAAAAGCACCTCGACAGCTGCCATGGAAACTCTACTATATCTCCTTTTTTCTACAATAATCAAGGCTAAGATGAGAATCCGGCTGGAACAAAAGAAGATCTGGTGAATTGGACCTGTCCCCGGGTACACCGGCATCAAATGTGTGGTAACGAACTTGTTGGAGATAAGCAATGATACGATACCAAGAGCGTATAACTTTGAAAGGCTCTACACTATTTAGATTGAGTGAATTAACCAGGAAACATCTTGTGATTAACACTCCAGTCCAAAACTGACCATAGCTCAGGAACTGGAATAAAGGGAACCACCTCTAGATTCAATATAAGGGAAGTACTGATGCAGTGCATCACTGAATTTCAGACAAAAATACATGCAATTAGGAGCGGTCTTTGAGAGAATATGACAAGGAATTACAGGGGCAGAACAGTCCTCACCATCTCGCACAGTAAGACAGAGCTAATAACTCGTACATGTCATGAGATAAGGTTTGAGACCATCTTCAAAACATTGTCGCTCTGGCGAAACACAAGTTTACTCTTGCGTCGGTATTTAGGCGCAAAGATATCCTAGGCAATGAAAAAGTGAACCAACTTGGAGAACAAGAGTCTATATCTGGCATTACTAGGTGTGTGAGTGGTTGTCCTGGTGGATACTACAGTATGTAGACTATGTGACGAAGGTGACGAAATAATATCTCACATCATTTTCGGATACAAAGGTCTAACCTATTGGAGGCACCTTCAAGAATCAGTCAATCCTGAAGGTTCATATCCACATGACAAACCAGTGAATAAGCTCATAAACCTGATTACGGGAGGAATCAATCCAGTTCACAAAGAACATATATAACAGGTGACAAAATAAGTTACTAGGTTTCAGTGTAGACTTCTCAACCCTAACCTGCTCTATTATTCAATCAATCAATCTTCCAGTGTGCAACGATTAACTTTATTCAATTTTCCATCTCCTACGAGAAAGGGTTTGTTAATATTTTTATAAAATTTTAGTGGCATATCTGAGTTTCTTAATAAAATATCATTTTTAAGAAAAAGTGAGGACAGTAAAAAGAAATGCAAGTTCCTTTCTTTAAAAGTGACGAAAATACTGCTGGTTCAAGAAAAATAACAAAAATAACATTTTAAGTTACAAATACATTACTAGATTCTTATATAAATCTTGTAAAAAATTAGGAAAATATAGGTCTGACAATATCAATCCACCAAATCTGCGTTTTTCCAAAATTTAAGTGTGTCAATATCAGTTATTTCATACTGTCAGTTGTATACTGCGGCTATGAGAAGCATTGCAATACTCGTAATTGAAACCCTATTACACCTCCTTATTGTGAGAAATGAGCAGTGAGACCAGGACAAGATCCTAACTTTAACAGGCTCTACACCATCTAACTGGAAGGTAGGTTCTGGCCGATCAATGAGTAAGTCAGGAAACCTCGTTTGGTACACAGATAGATCTAAAACGAACCGTGGTACAAAGGCCAAAATACACGGGGACACACCCAGGTTCAACATAAATGCTATTGATACCTGTCTTCGGCAGAGTCTGAAGAGGAGTTCTCATTGTTTCTGACAGTCAGGCAACACTGAAAGCTCTCTCATGCTACCAAATAACATCAAAGCAGATCTGAGATTATCTTCAAAATCTTATCGCCCTAACAAAATATAACAAGGTTACTCTTGCGTGAGTACCAGGACACAAGGGCATCCCGGGCACTAAAAAAGTAGACCAATATGTAAAACTAGGGTCTGCTACTACGTTTATTGGAGCAGAACCAGTATTTGGAATTACTATGGCTGCTATTCGTGAGCGGCTATCCTGGTGGATAAATCGTCAACACTAAACCCACTGGAACTACATTGCGGGCCACAGGCACAGCAGATTATTGCTGAACAGACCATCAGACATACTAAGCCGCGAAATTCTGCATCTAAGTAGCCACTGCAACCTAAGGAAACATCTACACACAATGGGCATATTCAATGAAAAACTTATATGTAGACTACGTGACGGAGAGGACAAGATAGCCTCAAATATTATCTTCGAGTGCGAAGCTTTAACCTACCGGACACACCTTCAGGGACCGATCAATTCGAAATTGAGAACAAACTAGTGAACCGGCTGCGAAACCTAATTAAAGCAACCAACTTGTTTACATAGAACAGATAAATAAGGAGAGACAATAAGTCTCAAGGATGCAGTGTAATGCCGCTTCAATCCTGGCCTACTATATCACTCAATCAACCAATCAATACTAACAAAAATTTTAAACATAGTTTGACGATACTAACGCCTTTAAAATGTCAAAGTTTTAATTCAAATAATTCTATATTTAAATTATAATTTTAACAATTTTTAGTAATAAAATTTGACAGTAATTGAAATTAAATTAATAAAAACGCTCTTCGAAATGAAATCGATTCATACGATGAACGGAAGCATAATAAAACGAAATGAATTTTGCATTACTGAACAAATTAATTATATTAACCTTGTTTTACCATAAATAATTATGAAATGTATAATTCGGGCTCTTGTTTGCAATAATTTATTGTCCACGTTTTACAGTTTGATGATTTATTGTGTTAAAATTCTGATAATAAATACGTGATGCTTGCAATTAAATATGTTTCCTATATTACCAGAGGAATCAAAAACGTATAAGTTTGAAATTTTTAGGTATTAATTAGTTTAATTAATAAAAGATTTGAGGATTGAAATCATTGAGAAACAAATTTTATTTTCACCGACGTTCCATTGTAAGCTTGCTACAATGGTGTTTGAAACGCAAGACCTCACAACTAAGTTAGAACAAAATTAATACCACTTAAGCAAAATAACCAGAGTACAGTTGAATGCTAGTAGCAGCACCAGCGAGCAAAAATGCCACGTTATCCCCTATGCCGGAGAGTAAGGGTGGGTTATTCAGGGCGCTACTGCATCTGTAGCTGGGTCGAAGCCTTCCACGATGTCATTAGGAACTAGCTTTCAACTTTACCTCTATAGATAAGCAAGTATACAAAGAAAAATATAAACGGTAGAGCATGTAGATCAAATAAAACTTTGGTATAAATAGTAATAATCAAATCTTTAATCGATAGTTGAATATATAACACAACGCATACTATAACCTACTGGCGTCAAAACATTAAGCAAATCCTGTTTATTCTATGATTATAGGATAGTATGGCGGATTATTGCGCAACGCCTTACAATTATAAAATAATAAAATAAATTTCATTTACAAAATTTATAACTTGTTATTAAAATCGAAAGAAAAATAATAAAAGTTTGCCTTTCTGATGGTGAGACTACCAGTTGAATGATCTCTCTACTTGACGGCATACGCACTACGTAACATCAAAAGATGAACGCAAAATATAAACCAAAAACAATCAGTAATAAGGGCCCGTAAGTGGAACCCTGTAAGTAGAACTCGTAGGTATATCAACCAGTTATGAGATAACCAGGAGGGAGAACCCGTAGGTAGAACTCGTAGGTAAAACCCTACTGAAAAAAGAGCGTCTAAGATTAAGAAGAATTAAATCAAGAGCAAATGAATTTATTAATTAATCTTCGCCCAAATATCGAAAAATATTTAATTTAAAATTTTAAACTTTCTACATATTCCAGAAAAAAAATTATCGAATGTGATCTTTAACTTAGCAAAAAAGGAAATATTTTTCAAAAACTAATTAGGAATAATTACACATCACATTAATTTAAAGTAAACACTAGCTTTAACTAATGAATTTAAGATAAGTAAGAGTAAAAATACTTAAACGTAGAATAAATCACCAGCCTGACTCCAGGTGATTACCAATAATTGCTTTAATATAAGATAAAATTAAAGATTTACTAAACAAAATAAATAATTACTGAATTAAATCAAACATCATAGAATTGAAAAGAATAATAAAATAGACAATATTTAGGATTTGCGATCACTGGATGATGACGTTACATGCTTGGTTTATTAACATTAATTAATATTAAATAAATCAACTTAATCTGGCAAAAAAACACAATTGTAATTAAATTTAAAGACCAAATAATAAATGAAAATATAACCAAAACATAATCTCAGTGTTTACCATAATACTGTGTGAAAAGTCAGGATACACATTTTGGCATTAACTTTCCAATTAAATAAAAATAAATAAATTTCTTTCTGATAATTTTCTGAATTTTAAATTAATTTGGCTAGTCTCAAGTTACTAAACGACGTAATCAAACACACAGAAAACTGGAATCAACCTGAAAGCAATCGAGTCAACAGATATATCACAAAGCTATTTTATTCTATTTTCACCAATTTTAAGCCCAGAATGGAGTCAAGAGATTCAATACAATTCAGAAAAACTTTCAAATATATAGGATATTTAATTTTTCTATTAATTGGGGCCTTCGTGATACATCCAGAAAGCAAATACGTAACAAAATATAGTAAATATATAATCAACATCAACGTTATAGTCAAATTCTGACTAATATAACAGATATAATTAAAGTGTTAACAAGGTACAGCCATCAAATACTAAGAAAATTCAGGAAAAATTAATAAATAATCATAAAAAGAACCATAGCAACCTGGGTCTAAAACCCAATATAAAACTTAATAATAGTCTAAAGCAGTCAATTTAGAAGACTTAATGAGATTCAAATTAGACATTGATATTCTTCAGTAAAAATCAATTTTGAGCTTAAATCTTTGATATAACGTCTCCAGATTAACTACACAACCTGGCAATATTGCTTGTCATCAGTCAAATGCTGTAACTTGTAATAAATGGCGTTTTTTCTTTCACTTGTGATTTCATTTTGATTTTTATTGAATTTTAGTACTTTTTTAAACATATTTGTTTATCTTTGTGAAACGTGAAATCAAGAAATTTTGCGCTCTAATGAAATCCTAAAATTTTACGATGCCTTATAATAAAAAATCCAAACCGATCCAAAAAGTAAACAAATAGAAGATAAAACCACTCTCTATTTTAAACTAGACTATGAAGTTCCATAAGCCCAACAATGCAGGAGACTATCAACTTTGCAGTAATAAAAAAAATAAGCAATATCAAAAAAACTATAAAAATGTCTGCAAAGAGAAAGAATTAGAATATTGATAATGTGAGAGATGATGAATGTTTAAATGATAGTTAACAGAAATATAAGCAATAGAAAATTACACAAAAAAGTAATAGATAATTACAAAAGAAAAAACCTCAATTACAGTAGGGTATCGCAAAATAAAACATTTAAATTTGAGATTGTAGCACCACGGAGTCGACTTCGCTTTACTTTACAAAATTTACTGGTTCGCCGTAAAGATTAAGTGATATTGTCAATTTAGCAAAAGATAAATATCATTAGAGAAATATTAAAGTTCAAATATTTAAAGTCTATTAATTAAAAAAGGTTCAAAATCATGTACAGGAGAATCCCTTACCTGTTAGCCCTCTATGTAATAGAAAAAGAAACTTTGCTCAGATGACTAAGCGATTAAAAATACAGGTTTAATACCCATTAGGCTTAACAATCAGAAACTCTCGTGTACATACTTTGGCTAAAACTAGG
The DNA here is from genome assembly GCA_034092305.1 of Diaprepes abbreviatus. Taxonomy (NCBI): domain Eukaryota; kingdom Metazoa; phylum Arthropoda; class Insecta; order Coleoptera; family Curculionidae; genus Diaprepes; species Diaprepes abbreviatus. The sequence goes on along the minus strand of JASJET010000339.1, from coordinate 222,959 downwards.
CACTTAGCTGAATCACTTTCAAACATGTGGATAAACAAGACCTGTAACGTAGACGGCTTCACCAAAAAGGACGTTGACTTGGCTTAATACGGAGATTGTCCCATTCAGAGGCTCACAATCCCAGAAGTGCAGCACGTTAACCTAAATTGCATATTACTTCCCAAAATGTACATTATAAAATTTCATTCAAAAGAAACAAATACTGAAGAAATCCAAAGACATACTGAAATTGTCCTAAGATGTACTGAAGTTATCCCAAAGACCCTAAAATAAAGAAATAAAAATTCCTACTCAATCAGTCGTACAAAAGGCCTACGCAAGCCTAGCTAAATTTTGCTTAAACACAAAAACTGATTGTTTCAAAAGAAATATGTACATACCTCGAACTCAAGAAAATGGTGGCATCTGATAAAAGTTAAGCCGTTGTTTCTGGGCTGGCTGAAGAAAATAATCGCCAAACTGGCTGTAGGGTGAAACGACCAAATCACAAAAAATAATGTTTGCACCCCGGCTTGGTTTCGTTAATTTAATCGGCCATTTATGGGAAAGTAGTAAAACTAAACCACTTCTTCTCGCTCTTGCGTCAGATAGCCAAAAGAGAATGATTTTTCTCAAATCACTCGCACATTCCTTTCAACGGAAGTTGTCAAAAAAAACTTAATAAGAAAAGTCCATCAAAAATCTATCCAAAAAAAATAACCCTAATCTCGAGGCAATAATCTCAAACCTCTCAAAATTTATCATACAATTTAAACTACTTCCGGAAAATATATACAAAAATTCTTCTATCTCAATTTTAAACTGGCCAGTACTGAAATCAGACAGAGACAATCAATATCTTAATAATCTAAACTGTCTCGTCCTACAAAATGAGTATCCTCTGAACAAAGTACTTTACGGATTTAAAATATTCAAAAATGAAATCCAATTAATTCGAATTAGTTCGAGAGTCTAATTTCAAATATTATAATTACCAAACATTCTAACTAGTAAGGTAGAGGGAAATAATGTACTAATAAACTAAAAACAACATAATGAAAAAGTCGATTTTAACCTATTTCGAATTGAGCATTTCGATATATTCCAAAAGATGTGCCATCTTATACGCAACCCTAAAAACTTTCCACGCAATCCAGTGAACTTGACTATTTATCTGAAACAGCTAATATGTGAAAATAAATAAACATTTTCTGAAAAAGGAAAATCAACAAGAAAGCAAATAAACACTGTTCATATTTATCCAATCATCATAAAAACACTTTACTCAATCTGTGATACATTGTCTCGAAAAACCCAACGAAATTTACAAATTATAGAAATAGGTTAAGTCTCGGTATCAATCAAAATTTCAAAATGTAAACAAAAGGAATGATCTGAATATAGATGAAACCCATATTAATGAATGAAAAACAAAAGGTAATCATTAGTTTATAGTAGAAAACATCGTTTACTGTAAATTAACGTTTCAAGTTGTAGATGTCATTGACAACCTTTAAAGAAAAACGTACAAAACAAAAATCTATTTATTACTTTAGTAATCTGAACCTGTAATTTAATGTAGAAAAATGTAAACGAAAATATTTATTATTTAAGATCAATTTTTAACCGTAACAAACGAAGGGAATTATATTGTAAGCAATGGTGAAATACTGTGTAATTTCTGCGAATAAATAAATGCAGTACACGCATCTTCTGAAAAGAGAAGAGTTGGGGGATGACCAGACTTTGTTGTGACTCAGTATAGTTTTTTCTTCACGTATTCATAGCAATTTTAGCCCTAAATAATTGTATAGTGTGGAATAGGCTTGACGGTTTCTATTGTAATCTAAAATCTCTGTGGGTTATACTATGTTATATGAATATATTATTAGAATATCATTATTTCAGTTCAAAATAATCAATTGTACCTAAGTGAATTCAATTTATCTAACCACCTGATATAGATATTTTGTAAATGAAATAGGAAGATTTATTATAAATTATTTTACCAAAAAAAGTAGTACGTTTAACATAATAATACCTCAAAAACATTTCCTTTTGTTCCCATAAAGAAATACTAATTTGTATTTTCTTTTTTTTTCAGATATTGCGTAGAATTTGAAATACTGAAAGCATCGAAAGCTTGCAGAAAAGAAGAAAGCTACAAAGCACTTAAAGAAGGTAAATTTTTTATGTATATTTATTCATAATATTTACTTTGAGTTGTCGGAAAAGTTTTAAATGATTACATTTTGATATTCGAAAATGTAGTACTTTCAACTGCAGCTTAATATGTCAGATACGAAAAAGTTTAGTTAATATTAATAGTAAGAAAGCTTTGTTGTTTTATCATAAGTTGATATTTTTGGATAAAGATTTAACAATTCAGAGAAAATGTATATATTATTTCATTTAACCGCCTCGGTGAAGCTGATCGAATTTTGTATAGCATTTGAATATTTTGTAAAAAGTTATATTTGTGTTTAAAAAGCAATTGACTTTTAAATAAACGAGAATTAAGTGTAAAAAATAAATAATCGAAATAATTTAACAATTTTTTTTATTCAAATTTATTATCTTTGAGTTGAATTTAATTGAACACAAGAGGCATCATGCCTTTCTATTTCTCCACTTAATTTTAAACGAAAAAAGATATTGACTTTTTTTAACTAATGAGCTACGCAATACATTCTATGTTTATATTTAATTTTTAAGAAGTCGATATTAACGGATCATTTTTTTAAGCTCTCTTCATTTACTGTACAAAATTAACTTTAAAACTACCTATTACAAATTGTAGTCAGAATAAAAGTTACTTTAAGAAGAGTCATAGTTAACTAAATTTGGCTAAAAGTAGTTTTAAGTTTAAATATTTTAAATTACTTTCGTCTGCTGCCATGGTAAACATGTAAAAATGTTTTAAAAATATTCATATAATGATATTAAAGGGTTCGCTTTCATTCATCTGAAATATTTATACATGGTGTACTGTAAGTACTTCCTAATTTCTCAGGACCACACAGAGGAGGTTAAAATAACCCTACTTTGTCATAGAAAAATTTCCTAAAGTACGCTTTAACGGAGATACAGAGCCCTAAAGAGGTACCCAGCGATTTACCTTATCGGCTCTAAGTTTTGAACCTACCTGCATAATTTAATGATATTAGAATATTTTATTAATGCCTTAACGACTCATTAAACCATACTATAATCGATGTTTTAGATCATCATAGAAATCAGGAACGAACTTGCAACCACACTCTTTGGTCCTAATTTTTGACAGGTATCATTTTACAGAGCTAACAACTCATTTTTAAAATACTTTTGTCATTCCTCTTTAAAAAAGACGCTCTTAATTTATTTAGATAAAACCGGCGGTTTTCGAGATAAGTCAGTTTTTATACGAAACATTCAAAAGTTACCAATGCTAAACACAAACAGGTAAAAATCAGGTTGTTATTGTTGATACATACATAATGAATTACTATCGACGGAACTTGTCAAAACCGCCTGGAAATAAAAATAATTTTGAAAAATGGAAGAACGCAAAGTATGCTGATATGTATTTAATTTATGATGAAGCGCTGTCAAATTCTTCGAAGGCAAAAAGACTTTACGCTGAAAGATTTTCAGCTCGGACATTGCCAAGTCCAAAAATCTTTCAAAGCGTTGATCGAAGCCCAAGGCAAACAGGTAAAAGATGATTAGAAAATAATTATTAGAGTTAGAGAGTTAATTTTTTAGATGTTTTATTCATATATATATATATATATATATATATATATATATATATATATATATATATATATATATATACATATACATATATATATATATATATATATATATATATATATATATATATATATATATATATAGGTAATTTTTGCCGCGACGTGACGGTGAGGGTCCTCCAGGAGTACGAGACCCTCACTTAGAGAAACAAATTTTGAAAGATATTGCTGACAACCCTTCAAATAGCATAAGAAAGCTTGCGACACAAAATAATGTTACAAAATGGATTGTACTAAATATTTTTAAAATCTGCGTAAAAATAAACTATATCAAACAATAAATATAGTTTCATTGTTAATTTCACCGAAAAGGCACAAACCTACTTCATCCAATCGTTGACTCACCCTGTACATGAAACTCTAAAAGAACAGTTACTTCACCCTACCACGTTGAAAAAGTACACGCTATGTCTCCAGATGATTATATCACAAAACTTCAATACTCCAACTGGTTTATACAGCAACATAACCTAAATCTAAATTAATCTAATCTTATTTTGTTTATCGATGAGGCCGGTTTTCTAGAGATGGCATAATAAACTCTCACAATTTACATTTTTGTGCTGATGAAAACCCGCACGCAATAATTTAAAACAAACATCATTTGTTTTGTAATTGTAAATGTGTGGTCTGGCATCATCGGAAATAACCTTAGAGGTCCATTTGTTTTAAAAGAAAGGCTCAATGGTGAGATTTATTTACAATTTTTGCAGCAAAATTTAAATAATTTATTAGAAAACGTATCTCTTGATAGAAGAATGGAAATGCGGTACATGCATGATGGTGCTCCACTTCATTTTTACAGTATACTAGAGAAGAACTACTAGCTAGAATAGCACAACATTCCAACGAGTCCAGGAATTGTGCAAAATACAATAATATATGTGGTATGTCCCAAAAGTATCCGATCTGTATTTATAACTTCACGTCATGACGTTCCAGCGAGCTCTGTAGGGTACGAGCGAAACCAGTGGGCTCTTACAAACTCTCCGATTACCGCAACTACTAATGTTAAATCGTGCATATAGTGTTTTGGTGTACAACGCCTTTTTTACGTTCGTTAGATTTTATTATCGCTAAAAATAAGGGAGAGATATGAACAACGAGTTGACATCCAGTTTTGCTTTAAACTAGAAAAAAGTTGTGTGGAAACTATTGAAATAATGCAGAATACCTTTGGGAAGAGTTTATGGTCAAAAAGGTGGTACAAGCGATTCAAGGATGGTCGAGCTTCTGTTGGCAATGATCCGCGTTCTTTCACCTGAGTCACAACCGAAAAAAGCACGTCAAGTCGGAGCAATATGATGTCCTTTGTTTTTTTTCTTCGGTTATAAAGGTTCTGAAGAGATTACGCGACGCAGTGAGAAGAAAAAAGCTGCGTTTTTGGCAAAGTGATGACCGGTTTCTTCACCACGACAATGCACCAGTGCATTCCGTAAACTTTGTGCAACAGTTGTTGGCAAAATACAACATCACACAGCGTTACTAGCCTCTATACAGTTCCGATATTGCCCCCTGCGTCTTTTGGCTATTCCCAGAATTAAAAATTCCGCTCAGAGGACCCCGATTCGATGACATATAGACGATTCAAACGACTGTGACCAGTGCATTCAAGGCCATTTTAAAAATTAACTATGCGAACTGGTTCGCCGTTTGGAAACACCGATGGGAGCATGTTGTTCAGCAAAATGGAAATTACTTTGAAGGATGCTCCCTGCCGGATAACAAAAAATAATGCCAGCATGAAGTTATAAATACAGGTTTGTTACTTTTGGAACACATTTTTTTGCACATATCAACCTCCTCTATGCGTTTTTCCGAGATAAAATCAAAGATCCAACATTCACAAATTAAGAAAACATAACTTTCAACTATTCGGACACGAATTTTGAAAATTAGATGTGATCAGCAACAGAAATTTTTCCTTAGAGTAAATTTTTTTCTAGTTTGTATTATCTTAGAATATTTTTTATATTTAATTCATCATTTATATTGTTCCCCAGATATCTGATACTAGACTTGTTTTACTGTGCTCTCATGTCTTCTCGGCCTTACTGGTTGCATGTCATCAACTTTGCTTTACCAACTATAATTTCCACTGATACAGACAAGTCAATTTTGCGCTGAAGGTCTTGAATGTTATTTGCAGCATATCATCGTTGGTTATTCACCAAAAACAGCATCAGAGTATAAATTTAAAAAAGGGATAAGAGAGTACATCCTTGTCTGATTTCTTTTTTAATTCTGGGTGGGCATAGCACCTTGACAATTAAAAAATTCAATTTAAAAAAAGTAATGAAGATATACAACTATACAACTACTTAAAACTCATATCCTATCCCTATTGATATACCTATGGAACTCCTAGAAATAACAAGAAATATACTAGCATAAAAGTTAAGAACTACCTAGAAATATGACTCATCGATATTATATGCCTTTTGGTACATTATAATAAAGATGAATCATCGCATCGGAATATCTGTATACAAGAGCGTACCAAAAAGTTTCTCCTAGTTCTCCATAACAATATTTTCAGGGTAGTAGAACTTCCGGTTATACCAGAACTTGATGCCTTCTTGCTTATTTTAAATGGAACATAATATATGGTGTTTAATTTTTTACATTCTACGTAAAATTATAGACATATTTTATGTATAATGTCTATATCCAAGTCTAACTGTTTTTGACATATTTTAAATTTTGTCAGTTTATTAAATTATTTTTTAAATCATTACTTTGATTTTTTTAACTGATGATACGTAAATGTTCTAAGAGGATATTCCTATCTATTGATTTTTAAGAGGGTATATTAATTTTTAATAAGATTTGGGTAAATTTGACTTAGGTTACTTATCAGTTCTGTCGTTAACTGTGTTATCCGTACATGTTTGTTTAATGCAGTCATAGCATTCTTCGTAAACTTGTGTCCATTTAGTCTATTTTCATGTAGCTGTGTGGTCATTTCTATACATGTTTTTGAAAAGTAATGAAGATATAGAAAGTGTCCCACGACGAACTACCGTGGTTGATTTCTCGGAAAATAGACACTGGAAAATTTTCAAAATTTGACAGTTTACTAAAGTCGATGGGGGCAATTCAGCTAAAATATTTTTAGGATGTTGGCCCTTCCGGTTATACCGGAAATTGATTTCTTCATGCTTATTTTAAATGGAATACCCTATATGCTAATTCATTTTTAGATTTCACGCCAAATTATAAATATATTTCATATATATTGTCCTATACCTAAGTCTAACGGTTTTTGAGATATTTCAAATTTTATATCAAAAAGGGCATTTGCAGGCCTAAACATAACTATCAATTTGTCCTACATGAAAGTTTTTTTATTTAATTAGGGTTGTTTTCTTTCTAGAAGAGGATCTACTTTTGGTGAACTGTGTTTATATTTTGATAATAAATAAATCAGGTTGATCAAAAACTAACATTAAATATTAACTTGAAAAATAGTTAAGTCATTTTTTAAATGTAATTTCCATATTTTTATAATGTTATCTTATAAATATGACTTTGTGTAAGGTTGTCTATTCCAAAAATTTATAGTGTTTGAAATATTGACAATCTAAGATTTTCATATTGTAAAAAAGCTAAACGGCTTACCTACACAGAGAAACAACTTATTTTAATAAATGCATTTTCGCATCTACGAGCTACTTCGTCATGACTAGCCACTTTAATTGAATCTGGAGATAAACTTTCAAACGCGTTTTTTATCATTGCCATACAATCCTTCAAATTTGCTACTGGAATACTATAAACGATATTTTCTTTATCGTTCTCTATATAAAATAATCTAAGACAGTCAAATCAGGAGTGTGACGAGTAAGACGTTAATAACTGAAACGGTTCTGTGTGCGTCGTATCTAACACTTTTTTAATAATTAGGACTGTAGCTTTAGAAAACCTTTTCAAATATGCATTATGATAAGTCTAGTTTGAAATTTTTTACGTTCAGCCATATTCTTTGTAACTGGTCGTGTAGAATTGTTAAAGAATAAAATCAGTGATCATCTGTGTGTTTTATTATTTGATTTAATCAATCTACACCAAAATCGAGTAACTATATTCTATATTTTTCGTTATAGTCGTCGAGACCTATTTCCTTTTTTCGCGCGCCATAACCTCTTATAAAATTACGAAAATACTGACCCCCGATATTTTCCTTTTGGTTCAGGGTCCAGCTTTTTAAACTATATATCAACTTTTTAAATTATATACCAGTTTGTTAAACCAAATATAAATAATTTAGAGCTTTATCCGACATTTAAAGCAATAGATTCATTTATTTTGAAGCTTTATGACAGTTTCTTTGTTTTTACGCGTGGTTTATTCCATGTTCTTGAAGCTTTGTCGTCCTTAATAGAGATACTACATTCATCTCTGACATTAAATACTCTTGTTGGTAAATGCGTTGCGTATGATTCCTTTTTGATCACATATACCAAGCTACTCACAAGGGGATATTAAATCGTCTGAGAGCTCTCCTATTTCCAAGTATACCATTAGCCGAGACCATCTTTTAATAACTGCAACCCGATAGCAACTACTCACAGATAAGTAACTGTATTGTTTGAATTTGTTAATAAAATATATAGAATCGTATTTTAAAGAAAATTGTAAATTTTATTAACAAACTATGTCATTTTTACTTTACTATTTTTACCTTCAGCTAGCAAGTATTTTTATTAAAGTAAATTTCATAAATTAATACAAGTATCTTGAGTTTTATTTGGATAATCTGAAAAGTCTATCTGTAGAGACTAATTGTAAGTCTTCCCGGAGTTACCATTTTATCAGTTTGAAGCTACAGATATGGCGCCTTAAGTTTGAACTTTTGGGAAGTGCTGTTTTGCATCTGTGGATTTTTCAATGAATGGGACTTAACATCATTACCTGATCGACTTTAATCACTCGTACTCCATTCAATGAGTAAGTAATTAAGTAAGAAGTGTTATACAGTATAGAATAATCACGCATTTTATTAAATAGATTTGTACAAAATATACAATTAAGATACTGAACTAATTTAATATTCATTTTTAAATCGAAATTAAAGTGAGGAATCCCAAAAACATTATTTTATTAAAGGTAAAAACGGGAAATTTAATTTTGCTAAAACAATAGGCTTTCAAAGCAAATCGCTTTGTAATTTTGTTATGTATTAAATTTAAATTGTTTTTTAAGCTCTGCTCAGAGACAATTAAATTCTTTTTTTTTTCAAAGTAAAAGCTTATTTTTGTTTGTGCGATTCCATAAAATTAACAGAGTGTATTAAAATATTGTTAATAGTAGCATGTCAAATTTGCTTAACATTTTATCGTCACTTTTAACTATTTTTTCATTTTATAATTAAATTAAAATGTATCAAATAGAAACATATTATGGATGTTTTATAAAAAAAATTCTTTTAATCAAATTAATTCAAAATTATCTGTTTCAAAAAAAAAACATATATTAGTTATCGAATAAATCAAAAAATAATATAGATCAATTTTCGTTACTTTTGCATGGTATCTCTATTGTTATTTAAGATAGAGACTTGCGATTTTCAAGAACCTACGAAGAAAATACATAACAAAAACAATTTTCCTTGTCCTTTCTGTTTTTAATATACAGAGCGAAATTGAAAATTTTCCATTTACAAGCCGGCTCATATTTTATTTAATATGTAAGTTAATAGAAAAGTAAAAATAGGTTATTGTAGGGGTTTTTACGTAAAATCCGCTAGCCTATTTAGTTTTTTCTAAAAGTATTAGATTTTAAGTTATAGATCAAATATAATATACTTGGATCAATGATTTTTTGCATGCACGTAATCATATTAATGTATCTATTTAAGATTAACTCTAATATACGACAAAGCTTCAAAAACAAAGGAAATACATTTAAACGCCAACAGACATACGTCCGGTGATAAAAGCATACGTCAGACAAAGAAAAGTAATGTCCACCGTTTATTTTCTTGTTGAGCCATCCGAAACCATTGATGTCATTTTGTGTTTTCGGCTTCATTTTAAGTTCTCATGATTTTATTTATTTTGGTTATACATATACGTGGTATCCCACCCCGAACTGCCGCGATCGATTTCTCTGAAAATAGACTTTAGAAATTTTTAAAAATTGGTAGTGTAATAAAGTCGATGGGTTTATTGTGGCTAGAATATTGTAACGATTTATCTCTTTAAAATCGCTCACTGTATCCGCAAAATAAAACACCAATACTTTCACTAATACTTTCAATACTTATATTAACTACTTCTTAATAAAGCTAAATTACAAATATCTTTTTGCTACTACTTAATATCTTCACTATTCAAATACAGCTATACAACTACGTAAAACTCATGTCCTATCCCTAATGATATACCTTTGGAACTCCTAGAAATAACAAGAAATATACTAGCATAAAAGTTTTAAACTATCTAGAAATATGACTCATCGATATTATATTCCTTTCGGCACATTATAATAAAGAAGAGTCATCGCATCGGAATATCTGTTTACAAGAGCGCACCAAGAAGTTTCTCCTAGTTCTCCATAAGTGGCACTTCCGGTTATACCAGAAGTTGATGCCTTCTTGCTTATTTTAAATGGAACACACTATATGGTGTTTCATTTTTACATTCTACGTGAAATTATAGATATATTTTATGCATAATATCTATATCTAAGTCTAACTGTTTTTGACATATTCTAAATTTTATGTCAGTTTATTAAATTATGTTTTAAATCATTACTTATGAAATCTTTAGTTTTTTAACTGATAATATGTAAATGTTCTAAGAGGATATTCTTATCTATTGATTTTTAGGAGGGTATATTAATTTTTAATAAGATGTGTGTAAATTTGACTTAGGTTACTTATATTTGTTCTGTCGTTAACTGTGTTTTTTTTTCTTTATTTATTTTCATCATCTACTTTACACTCAGTTTGTTGTAATTATGGTCACCTTAAAGTATTGTTGTTGTTAAAAAAATGGCCTGTTACTCGTACATGTTCATTTAATGCATTCTTCGTAAAATTGTGTCCATTTAATTTAATAAAGAGTTTAACTTATTTTGGGATTTGTGGCAGACAACGATATTATGTTGGTACAGAATACATTTGATTTTTTTCTGACAGTCCGTTTATATAAAGTAAGGCAATACATTTCGATGTACCATTATTAAGTTTTTAATTAAAAAATAAGTTTTTAATTTTTTTTTCAATTGTTTTTTAATTTTTTCTCTTAATATGTAAGATTTGAAACATAATTTATGTATTTTAAATTTTAGGTGGTTTGACCAAGGAACATGCTATTGTTATTATTAAATTAAAGACAATAATATAGAAAAAAAAACTTAAACAAAAGTGCTCGTAGACGCCCTACAGTGTTCTGATGTGCAATGAAGGAAACAGGAAAGAAAACTACGGTTTCTAGATATCCGACTGAAAAGAAAAGAGGATGGCTTGCTTTCGCACACTGTCTACAGAAAGCCCACCCACACCAACAGATACCTCAACGCCGATTCACATCACCACCCCGTCCAATTATTTGCAGTAGTGAAATCACTTGCGTTTTACAGATCAAGAAAATTACCACTGAGAGATGAACATACTGCAAGACGTCCTAATAAAAAACGGTTATAACAAAGAACATAAAGACAAGCCTCTAAAAAATAAACGATTGGCCCCGAAAAATGGCGAAAACCAAGAGAATAGCTCCAAAGCTTTTGTTCCTTATATCAAGAGACACCACAGACAAAATCACAAAGATTCTCAAGAGACACAATACATTTTCACCATAGACCGTAAAGTAGAAGATCTCTTGCCAACACCTAAAGAAAGAAGTTCTCTGGAAAATTAGGGAGTATACGAAATTCCATGCGGAGAATGCATCTCATTTTACGTAGGCCAAACCAACCGTAAAATAAGCGCCAGAAGAGACGAACATATAAACGCTGTCAAGCAAAAAAAAACAGCTTCTTCTGCACTGGCCCAACACTGATTAAACACAGGACGTAAGGTAAATTTCTCAGGAACAAAAATGCTATCGAGATATGAAAACCTGTCCGCAAAAGTTATAAAGGAAGCCATCGAAATTGCAAAGAGGCCCAACAACTTAAATAAAAGAGATCATAGCCAGCGAGTGCCTAATACTTGGAAAAATCTGCTTACAGAACATCAACCAGTAGCATTTAATAACGAAATAGATTACAACTCGGCAACGCAAGCTCAAATATTAGCAACAGAGCCGATGACGCGCAGCAGGTCTCGCAACCTGATTGGCCATCATTGAAAATGGTGAAACTATCGAATAGGTAAATATTACTAGTGTTAAATATATCAAAATATGCTGCTGTATTCAAAAACTTTATTTATAGAGAGTTGCTGATGCCCTAAAAATCAGCTTAAGGACTCTCACGAGTATTAAGATATGCAACGAATGAGGTGCTTTTAACATCTAGACCTCGAAGAAAAGTCAAAACCTGTTATTTTAATGAGAATACAAAATGGAACTGCTCCAAAAAGAAATAATTGATATAAGTTTTGAGTTCAAACATAGCTTAAAGATCTGAAATTTAAATTTAAAAAGGATGATAGCCGAAGAGCTCTAATCGATACACTTAATATATCTTCAATGAGGGCAGCGTTTTTCAGAAGATATATGGATAATAAGCAGTCCCAATTCCCACGTCAACTGAAACAAGGATTTTCTCAAATGAGATCATTTCACGACAGTGACGTAAAGACTGTTCGTAGAGCAACACATTTTTTCTGTTGATTATTTCAAATATGACATGAGCAAGGTGAAGTTTCTCAATCTTACGGATAATTGGATATGAATATACAAAATTTCAGAAAAATATATATAGCAACTTGATTAAAAGTATGGGTTCTCTGAAATAAAAGTCTACTTTGGGTTTTTTTAGGATAATAAATCAAGATCTGATTACAGTTTTGATGTACATTGCAGAGGACAGCACCAGCAGCAATTCACCTTCTTAACTTAAACAATGAATTTCAATCAAGTATTAGCTAGATCTAGAACCTTCACAACATTTTTATGCATCGGTTTCTTAAACTTTTAATTAAAAATTCTTATTCCTAGTAGATGTCGCTACGAGCAACCGTTTCTAAGATAATCGAATTTAAATGTTTTATTAAGTTAATAAATGTAGCTGATACTTGATGAAAATTCATTCTAACTAATCATAATAACACAATGGTTATAAATTTCCACTATATAGTGGAAATTTTAGAATCATTGAATTCCAATACTTTGAAATTGGTAATAGAAATAGTTGCCTACCGAAAATAAACAAAATTTTCCATTTTTGCTGACTTAATAATAAAAGAAAATTATTTTTTCATCTTTGTATTTTTAGGTTTAAAACTTTCTTGATTTATGACTGCATTGTCAATTTAAAGCGGTTTTAAAGATAGTTGAATGTTAATGAGTTGGGGGTGTAATTCTGTTATCTCAGAAACGAAGGGACCAACTGAATATAACTTTTTTGGATAAAAGATGTCCAAGAATAAGCATTTTTAATTAGAAATTTAGTGTACTTGGAGCACAAAACGTTAAGAAACTTTAGATACAAGCGAAGTGCTGCTAGTGGCACCCTCTGTAATGTGCATCAAAACTGCAATCAAATTTTTATTTATCATCCTCAAAAACCAAAAATTACAAATTTAGTGTCAATCAAGCCATTATTAAAATAAATATTTACAAAAAAGTTTTAAAAAATAATAATTTTGACACTCTGTATGGCGAAAACTATTCACTCGTAAACCAAGATAAATAGGGCTTGATCTCATATATTAGACTTACAACCAGTTTCACAATCGATGGTAACATGAAGTGGTTAAATAACCAACACTTGCAAGTTAACCATGAGTTTTCAAAGGTAGGTGTTTCACAAACAAGAATTGAGGGCTGGTTACGAAACCATTGGTCAAATTTTATTTGTCAATGTTGGTTTGACAACTAACCTCTATTTTTACGACGATATTTCAAAAAAAATTCCTCGAAAATAATTTTATTATTTGTGAAAATTTTATAACCATGGAGAAGCTGTAAATTTCTGTAAAGAAGAAGAAATCCTTCTTATATCTCTGGTAGACAAATATAAGAATATTATTGAAAGTAAAAAAGAGTGATTCTCACACTTGGATTGATAAAGAAAATTGTTGGAAAATTTTAGAAAATGAGTTCAACGCCAGTTGTACTGTAAATGGCACAAGAAATGTCAAAGTTTTGAAAGAAAAATATAGAAATTTAAAAAGAAAACCAAAGAAAAGCTTTCAAGAATTAAAATGGAAATTAACAAAACGGGAGGAGGAACCTATACAGCTCCTATAATAACCGAAATGGATAAAGCCCTCAAAAATATACATCCTAAAAAGCCCCTCTCCATATATTTTAGATACCTATATGATAATATAAAACTGATACAAATTATACCAATTCCAAAAGGTATTGGTTCATAAAAATTATTTGAAAATAGTTAAAACAAAATTTTTATTGGTAACTATTTATTATAATGAATATTTTATAACAAAAAAAATTCTAAGTTATCGTGTTATTTATATAATACAGATTTTTGTAATGGAGCTCTATTTTACTTATTAAACCTTTAATTTTAGAAATTTAATTTAAATAGAATTTTAAACTTTTTTTACTTTAGAAAGAAAGAATAGATATTTAATAATTTCAAAAAAGTAGCTTAAACTCTGATTTAAACCAAATTTCTATAATCAAATGATTCATGAACCTGTATAAAATTAATTTTCCTCTTCCTAATGGCATATATTCAAACTTTCTTCTCAAACCATTCCGGTGACAAGTTATATTAGCAAATCTGAGTTTTTAAATTTTGATTTTACAGTTTTATACAATAACAGATACAGAAGACAAATAATAAATATAATACAATCATAAATTGGCAAAATAATTGTTGATAAGGTTAAACCTTGTTCTATTATTTTCCATTACAGGTACTTGTATGGCATTTGGAACATTTACATTTACAAAATTCACAGCTGCTTCTTATTCATAATTTAAAGGAGGCAATTGCTCATTTTGATCGCATGCTATGTTATGTAAAACTACAGTTGCAACAATAACAGCCTGCACAGTGTCTAAATTACGTAGTCTCAATCCTAGAGCTATTGCTGGAAATCTTCTCTTCCACACCCCATATTTTCTCTCCACTACATTTCTTGTTCTGATTAATGATTCATTAAAAAGAGCTTGTGCTCCATTTCGAACTTCATGAAGAGGGGTCATTAGGTAGGGTATTATTGGATACTCACTATCACCAACAAGCAAACTGTCGCCAAACTGGCCATCTTCAAAATGTCTATACAAAATAGAATTTCGGAAAATATGGGCATCATGAGCTGAACCTTGCCATCGAGAAACAATGTCCCGAAATTTCATATCAGCATAAGATACTGACTGGACATTTAAAGAAGAAAATTGGTTGCGATTTCTAAAAATTTCTGCATTGAGGCCTCCTGGTGATTGAATTTTAACGTGACTACAATCTACAGCCCCTATGCATCTAGGAAACCTAGCTATATTATAAAAATTTTGCCTAACACTATTAATTTCTTCACCTGTAGGCATTTATATATATATATATATATATATATATATATATATATATATATATATATATATATATATATATATATATATATAGGCCTTAATGCTGCAATTGCACGACTTACTCTTCTTACTGTACGACAAGCAGTTGATTTTCCTACTCCACTAGGATCACCTGCTATCCGTAAGAATGAACCGCTGGCGTAGAAATTAAGGGTTAGAAGAAATTGTTGGGTCGGGGAGAGGCAATCATTCCTGAAATAATTTATTCGTTAATTTTTATACTTAACTGGTAATGTCATTTATTTTTACCTATACGTTGGGTGTCTAATCGTATCTTGAATTTCCTCTAACAAATTTTCGAAGGTTCTCGGCATTAATCTAAATTTGCAAAAAAAATCGTATTCATCATATTCTTCAAAATAATCAACTCGTGGTCTAAATTCGGGGTCTTCTAGCTTCTTCATCACTACTATAAACACTGATATCGTAATTATCCATCTTTATTATATTGGATTATTCAACAAAAACGCAAATGATTTTTATTCTGTCCGAACCGTCAACAAATAAAAAGCGTAAGCAAAGTAATGAGGTTATGTTCTTTTGGTTAAGTAAGTAACCACAGGATTGTCTACTGGTAAACTTATCTCATGGTTAACTTCCGGTGAAACAATTTTTTTAAATAACCATCGGTTTTTTCTTAACCTTTCGGTGACCACACATTGTGAAACTGGACGTTAGTATTCTTGCCGTTTAAAAGTATTTTATAATTTTTTTTCGGATGCAAGAAATATTTCGTTGGGAAAAATTTTCTATTTCCCAAAAACTGTATATATATATATATATATATATATATATATATATATATATATATATATATATATATATATCAAAATTAGAAAAATGTATTTTATTAACATCTGATACGAATAAAATTAAGAAAATTAAGTTTGATATTTTAAACAATCTATAACCTCTTGGTATACTATTTTTCCTGAATAAAGAAAAAGTACTTATAATGACTTTACACTAACCATCGTCATGTTGTTAAACTTCAGCATGTTTTTACCGAAACCCTCCCCCCCCCCCCCCCATTACAGGAATTATTTGCAACATCTTCCATTTCAAAGTGAAACTTTTTAGTTCATTTCTTGCTTTATAATAAAGATACATTACAGCCCAGTACTCAAATTTATATATTAAAAGCACTTAATTTGCCACGTGTCCTTCTGTAAAAAAAGGCAATTTTGGAGCAAAACCGTAAGATAATAAAATAAAGAAATAAATAATATAAAAACTTTTATATACTTTTTAATTTGTTCCATACTTGAGGCGTTTCGTTCAATTTTTCAAGCTAAACTTGATTCTACAAAGTGAAAGATTTATTAAAAGTAGAAAGGCGAAGTTTTTATTTTATTTCTACGTTTCACAAGTCAATTGGAAAGTTCCTAAGAAGTTCTGGAAGAGTCTGCAACTAGTGCGACGTGTGCATATGTTATTACGATATATTGCTTTTATGTTTTTTAACATGATATTCAGGGTGATCGGTAATGGTAGAATAACTGTCAGTTCTAGACCTACAAATAATACGATTCAATCACAAATGCGTTAGCAAAATCCTGCTTGTTAGTCATATAAAGAATGTTAAAAAAAATTTTTAATTTAAGTTTTCTTCTATGAATTGAAAAGTTTTGGAGATATCGATATAAAAATAAGTGGAATTTTTTGGGGGCGAGTAGTAAAAATACATTCACTTTTTGAGGCTAACCGCATGAGCTGACTAGGTATTTGCCTTTTTATTTGGTAATACCTTTACTTCAATTTTAATTTGAAATTACAAGATGGCGGCCATTTCCAAAGAAAATGATGTTACTAAATCACACCGTTTCCGAGGCATTTGCAATTTAATCTTACATTGTATACAGAGTGTCCGGGAAATCTCCCGGATATGAAAAAACAAGTGAAAGGAATACTACAAATTCATGTAAGCTTTCTTCGTATAGGCCTCCTCTTCGGAGATATGGGCTCTTGAAGAGCTGCTATGGAATCAAGTTTTTTACACATAATTATTGAACCACCAGGTATACCTATATTTTTTTAATATAATGTATACCAGGTAAGATCCTTAAATTATTATCCTAGAAAGTGTTGCGAATTACTCACTGCTGAAGGAACGGACTAGGTGTGACACTCATGACCCATTTTTTTACGCCCTGTATGGTAAGAAATTTGGACAACGTTTTTTACATACTTTTAACTACCGACTAAAAATTAAGTAAGCTTCATTCATGTCGCTAATCCTAACCGTTTTCGAAAAAACGTCATTTTATTTACAGTGTTAGTCCCCGAACTTCTGTAGGGTTAAATATGAAAAAGATAAATTTTCTCCTGTCACCATAGTTTCAATAAAAAGTTAAACTAACTGCTTAGTTAAAAACTTTGTAAGAGGATTTAACATGGGCTCCGTGAAGTTTGCGGGCACAAGAATTTAGGACTGCTGTACTCGCCACATTAACTCAGCATCGCACCTTATTTAATCACAATGAAACGTTGTATGATTCTCCGTAGAAGTTCCTCTCTACTATCGACCGGAGTGGAATACACCAAGGTTTTGAGGTGTTCTCAGAGGTAAAGATCCAACAGCGTTAGGTCGGGAAATCGAGGAAGACAGGCAACAGGTCCTCCTCTACCTGTTCAATGGCTTGGATAAACATTATTCAGGTAGTCCCGCACAGCAACGCTGAAATGAGGTGGAGCCCCATCGTGCATCTAGTACATGTTTCGGCGGGCTTGAAGTAGTAAGTGCGGTACTAAATCGTGAAAAGTCTTCTGAAGGAACTCCAAATAAAGTTCTCCATTCAGTTATGCCGGCAATACAAATGGTCTAATCAAAAAATTGCCAATGATTCTTGCCCAGACATTAATTGATTCGAACTGATATTAATAACGCGAAACAATAGATGCATGACAATTTTCATCAACCCATACATGTGAGTTGTGTAAATTTATGATACCAATTTTGGTAAACCCTACTTTATCCGTGAAGAAAATAGTGCTAATGAAATTATTTCGTTGCTGATCCAATAGCCAGTTTGCAAACTGTATTCTACGTGGAATAACTTCAGGAATCCGTTCATGCACCTTTTTCAAATGATATGGATATAAAAGCTGTTCTTGAAGAACTCCATATATTATTGTCTTCGACGTATTAAACTGTACTGATAATTTCCGAGTGCTCGTTGAAAAATTGTCATCTACAGCATTTAATATATTTTCCTCTAATTGCAGCGTACGTACTGTTCTTCCCTGATAAGCACCAGTACTTCTTTTCCCAAAATTTCCTAAAATTATGAAGAAATTAAATAATATTATCTTATTAGATGAAATCGCCTACCATTCTCGTTGGTCATCTTGTTGAAATGTTTTCTGATCTAGAAGAGTACGATTAGGATATCTGTTATGATATAATCTCCTGGCTTCCAAAGCATTGCAAGATGCAAGACCATGCATCAGATGCATATATGCATACTCAATAAACGTGTATTCCATATTTTGAATTATTTCATAATTAATTTCACCACGAAATCCAAAAATCAGTAGATTACTATCCAAGTAAAGAATCAATGTGTCAGCGACGTGAAAGTTGACAAATTCTAAAATGCAGGATATTTATTTCTTTCATACTTAGCAACCATAACAACACTTTATTTTTGGTGCCGATAAATTGAAACGC
The DNA here is from genome assembly GCA_034092305.1 of Diaprepes abbreviatus. Taxonomy (NCBI): domain Eukaryota; kingdom Metazoa; phylum Arthropoda; class Insecta; order Coleoptera; family Curculionidae; genus Diaprepes; species Diaprepes abbreviatus. Next base: position 203,838 of record JASJET010000339.1, on the reverse strand, counting down.
ACATTTTTTGCGAACCTAGGTCAAACTGCAATTCACAGAATTAGACGTATATAACTAAAAAGGTAAACTGTAATTTTGGATCGAATTATTTCCATCATAAGGTTGAAGGTTGAACATTTGATAGGAATAAAGACGTATCTTTTATCGAAATACGCCAAATATATGATGTAAATAAAATGATGTTTTTTCGAAAGCGGTTTGGATTAACGACATGAATGAAGAGTCATTAAGTTTTAGTCAGGAGTTAAAGGTATGTAAAAAACGTTGTAAAAAATGCTTACCATAAATGACAAAAAAAATGGGTTCATGTCACAGCTAGTTCACCCCTGCAGATGTGAGTAATTCACAACACTTTCTTGGATAGTAATTTGAAGGGTCTTACCTGGTACACATATTTGTTTGTTACCGGGTGACAACTGTGAAATGTCCAAAGAAAAGGCACTTCTTTTTTTTTTCGAAATTTCGATTATCAGTGCGCTGAAAAGTTTAATATTTGCTCCACTGGCTGCCTAATTATGATTTATTTTAAAGAAGTAGAATAAAAAAAATATATAATATATTGTTACATGCCGTAAATTTAACAACAATCCTGCTTTAAAATGTATTGAAAATAACCTCTATTAACTCTCAAATATTTTTGGAATCTTTTTTGGCAAGAGTTGTGCATTCGATTTTACCATTTCCTGGATTATTGATGTATATGCCTGTCGAATCCAATATTTCATATTTGCTTGTGTGGTTGGAGCTAAAGCCATAACTTAATTTTTTTATAAATTCCCACAAGAAAATCTAAAAGGGTCAAATCGGGTTTTCATAAACCGATACTGTAACTCGGATTTGGCATCAGTATCACAAACTGACACATATATTACTCAACGGGACTAGCTATTTACATTTAAGGTGCTGAATCAAAATTTTCACAATGAAATTGACAGAATCATCTTTGCATCGGTCATAAGATAAACAACTTTCGCGCAATATTTGTAACATATGTTATCTTCGAAACACTGTTTTGATAAGTATTAAGATTTTACAGCATTGTCACCGGAAAACATAACACGTGAATTTCGCCACAATAATTTTTCAATAAAATCTAGCGTAAAATGTCAATGTAGCTCAAACCAAAAATTATACCAGCGTTTTTTAATGAGTTTTTTAATCCACCCACGTATCAATACAATCGTATGACAAAACTTATATACTAACAATTCTACGTACATTTTGGAAGTTACCAAAAGTTTTATGTTTTCAGAGACAGTTAAAAATTTTTATTCTTCTTTATCTCGAAATTTGTCCTGCTGTTTCCACTACTATATTTCAGTTGATCCGGATGTTCAGCTTTCCCGCAATCTCTTCTGTGGTCGGTGTGTGGATTTCCGTATTTCAGTCCAAATATTTCTAAAGCTCTCGATTTAAAAATATTATGTACTGGGCGGCCCTTTTTGATCTATCTAAACAAATATGCTATAAATGAAAAAAGATACAAAAAGTGTTTCAGACAAAAGGTGTTTTAAGGAATACTTAGTACAGAATAATTCCTAACTATATTCAGTTTCCGTCTTTTCTTTTACAAAGTTGAACTCCATTTTGTTTCAGGGGCCAACATTAAAAATCATATTCCAGGTTTTTAAACCATATCTCAGCATCTAAAATGGCATTTAAAGAATTTATAGTATTTAATGCTTTTATAACTATTTCTCACGGCTTTATTGCAGTTATTCGCATTTACTTCAGTTTCTTTAAGATTTAGCTTGAAATTTTTTCCGTCCTAATAGTCCATATTTCTTCAAAAACAACTACTTCTGCTAGCGAGTGTATTGCGTTTAATTCCTTTTTGGCCACAAATACCAAACTACTCACAAGAAGATATTAAAACGTCCCAGAGCTGTACGGTTTCCAAGAATTCCATTGGACGAGACCATCTTTTGGTGACTACAGCTCAATAGAAAGTATTCACAAACAGATAAGTAGCTGTATTGTTTAAATTTGTGAGAAAAAGAAATGTAATATCATATTGTACAACAAATTGCAATTTTCATTGACGAACAATGTCAATATTATATTAATCTTTTTAATCAATAGGTTCCTCATGTTTTTATTAAGGTAAATTTCAAAGTTTAGTACAAGTATATTCAATTATATTTGGATAACCTGAAGAGTCTATCTGTAAAGACTAAGTCTTTCCGGAGTTACTATTTTATAGGTTTTAAGCTACAGATGGCGCCTTCTGGAAATTACCAAAAGTTTTATGTTTCAGAGACAGTTAAACATTTTTATACTTCTTTATCTAGAAATTTTTCCTATTGTTTCTGCTACTACTTTCCAGTTGTTTCAGATGTTCAGCTGTCCCTCAATCTCTTCTGTTGTCAATCGGTTGGTTTCAATATTTCAGTCCGATTAGTTCTAAAACTCTAGATTTAAAAAGATTATATAGTGAGCGGCCCTTTTTGATTTATTCAAACAAATATGCTATAAAAGAAAAAAAAATACAAAAAGTTGTTTCAGACAAAAGGAGTTTTAAGGAATACTTACGGAGATGAATTCCTTATTTTTTGTGTTGAAACAGGACGAACAACGCTTGGATGACATTTTACGAAATAAGGTTTCAGATTAAAGGCCAAAATGATCAGCGCAACAATGATATCGATATATGCATGTTTTATATTTGGAAACTATTTTGGTAAATTTGAAAGTAACTAATTTTTTGGTTAGGTGAACAATGGACGAAAATAATCGTCATTGAAACGCGCCAGCCCTACGCCAGTTTTTTCAAGCAAATGGTGGACTCGCTAACAAACCTTAGAACCACAAAACTTTAGATCAACTATATGCATGTTTGCATTCAAAATATAAATGATAATTATTGATAAAAGTAAATATCTAGCTCAAAACTTGATAGCACTCTGGGTAATAAAAATCATAGGAACGAAAATTGTATTTCACATTATTTGCAGGTATTCTAAAACAGTGTGCATTGACGAAAATGAAAAAATAGCAATTTTATTAATTGTTTTAAACCATAGACATATGTGCACTAAAGTCCCACTGGCCCAACATTATCTTAAATAAGAAATATATTTCTTTTTACTAAGGCTATGGAAACATCATCAAAGCAAAAATTGTTAAAATATTTTTTAAAGAAAACTCTCTTACATTAAAATAAATCCTTCTTTAAGTACCTATGACATATTGTATTTCTCGCGCTGCGGGACAGAAAGATGCCGCAATTCAGCCTTCTATTCAAAAGATCACTAATGCTCTTTTAAAAAAGATCTAAAAAAGATCTTTTCCTAATACATGTGATAAATTGAAAGGAGTAGTAACTTAACAAAGGGAAAAAGGCTATTAGAATACGAAAATAAAAATAACGTTCGAGATAAAACTAAAATTATTTTTTCTTCCTTGAGGCTATGCGAATATTACAGTTTTTTTTTTCATATAGATTACAGATTTTTAACCTTAACTTGCGAAAAAAATATATATCCAACACCCACCTTCCTCATATTCCTTATATTAAAATATCTATAACATAAAAATCGATAAGTAATAAAAAAATTATTGGTAAAGCTGGTGAAATTTTAACAATTTTTTATTTTCGGGTTCTAATTTTGGCAACAACCGTCACAAATTGCCAAGCTCAATGATCTATAGTCTGTTTCCGTTCTTGGAGAGAATTGATGAAATTTCGTTACAAAAGCAACTATGACGTTTTTTTTTGTTTTAATTAAATTCAACTTCTCACCTCGCAGTTGTAAATTTAATTTATTAAATATTTGATACAAGTCTTTCAAACAAGCGATGTAATTTTTGAATGTATAGTAGAATCCCTTTAATCCGCTCTCGGCTTGTCCGACCCCTTCAGTTGGTCCGACCGCAGCATAAGAACAAGCACCAACTTGTTGAACCCTGGTAAGCCATTACGTGCCATTTTTACTAGTCAATTGTTTTGATGTTTCGGGAGCCGTCATCTAGTGGCTAGTCCGTGGTAATTACTATAGTCGCGCATGAATCTGGTACATAGTTTTTCTATTTATGCACGTACAGTATATGAGGAGTAATGAGTAAACACGTTCTGTGAAAAATTAAAAGTACTACAGAGACTAGGCAAGGGGGAATTAGTCCCAAAAATTGCTTAGGAACTAAATGGGGGAGTTACTACAATAAAGGACTGGAGAAAAAATAGCCAAAGCTGAAGCTGCTCGATAACGCTTTATGGATATAGTTTTGCTAAGAAAGGAGGAAGGGAACCCCGATATCTAAGCCTATTACACTATGCAACAAAATTTAGTTTATTTATTGTATCTTGTATGAAAAGTGCATTTTTTTGTTAATTTTGGGGCGCTAAACACAAAAACGATAATGAAATTAAAAACTTTTCAATTTTCAAGAACAATTTTTTTTAAATTTTATTTTTAACAAAATAATAAAAATACATACTCTTACACTTGAAAGCACACTAAATATTCTGTATTTTTTTCTTTTCTTTTGTGAATCAACTCTAACAAGAGTCGAACAGTAGTCGGCAAACATGGAAGCATTCCACATTCCCTGGTACCTTTTCTCCATTGTTGATATATGCTGATGGAAGCGTTCGCCGTGCTCATCACTTACATCTCCCTAGTTTTTAGGAAAAGATGTGAGTGTAGAGAATGGGTCTTTAGAGACATATTACAACCCATTTTTTGGTACGATGACAGCATATTTTCAATAAGAGTAACGTAATTGTCAGCTTTTTTAATTCCGAAGAAATTTGTGACCACGAGGCGAAAGTTATTCCAAGCAATTTTTTCAATATCTAATAGAGTGCTGTCAAAATGTTTGTCTTTCAGAAGATTTCGAATCTGTGGCCCAACAAAAACACCTTCTTTAATTTTTGCTTCACTTAGCCTTGGAAATTTCTGACGTAGGTACTGAAAAGCTGGTCCATCTGTATTCAATGCCTTAACAAAATTTTCATTAGGCCCAGTTTGATATGCAGTGGTGGCAACAAAATCTTCTTGAGGTCTACCAATGGCATGTGTTGTATATTCTTTTCACCTGGCTCTAATGATTGTCGACCGAACCAGTCGTTTTTCTTATAATGAAGTGCATTTGTCCGACTGTCCCATTCACACAAAAAATACCAAAACTTGCTGTAGCCTAGGTGCAACCCAAGTAAAAGTGCAATCACCTTTAAGTCGCCACAGATCTGCCATTGGTGCTCATCGTATTTTATACTTGTCAATAGGTACTTCATACTGTCGTATGATTCTTTCATGTGAACTGAATATCCAACAGGAATAGACGGTGAAATATTTCCGATATGCAATAGTACTGCTTTTAAACTCAATGTTGAACTGTTTGTACACAATCTCCATTCCTCTGGCTTATAGTTCATATTTAAAGTCGCCAATAAACCGCTGTGTTGTTATTGCAGAAAACCAAGTTCTTTTCCATGTTAAAAAATGGCGCTAGGCCTTTATGGCGTTTACGAAAAACACATACTGAAACCACGTCTTCTAATAAGTTCCACTGATGCAATCTGGATCCTAGTAACTATGCTTTACTTTTTGGAAGTTCTTAGTCTCTCACAACATGGTTTAATTCTGATTGAGTTATTTTGTGCGGTTGACGGTATAACGTGCTGGGTGTGAAATCAGGATCTTGACGGCATATCTTTTTCATGAAAATTTGTTGTATCGTTATTATCTGATTCGTAAGTGAATATTTTTCGGAGTTCTGGAATAAGAAATGCGTCACTATGAGCCACAGGTCTCATGGCAGATGGTATATTTGGATAGTTGATAACCGACTTTTTTTTCTTGAATATACCTGTACTTTGCCCAACACGAGATATAATTCAGAAATAGCAATCATTACTATGATTTGAAGGCTTTCTCCAGATCACTGGGACAGCAAATCGCATAGATCGTTTTTTACTATTTAATCAGTTTCTCAGACTTACATTATAGCAGTGTTTGTCTTGATCCACAATATTGCAGCCGAAATAAAGCTGATATGCCTTTTTTATCAATGGAGTAATAGACCGCTTCTGAGACGCAAGTCACCTCACCACAAACATAGCAGAAGTGATCTGGATTGTTTACCCACTTTTGAGACATCTTACAGTCTCAACTATTCGAATCGACTCACTAACTTCGACTGATTATCCCCTCCGCTTTGTAGCTGCATATATAGCCAAATACGGCTTCTACACTTTTAGAGAATATTCTAGAACTTTCTATTAAATTCCATAATATTCGCTATGTGGTGTTTGTCATTTGTTTGTATGCAAAGGCTGTTCAGTGCAAAGCAGACATAAAAGCCGATTTACGTGGATTTAAACGGCTCTTTCCCTTATTTTAAGCCTTGCCCCGTCCCTGGAGTTCCCCTTTGCGGTGTTGTCAAGTTGTGCGAAATTTTCTGCTAACTTAGGTAAGAACGTATATTTGGCTACGCCGCACCCCTCTATTGTTATAACAATACAAATATATCACGTGCATTCTTGCAGTTACATTGTTAATATTTAGGGAGACATGACGTCACGTAAACTGGAACTAATATTAAATAGGTAGGTTTAGTTTTGGTAAGATTTAGTCGATTTTATTTTAGATATATTTTGGCTGTTGTCCATTGTTATTACCAACAAATTATCCATCTGTCCATCTATAAACATTGTTTATAGTGTCACTGTGTCACTTTTTCTACTTTATTTTTGTCACTAACATGGCTCTAAGTAAAAAATATTCAGAAAATATGTAATTTACTCACCAATAAATAAAATTTAACATAGACACATTTCCTTGTATCGTACAAAAAAATAACGTGCATGATATTATTAAATGACTTCATTGTACACCACTGGAACTGAATTTTAATCCCACGTCGGAACTCTAGTCAGTCGCTTCCTAATAAATAACGAGTCTTTTGAAAATGATATTAAATTACTGTAGGGTAATTTCTGTTATTAAATATTATACCACCAGGAATATATTTTTTTTTTAATTTGAGAGTTATATAAAAGAATTTCCATGTATAAATTTTTTTTGTTGTTATGACAGAATATCCTGTAATTCAATTTAAAAGAGCAAAAATATCTTTTTAAAAAGGGTCTTTTTGTTGTATGTATGATAAATCGAAAAAAGAAAAATGTTACAAAGGAAGAAAAGCTGTTACAATACGTATTGGTAAAAATTACTCTTTGATGTGTTCAAAACCTACGTATATAAAAATACGAGCACATTTTTTAAAGAGTACAAAGTTTTTATTTTTGTAAGCATTGATGGAATTTCTTTTATTTTTCGTTATCACCCTTACCTTTCACACATAACAGACAACTTTTTATCACCAATTATACAGCGTGTCCGGTAAGTACCTTCTAATTTCTCGGGAGCATACAGAAGAGGTCAAAATAAACCTACTTTGTCATGGAAAAATTTCCTAAAGTGCTCCTTAACGGAGATACAGAGTCCTAAAGGGGTAGCCAGTGATTTACCCTATTGGCTCTAAGTTTTGAACCGACTGGTATAATTTAATGAAATTTTAAGGTTTTATAGAGGCCATAGACTAATTAAACCATACTACAGTAGATGTTTTAGATCATCGGAGAAATCAGGAAAGGTTTTGCAGCCAAATTCGTTGGGCCTAATTTTTGACAGGTGTCGTTTTACAGATCTGAAAACTATTTTTTTTAAATACTTTGGTCATTCCTCTTCAGAAAAAGGTACTCTTAATTTATTTCGATAAAACTGGCCTTTTTCTAGATAAATCGATTTTAATACGAAAAACTCAACAGTTACTAACAGGTAAAAATAAAATACACGAGGTGTGCTGATGTGCTTTAATTTATTGGAAAACGCTGTCTCACTCTTGGAAGGCAAGAAGTTGTTAAGCTGAAAGATTTACAGCTCAGGCATTATCAATTCCAGAAATCTTTCAAAGGGTTGATCGGGGCTCAATTAATTTACAATGTTATTAAAATGCCAAAATAGTAAAAACGTTTAAATGTTATTTTGGCAAATATTCAATATGGGTTCCACGTACCTCATTACATTTTCTTATTCTTCGAATATTTTCCCGCTGTACTGCAAATAATATTCAGGCGGACGGACTTCGTTAGAATATTGTGCTATTCTCGCTAATAGTTCTTTTCTAGTCTTTACTATATTTGAAAAAACTAGTTCTTTTAGATGTCCCTAGAAGTAAAAGTCAAAGGAATTTAGGTCTGGAGACCTTGGTGGCCATTAAATAGGCCCACCTCGTGGGCCAAAATCATTTGTAAGTGTTGACGAACTATATGGTTAAAATTCATATGCCACATTTGCATTTTTCTATCAAAAGGTACGTCTTTCAATAAATTATTTAAATTTTGCTGCAAAAATTGTAAATAAACTTTACCTTTGAGTCTTCCTTCCAAAATAATTGACCTATAAGGTTATTTCCGATGATGCCAGCCCACACATTTACAATAAGCGTTTGTTGTTTGTTTTGAATTATAGAGTGCGAGTTTTCATCAGTCAAAAATGTAAATTGTGCGATCTCTTGTAAAACCGGCCTCATCCGTAAACAAAATAAGGTTATAGAAAATTGATGCTGGTAGCCGTTACTATGTGGTAGTTAATCATCTTCGGGAAATGTTTAAAAAGGAACTACTATGTTTTATACCACTAAATTTATTTAGAAAACAGTGACTACAGTTTCAACTCACAGAGTCATTTTCAAACTGAATTACAAAGGTAGACTAAGTATTCAATACAGAAACATGAGAAAATTTAACAATAAATAAAAACTCCCTGAGAAATTACATTATTACAAAGGGGAGGTACTAAATTTTGGGATCTAATTATTATTTGGCAACATCAAATAACGGGGAAAACCCAAGTTCTGACTGGTCATTAAGCTAATTTTTATTTTTATTTTTGCTATGTTTATATATTTCTAAAGATTCAAGAATATTTAACTTTTTGCCCTTTGTTGAATAATGTAATATTTCAGTGTTGCTTAAATTAGGAAAACTGTGTTCTAAACAATGGTTGGCAAAGCTCGAGTCTGTTTTTTGTAGTCTATATGATCGGTAGTGTTCTGAAAAGCGAGTTTTAAAGCTTCTACCACTTTGTCCAATGTACAAGCTATCATACTCTGAACATTTTAACTTATAAACTCCTGATTTATCAAATTTATTAATGCTATCTTTAGCATTGTAAAGGATAGTGGACAGATTGTGTTTCCCCGTTATTTGTTGTTGCCAAATAATAATTAGTTCCCAAAATTTAGTACCTCCCCTTTGTAATAATGTAATTTCTCAGGTAGTTTTTATTTATTGTTAAATTTTCTCATGTTTCTGTATTGAATACTTAGTCTACCTTTGTAATTCAGTTTCAAAATGACTCTGTGAGTTGAAACTGCAGTCACTGTTTTCTAAATAAATTTAGTGGTATAAAACATAGTAGTTCCTTTTTAAACATTTCCCGAAGGTTAGAAATATTTAGATTTAAGTTATGTTGATGTATAAACCAGTTGGAGTATTGAAGTCTTGCGGGATAATCATCCGGAGACACAGCGTGTACATTTTTAACGTGGTACGGGTGAAGTAACTGTTCTGTTAGAATTTCATGTACAATCCATTTTGTAACATTGTTTTGTATTGCCAGCTTTCTTATGCTGTTTGATGGGTTGTCAGGAATATCTTGCAAAATTTGTTCCTCTACGTTAAAGTTCTATATCTCCTTAGGAGGTCTTACGTCTAAAATGAAGGATGCGTATCCAATGAAGGCACATGCCAGAAATCATATTGCCGCTCAAGGATAAGATCTTTGGAACCATATGGACTTTGAACCCTAGAACAATATTTTCGTGGCTTAGTATGTCGCCCAAGAAAGGAACAATGAAGGTACCGCAGATGAAACTTTGAATTTATAATAATAGAACCGGAAGAAATCGCGTTATAAACGATGTAAGACTGATGGGTCGCAAGGATTTTGGGTGTCTTTTTTCCCTTTCGGAATAAAAGTGACTCTAGCCCTTCTCCATGTTTCTTGTATAGGCCAGTTCGAGGCTATTTTGACTGATGGATACTGTGTGTGGTAAAATCTCTTCCTGACCTCGTTCGAGCAGGACCGGGATTATTTCATCAACTCTGCTACTGCTACAGCATATGTGTCTGGCCATTGCTATAGCTTCTCTGGTAGGCCTTTCGCAATATTCTGTTATATTATTCGCGATGCTAGGCTTGCTCTCCAAAAAGTGAGTGTTGAGTAAGGGTAATTCTCTTTCCTTCTCGCTCTCCGTGAAGCTACCATCTGGCTGGAGCTAATTATAACTTATGGATATTACAAGAAGACCCTAAATTAAACACCTTAGTCACCTTTGTTAGGACTAAAAAAAAGAGAAGGCATTACTACCATGGTCTGCTTCTTCGCCTGATGTAAATCCTATTAAAAATACAATATATGAGGTTTAATAAAGGTTAAGCTTCTTAACCAACCAACATATATGCCCTCTGAAGCAACTTAGTGTAAAAATACTTAGAATATGAAAAAATTTATCATTGGAGAAGTTGTTTAGCAGCATGCATGGGTGAAGTAAGTCATTTATAAACGATGGTGGCTACGAAGAAATTAGCTCAACGGTAGTGTAGCGAAGAAAATCTCTTCGTTAAAATTGCTGCGAAAAAAATCTCTTCTTCTCAGTGACGCTTACTGTGTCGGCGTAAAAAATCCTCTAAAAAATTGTGCGGCGAGGAAAACCCTCCTTAAATAGGTGTTGTGAAAATAATTACTCCTAGAAAATGAGTGTGTAATTATTTACACAGCACTGAGGAGAGGGGATTTATTTCTCCGCAATTTTAACGACTTCTCGAAGGCCTATGATAGGGTACTTCATGAGATTCTGCTTGATAAGCTTCAGGGCTGGGTATCTTTGGTCCACTGTTTGATTGAATTGAAACCTATCTGAGTAATCGTCGTCAGGTAATGCGAGTGAATGATTTTATATCTTCTGAGATATCAACGTCTTCAGGGGTCCCTCAGGAATCCCACATGGGTCCATTATTGTTCGATTAATGATGTATCCATCTGCTTTAAATCAAGCAAGTTCTTATTCTTCGCGGATGACATGAAGGTGTATAAGATCATCAACAGTTACAGTGACTGCTTGGAGCTTCAGGAAGCCTTGATAGATTTTTGTTTTCTGGTGCGGAGTGAATGGAATGAGTTTGAATATTCCTGAGTCTGGATTCAATAGGTTTTTTAAATTGCGTTATCCACTGTCACTTGGATCGTAGACCGCTGATCTCCGTCGATTATGTGCGGGACCTGGGAGCCTTTTTTGAATCCTCCCTTTCGTTCGTTCCTCACATCGTTGACATTATTAGTAATTGATATCACTTTGTTATGATTCACTCTAGCTCTGTAATTAATTATTAAAAAATGGACAGTGTTGTCCGTCGATAAATAAATAAGTAAATAACGGATTTTCTGCTCCGCATTTATCATCGAGTAATTTTGTTCTTAGCCACCATCGAAATAACAATGGCGACTGGACTCCCTATTGAGTTAATCGCATCTTAGATTAAAAACAAGTGTTTCCAAAAACGTACGATTTTTTTTACTTTAACTAACCTACACATTCAAAATGCAACAAGTGATTCATAATTCATATGACCTTGTTTTTACTCATCCTTCTGATGCGATGGAACCTATTCAATGCAACTGTATCCTCCTCAAATCCACGTAATAAACAGTTCCGACCAACTACTAGTAGAAATGTTGCATCCTATAGAATCTTCAGTTAGAAGTGTTAATTACGTGAATTTCTAATAGATAAAACTATATTGGATCGGTCCAATCAGATCAAAATGCTGCGTTAGAAACGGGGTCTATGACTAAAAATAACTGTATCAATTCTAAATAAAATTTTCATTTAGTATTTTAATATTTAATGGCATTTGGATAAAAATACAATTCACTATAGGTTATATCCGAACGCAATTTTATTCATAATAAAAAGCATATATTTTAATATAAAACTGTTAAAAATGTTCGGTGACGTGAAACAATTTGCCGAATTTTTCACGTTCAAATTTTTTATGATCCGTAACGTGGTTTAAACACAAACGGGCTGTGAGCATAAATGAATTTTTCATTAGGAATAGGGGATTTGTTATGTGTTATTTTGCATGTGTGATATGTATATTTTTTAAAAACATATGAAAGCGCTTTTAATATTTCTTCCGTAGAAATATACTTTTCATAAATATTAGTATAAAGGGAAAAGGGCGTTCACCTAAACTGATAAAGTAGCATAATTTTATATTGAGACTTGCGAATATAGGTCGTATGGAGCCCAAATTTAGCAACTAAAAGCAATGATGTTTTATATACCTTAAAATCAAAATTAAAAAGAAAACAAACCATGTCAGACACATATTATGTTAGGATTATGTGGCGGTTGTTAAATGTTGTTTTTGCTAAATTTAATCGCAAACTATGGAGAATCATCAAAGATTCAATTTTAAACCCCAGCCAGAAACAGCTACGAAAAAGCTACAGTATAATAGAATACCTCCACACTGCCAAAATTTTAATAGATATGGAACAAAGTACAATATCCAAATGCATAGCGCATTGATAGACTTCAGGAAGGCCTTCGACACGTTAAAATTTTGGTCAATTATATCTATGAAAAAGGCAAGAATGAACCGGCGATATATTGATATTATTCAGAAATGAAACTAACGATTCGACATAAAGCTAAGACTGCCTCAACACATTAAAGAGATATAAATCCACAGATGCATTAGACACGGTGATATTATATCACATACTTTATTATTCTGATTCTGTAGGACATATTCAAAGCTTTGCACTGGAAGAACAAAAGAATGAAGTGAGAAAAACTTCAGATTCGCAGACGATGTAGTCGTCTTTACCACTAATTGTTCGGAACGAACAAGGGAACCACCCCAACCCAACCTCACCGATTTTGATCATTTTTGGATATACTGTAGTACTTAAAAAAATATAAAAAAATTGAACCAAGCTCTAAAAGTGCGCTAAAAAGTGAAAAATAATTATAAATTTTTATTTGAAATTGAAATTTTGGAAGTCGGCGCCAAATTAATACCTGACAAAATGTAATTCGTATAAACAGATTAAAAATACTTTATTTGTAATTGCTTTCTTACCATAATTTGTATATATTAGTAGTTATTTATTTCATTTAGAAATAATTTGGCGCCGACTTCAAAAATTTTAATTTCATATAAAAATTTATAATTATTTTTCACTTTTAGCGCACTTTTACAAATCGGTTCAATTTTTTTTATAAAAATTTTATTTTTCGATTTTTAGTTTTGAATTCATTATGAGATCCTAAATTATTTGAACTAAGTACTAATCGAGATTAGTATTCCTCGCAATGACTCCAAGGTGACATAAAAAAAACCATTTTATCCAAAGTTGTAAATTACCCTAAAATGAACCACTCAAAATTCTTTCTTGTTCTCCAAATACCAGTGAAATTATGTCAAACAAATATTTAGTCTGTCATAGTAAATTCACTATCTTAAATTTCATAATTAATTTTAGATTATTAATATAAGCCCCAAAACCTTCCAATATCGATATTTAAAGAAGTTGAGATGTAAATTTCTCAGTCCGATATATTTTATACTGCATATTGAGTTTGTATATGCCCCAAGAACCCTATAATATATAAAATTTTCAGTCCCTCATATTGTATCTTATCAAACTAATAGTTGTAAAAAATTTACTTCATATTTGTAATACTCGGCCCCGAAAACCCCCTAATACTCTATCTGAAAAAATGCGAATAAGGTAAAATTTTCAACCCACCATATTTGATTCGCCATTTTGAATTTCAAAAAAATAATTTTAATATCTTAATCTAATCTAGATCTAAATCCTTTAAAGTGCCCTAGTACCAATTTTGGATGAAATTAAGAAATTTAAAATTTCTAGACCTTCATATAGCATCTGACATATTAGGATTTTCTTAAAATAATTTTATATTCGCTATTTACATCCTCAAAAACGATTCAGTCCCACATCTGAACAAAATCGGAAAATGTAAAATTTTTAGTCCGCTATATTGCATTCGAAAACTCCTACAACAATTTTGGAGAGAATCGAACCAAATTAAATTTTTTTGTCAGCCATATTAGATCCGACATATTGAATTTTTTTTAAATAATTTCAGATTCGTTGTGTACGACCCCGAAAATCCCCCATTCCAATTTTAGAAAAAATCGGACAAAATTAATTTTATTGGCCGCCATATTGTCAGCGCCATCTTGAATTTTACTACACCAATTTCGTCCAAAAAAATATGGGACCACCACAGCAACTTTCTGAACATACATAAAAAAAATACATAGTTGACGAATTGAGAACCTCCATCCACACTTAAGGGGTGAAATTCATCCCCAAAGTCAACCCTTAAAATATTTTTTTCAATACATCTCGGCAACTAATGAATATTTTTAAATAAAACTAAGAGAAAAATATTCGTCATAAAAGTTACACATATGAGATATATTTGTGACCAAAGGGGTTGCACTCCTATTTTATATTTTAAAAAAAAACTACATTGTTTATGAATATTTTTTTTTATAAATATTTGAGAATTAATTTTAAGAAAATTATAAAGATCATTTTCGTTAACAATATTGATTAACAGTGTTGGCGTGTTTCAGAATTTTTCAAATCTTCACCTCTAAATAGCGTTAACTACCCCAAACATTGATGGCCCACATATAAGTGACAAAAACATTTTTTTTTTCCTAAAAATCGTCCAATGTGTAAAGCGAGTGTAATTTATAACAAATGTAGATATATATATATATATATATATATATATATATATATATATATATATATATATATATATATATATATATATTTCAATAATGTCACCCAAAAATAAATACTACTAATACATCCCGAGTTCAAATTAAAATTCTTTAATAAAAAAAAAAGAAAATAAACCCTGTTTAACTAAAAAAAGAAATAACATTATTCTTTTCAATATACCAACATTTTTTTAAGGGATGAAAACCACCCCTAAAGTTTTCCCTTAAAATTCATTTTAGAACATCTTACCATTTAATGGATATTTTTGAATAAAACCAAGTGTAAAAATATTTATCATAAAAAACCTTATTTTATATTTAAAAAAACTCCAGTGAAAAAGTCTACAATAAGTATACTTTAATATTAAATATTAAAAACGGAAATGCTTTTCCGAATTTTTTTAAGTTCGAACTCTTATTTTCCATAAAAGAAATTTTGAAAAGAATATATTTTCTATAATATTGTAAAGAACTTTATAGCGTTATACATTTCATAGTATTAGTTTGTGTTTATAATTTGTACGGTTTTAGGTTTATTTTCTACGAGTTTATAATTTATTTACTTAATTTTACCTTTTGTTAATTTCCTCATGAGACGTCGAGGAAAGAAGGTCTGGAACTTTTTAGAGAGTTCTATTTCCTTATTTTTAACATGGAACGCCTATGATAGAAAGTCTAGAAACCGCTGGATTATTCCTTTTCCTTACTTTTATTACATCATGTAGTATGGAAATCCTTCTAGAAAAGTAGGTTATCTTTCGGTATTGACCAAAAGGATATATGAAGGATTCAGATCGGTTTTCGGGGACAGTTTAGTTTGAGAGCTTATCGAAGCAACTTGAATTAGTTTGACAAGTGTCAAAATTGATGTTAACAAAAAAAAAGTTATTAAAATAATACAGTGTGTACAGTTTATTTGAAGACCGGTTGTCCGGAATAATATAAATTATGGTTTGAAACCCCGTCGGCATAAATACACTTTATATTTCAGGATTCTTACGAAAAATGTTTTTCAACCTAACTTTATTAAAAATAATACTTAAATGATGATGCATATGAAAAAGTAAATTGTAAAGTTCAACTTTAGAGGTAGTTTTCACCCCTTATAAGTGAATATTAGAATGTTAAAAAAAGTTTTCTCCTTATTAAATCATAGAGGACTTATTTTATATTTTGTTTTGTTAAATAATTTTAATTAGACCTCATGTTACATGAGGTATTTTCTTTTGGGGGTGACTATTTTCACCCTTTTGGTACTCTTATTGAAAATATTTTTTAATATATTTGCATTTATTATAAATTACGTTCGATTGACACTTTGGATGACTTTTAAGAAAAAAAAAATTACCACTTGTACGTGGTCCATCACTATAAGGGGAAGTTAAAGGTATTTAGGGGTGATTATTTGAAAAATACCGAAATACGCCATCACTATTAACCGATATTGTTAACAAAAATGCTTTTTATAAGTCTGTTGAGTACATTCTCATATTTATAAAAAAAAAATATTCACTCTTTTTATAAAATAGGGATTGCAACCCCACTGGTCATAAATACACCTCACATTCATGACTTTTTATGACGAATATTTTCCACTAAATTTCATTAAAAATATTCATTAGATGCTGAGATATAATGAAAAAAATAATTTTTGAAGATTGATTTTAGGGGTGAATTTCCACCTTAAAAGTAGATATCAGCTGATAAAAAAAATACTTGTCCATTATTTTTTCAAGTACTACAACATATCCAGAAATGATCAAAATCGGTGATGTCGGATTGGGGTTATTCCCTTGTAAGTGACATGCTTAAAGAAATGCAACTGGAAGAAAGGAAGTTCGGCCTAGAAATCAACGTCATGAAAACTAAATTTATAACGACCAAGTGAAAAACCTTATAATATAAGAATAGCCATACTACGTTCTAACATGGTTAGAGACAAGAACCAGTGAGTTCGAAACTGGTCTGCAGGTGGTGGTACACTGCCATGGGAGACATGACTGTCAATATTAACTGTTTTGATAATGGCTACTCATAACCTATGTGAATGATAGGCAGGCTTGTAAAATCACATATCAGTCAGTGCCAACTAGAACTTGCAAAAATCATCAATTGTCAGTTAACAAACTGTCTTTAAACGATCTTATTGTCGCTGACTAATTTCTGATTATTTTATGAACGAAGCTAATAAAGTACGATTGTTTGACCGATTGATACCAATGCCGATAACATTTGAGGCTATGTTCAACGAGATCTTAGCAAAATTTGATTAAAACCCTTAATTATAGTTTTATGTATAGTTTCCTGATTGTTTCTTTGTATACGACAAAGAAACTTGTAAAATTAAAATGAGATGAAAAAAAAACAAAAAAAACTGGATCGATGTAAAGCGGCTGTATATAAAAGTTTTACCAAACATTTTTAATAAAATTCGCAACCCAACTTTTACGCTGAAATACCTCTACTAAAAGCAGAAAATTTAAATTAAAACCGAAAAAATGACGGGTATTAAAAAAACTTTTTTAGGATATTTCACGTCACATGTTTAATACGTTCAAACGGCATTGTGTACATAAAATAGGCATCAAAAAGTTTGCTGGAGATTTTCTTTTTTAAATAAGTGAAAGTTAAAAATTGTTTGAGAGTAAAAAATTTTGAACAGCTTCAGCTTTGACGTTTTATCTGAATATGACTTGACTGCGTTTTAAACATCATGCTTCGCATATAAAATAAATAAATACCAATAGAAATATCAATTTAAAAAAAAAATAGTTCTGATATATTGATAACTGAAACCAATTTACCACATTTCTTGTTTTCGATATATTAACAGTGAAATGTGTCACAGTTAGTCACATTTTTTCGTATTAAAAAACCCGTATATAAGGTTTGTTGAATTTAAGTCTCCCAAATTATTAACACAGTTTATTTCTAGTTGAGTGAACCCAGGGCCGATCCTATACTCTTAACCACCCACGTGCAAAGTGAAATTAGCCGCCTTTTGTGCTGTCTTTATAATCTAACTTCTTAAAGTAATTAATCTTATAAACAGTGGCGGGTTTTCCTTCGGTTAGCAGGTTTGCGCAACCCCCCAAAATATTGTAAATTAAAATAAAACATACTAATAAATATAAGTAGAAATATTTTTTTAATTTCCACTGATAATTTAATGATTAAATTTAAATTAGTTCCTACAAAATATCCCTCTACTAGAAAAATTGCTCTTATGCAGCTTTTGCTTCCAGTCACGCGTGGCGCTACCAGTACCAAGTAATGGTTTCTTCTTTAAGCATCAGTTAAGCTATTCCTTTAGTTCAGGTTAGAATACATTCGTGGTGTCTACTGTGCCGGTATTTCTATGGGTGATGTCTACTGTACCGTTATTTTAATTTTTGTGAAAGTGACTATGTTTTTACTTTGATAAAGATATTTTGTTGTTTTAAAAAGGTTAAAAATGTTTGACGGGGAAAAAAACATCCAAAATTAAGTGTTCTGTCCCAAACAGTGCAGACAAATACAGTAGCGGATTTCGATTTCCGAATTCAAAGGATTCCGAGTTACACAGGAATTTATAAAACTATCGTGTATGTCTTAGACATGTTTAAGACTCTCTTATAAGAGATTCTAGAAAAGCAGTTAGATATAATGTAGTTCCTTTATGTGTAAGTAAAACCAAGTGAGCGCTTTTTTATTTTCTAGAAAACCTGAGCGGCTCGTCGAATGGGGTGCAAGCAAATATAAAAAAACCTGTGAATATACTGCTTACGTGCGTTGTTATGTACATCAATTAAATTTGGTAATGTTAAATACTGCATCCACTAATAAAAATGTCGGCATGTTTTTTTTCAATTTACAAATAGTCCTTAAAGAACCGCAATACTAGATCAAATTGTTAACAAACGCTTACCTTGTTTGGGCCCAACAAGATGCAATTTTAATTCTAGAGTTTTTTGTACCGTATTCGAATACAAAGACAGCATTCTGGAGACAATGGACAAAATCTTAGGTGACAGTAGAAACGTTAGTACCACGAATCGGTCATCAAGGTATATCAAAATTCTCAAACGCAAGAGTTTTCTTTCATGGTTAAACTTTTTTACAAAATAATGCCTTAAATTGATTTGTTATTTGGTAAGTTTCAAACAAGACAAATTGACGCTGTTATTGCAAATAAAAATATATTATCATTTGAATCAAAATTAACAGAAATTAAAAATAATATTACCTCAAATGAGATTGAGCCATCTCCATCCACTTCAAAACGACACAAGCTTGATGATTCCGCAGAGTTTTCTTGGGAAGCAAAATAAATTTGTGATATAATTATTTGTCAAGCAAAAGAACGATTTAGCTTTACAAGTCACTTAGTAGCAGCCCCTTTTTTTTCGGAACAGTATGCCGAATCTAGTACATGCTTTCCTGAACCAAAATTTAAGAATACGATTAAAATTTATCCCCTTTTTATCGAACACATACTCCGTGCAGAACTGACCGTCATATATGAAACTGAAGAATTTAGATAAATTTCGGGACTTCTTGTACTTTATGACCATCTTTCGCAAAATATCGAATTAAGTGAGACATACTATTCTGATGTCATCGGCTGAAGCAGAACGGTACTTTTCTACCCTCAAACAAATAAAAACATTTGTATGGAATATTATGAGACAAGAAAAACTATTTTGCTTTGACAATGCTTTCTCAAGAAAGGGAACTTATCTAAAGCATAATACACTGCTTTGTTTCATACTAACTCAATTTTTAATCCACCATCCACCGGTGCCTATGACAGGTTTTATACATATCTATGTTTTTAATGTACCATTAGAATTGCAACCCCTACTTTTTTAATGCACCAGCCGCCACTGTTTATAAACCTATGACCTATGCTATTGAACACTTGAAAAATTCGTTTGTACATCACAAAAATATAATCTACGACTACAATATATAATAAAGGGTGTTTTAAATGGAATAAAACAAAGATGAATTTTTTAAATTGACATGAAATTTACTTTATTCGAAAGATATACTTCTGGCATTATAATTTAAATATGACTTCTGGCATATGACCGCCACGGCTGGCTCGGACGTAGTCTAATTTGGAGGTCCAATTTTCGATGACTTTTTCCAACATTTGTGGCCGTATATCGGCAATAACGCGGCGAATGTTGTCCTCCAAGTAATCAATCGTTTCGGGCTTATCGGCGTAGACTAGCGACTTCACATATCCCCACAGAAAATAGTCTAGCGGCGTTAAGTCGCACGATCTTGGAGGCCAATTCACGAGTCCGAAACGTGAAACTATGCGGTTATCAAAAGTTTCCTTCAATAAATTAATTGTGGCACGAGCTGTGTGACATGCTGCGCCGTCTTGTTGAAACCACAGCTCCTGCACATCATGGTTGTTCAATTGATGAACGAAAAAGTCAGTAATCATGGCTCTATAGCGGTCACCATTGACTGTAACGTTCTGACCAGCATCGTTTTTAAAGAAGTACGGACCAATGATTCCACCAGCCCATAAAGCACACCAAAAGTCAGTTTTTCTGGGTGTAACGGTGTCTCAACATACACTTGAGGATTATCATCACTCCAAATACGGCAGTTTTGTTTATTGACGTATCCATTCAAACAAAAGTGAGCTGCATCGCTAAACAAAATTCGCTTATGAAAATCGGGATCAACGGCAATCTTGTTTTGGGCCCATTCACCGAATCTACGCCTTGCTAGGTGATCATGTGGCTTCAATTCTTGCACGAGTTGGATTTTGTAAGCACGCAAACCAAGATGTTTCCGCAAAATCTTCCATAAAGTGAATGGACACATATCCAATTCCTGTGCACGATGGCGGATAGGCTGATTCGGGTCTTCCTCTACGCTACGCTCTACAGCAGCAATGACTTCTTCTGTACGCACTGTACGACATCTATGTGGATGCGTATTATCATTTAGAGTAAACGTGGTGCGAAAACGTTCTATAGTTAATCGAATTAATTGCTCTGATGGACGATTATGTTGACCGTAAAATGGACGTAGTGCGCGAAACGTATTTCGAACAGAACCATGATTTTCAAAATAAATTTGCACAATTTGGAAGCATTGTTCAGGCGTCAGTCTATTCATGTTGAAATGCCAAACCAAACTAAACATTGACAGCTGACATTATGGCCGCCAGTTAAAAAAGTGTTGCCAACTTATAGTTCTATACCTCTATAAAAAAAACACCCTTTACATAAGTAACACTGCATTTTAAAATGTTTTGTCGCTGCCTGATATTTTTTTCATTTTTTTTGTGTCTGCTGTAATATGCCGAATTCAAATATTAGCTCGATTTTTATCTATCACCAATAAGTTTTTAGAAAAGGGAAAAAGAATATAAAATATGAGAAACCCACACCATAAGCAATCTAATGAATTTTCAGAGGTTTATAAAAAAATAAAATCATATATTTTTACAAAATATACCTCATTTTGTATAAAAAAAAAGTATAATAAAATCAAATAAATTATTTTGTTGTCTATTTCGCTCGTGTTCGTCGGAATCGGTTTCATGTTTGAGGGTCCAACAGTAACCCGCTGACACGTTTGGGGTCCATTTTCCACTATACTGCTTTTCCATTTAAACAGTTTGCTGGTGAAATCTTTAGCCGTATTTGTCTAAAACTGCACTTAAATTGTCAGAAAATAATTCCAAATGTACTTGAACTGGATCTTTGTAGTTCTCCGATTTCTTGTTACCTAAAATGTTACTACATACATTTCTAAAGGCGGTCCTATTTTCTTTCCTTGAAAGTGTAGTTTCAAAATTTTCGTCTTTAAAAAGTCATGTTTTCAGTCTTCCTTATACAATAAGATAATCATTAATTCGAACATAGAATTATCAATTAGTTCATCAATTAATAATCTTGAAAATAATATTATAATTTGATGAAGTAATGAGTAATTTGATTCCTAAAATTATCAATTAATAAAGTAATTGGTAATTTTATTCATACAATTATCATTAACGAAGTAATTAATAAATATCAACAAGAATAATTAATATTTTATTTCACCAAATTATTGTGTTATTAATTGGTGATTTACTAGAAATAAATCAAAAAATTATTTTTTATTGAAACACTCCATCTTTTTAAATAAAGTAATCGAAAATTAACAGTAGGAAAAAATTTGTCAAATGCATCATTTAATTCTACGGAAAAAATTCTAACGAAACCGTATTTTACATCGTTGAAACATTTTTTTTGTTCAGGATAAAACAAATAATATATAAATAAAAATACAATGACACGTTTTAGTCTCGTCAATAGGATGCAAAATAGTCGAAAAAAACTAAATTTAGTGATTTAACTCAAAAATCCCAGGAAACAAGAGAGAGAAGGATAACGAAAAATTTTAACCACATGTCTAAGTAAATTTTTTACTATAATTTGATGTTTTTTTTACACCTTTTGACTAAAATATCGGAGTTCAAGCTGAGCTCATTTTGTTCTCGGAGCAATTCATAATATAAGCATGATTTTCATACATATTCTGTTATTTATTGAAAGTATATGATAATCATAAATGCACAAGCACGATAAATAATCATAGTTATGTTGCTTTTTATATGATGTTGCATTATTTGCAAAAAAAAATCAATAAATTAATTTTTAATTTAATTCAGAAAACATTACCAATTAATAATTCAATAATTTGGAAAATTCATTTTCTAATTACCCTTGTAATGGATAGTTTGAAAAATATAATTTTCAATTACTCTGTTAATGGATAATTTTATTTCCAAAATGATTAATGACTTCGTCAATCAATATTTTCAAAAACGAAATTATTAATTACTCCGATGATTAATAATTGTAGGAATAAAATTACGAATTACTTTATTAATTGACAATTTTAGTTTCGAAATTATTAATTGATATCGTAATTGATAACTTCTATTTGCGGATTAATAAATTTCTAGACATGAAAACTGCTATAAGTGTTCATTTTTCTTCCACCGTTTGAGCTACATATTGTGTTACCACTTATCTCATAACTTAATAGATTAAAACTGTGCTACTTCCTCCAACCCTGTGCGGAATTCCTTCTTACCAAAAACAAAACATGACGATAGTTTGATAACTGGTACGAAACCGAGTGAACCAACTAGTTATTTTAGTTCCACTGTGATGTGGTTTTACACAGTCTTTCCAAAAAGAGTAATACCGTCTCAAAGTAAGTAATGAGTCTATATATCACGTCTTATTTTACAGTAAAGCGTGAATGAATATATAGGGCCACTTTAATTGGAACTCCGAAAATTTTAATCATAAAACTTTTAAATCTCTTTTACTTTGGAACATGTATAAAATATTGCTAATCAATCGTAAAAAAATGGATTTTCTTTTTAATTACGCTTTCCAATTTAAGACACGCTGCATAAATTAGCCTTCAAATTTTTGCATGACTTTATGTTATTCATAGCCAGTTTTTTTATTCTTTTTTGCACATTTTATAGCTTGAATAAAAAGTATACACAATATATAATTAAATTTATGAAAATTTAGATTATTGCTATCAATAACTTTATATTTACTAAACAAATTTAACATTAATATTATAAAATTATCTATAGATTTTTAAGAACACGTAAAAATTTATTTAATTTTTAAGGGATTTCGTATTGTTCATTGCCATTAATTTTACTACTTTTCAATCACTTTATAACTCAAATAAAATTAACATAAAATAGACCATTAGAATAAAATTGCGAGAAATTAAATTATCACTAATTAGAGGAAACCCGTTCAAAGTGGATACTCCAGACAAAGCGAATACTCCCCATTACTCCAAAATTATTCGTTGGCCGGTAGCCGTGTTGTCATAGCAACAGTCGCTTGTTGCCACTTAGTGCGTGGCAAGTACTTTGGCGCTAATTTGATGCTAAGAACTCCAGATTCAACATTTGTTGCGAGGGCGAAAGGATTTAATCGCCGCAAAGTGAGCCATTTTTATGAAAATCTTGATTCTTTCATTAAGAACAGTAACATCGAAGGCTGTTCAATATGGACGAAACCGGGATATCAATGACCTCCAACAAGCCTCCAAAGGTTCTCTCAGTAAAGGGGAAAAAAAACAAGTTGGCATGATTGCAAGTGTAGAATGCGGCCAATTGGCAAACCGTCATAAGGTGTTGTAATGCAGCTGGTTGTTTTGTTCCACCGTGCCTAAGTTTTGCAAGAAAAAAGATGCAACCAAAACTTCTTGATGGAAGTTCACTGAGAACTCAAGGAACGTGTACTCCGAATGGTTGGATATCAGACGAGATCTTCTTGAACTCGATGCATTTCTTCGTAGAACAAGTGCGGCCATCAACAGAAAACAAGTCCTTTTGTTGTTGGGTAATCATGAAAGACAGAAATACTATCCTGCACTTGAGTACGCCACCAAGAATAACGTGGTGATATCTTTAGCACTGCATACTACACACAAAATGGGTGCGGCTTACTGAAAACGCATTTTGAAAGGAAGGTCAATATTCTTTAAAAAGCCCACCCTGGTCGCATTATTAACCAGTACGATATAACTAGATTGCTAGCACTAGCTTTTTTCAGAACTGCAGTGACCATAAATGCTGTGCATAGGTTTGAAGGACCTGGAATTTGACATGTAAACAAGCACGTTTTTGGTGATGAACATTTTGCATTAGCCGATGTACTTGGGGGCACAGCCAATTTATATATTCAAGCCGAAATTTTGCCCACACTCGAAAGAACTGATTTACTTGAGTCCATTATTGAAGTTTCACCGTCAACCGAATCTCAGTATCAACCACCTTCATTGACAAATCCACTCTGATTCAACCTTATTTAAGCAGAAAATTCACCTATTTTGAAATCCATCAATCCTTAAACTGTTTCGTCGTCAGATGAAGTTGAAGGTCGTGAAGTTCTAGGTGGTTCTCAGTCTCAAGACGATGTTGCCATTGAAGACCGTCGTTGCACTCCTACGGGATCTAAAACTACAAAAGAAACCCCAAGTAATGATGTTCCCGCTGCTTCTTTCGAACCTGGATGTTTAAAGACCTACTATAGTCCTTCAATTTTAACACCTATTCCTTGGCCTGCTAAACCAATAACAACACGTAAACGGAAGTTACAAAAGTCTACAATACTGATAAGTACATCTGTAAAGGAAGAGCAGAAACAGAAATTTGAAAAAGCAAGAAATACTGTTCTGAAGTCACAAGATGACGTTTGACTAAAACTTCTGAGTAGAAGACGGCTAAATCTAATAAGAAGACTGTAAAACAAAAAATCTCTGCTAAAAAAAACCTAAAAAGATTGCAAAAGAAAATAAAAAATAGGAGAAAATTGAGAAATTCGGATTTTTGGGGTGAAATATACATTGAAGAAGATGGACAGCCAACGGAAAATTGGATACAATGTAATATTTGTACTCAGTGGTGTCACACAGGGTGTTCATCTTTCAAAGGCAGTGATAATTTTGTTTATGATAACTGCAATCATTAGATTTGTATCAGAAAAATGTTGTTTTTAATATGTTCTTCTAATTTTTAATGTTTATTTTGCTTGTTAGTTTCGTTTCATAACAAATGTTGCTGTTAATCACTTTGCCCTGGTACCATATCCATTTTACCCGAGATTCCGGGCAAATAATTAAATTAATATTAAGGAAAAATGTTTTATAATCATGTAAGTCCTTTAAATAAAGACTGTTTATAAATATTTGTATCAATTTCCTCAGTTATAACTAAACGACAATAACTAAAAGTAGCTTAAGGCATTCACTTTGCCCAAGTTTCCCCTATACTCGGACCAATGCAATCTTCCCTCAAATTATCTGAAAGACAGGTCTCAATTATATGTATTTCTGCTTGTAATATGGCAGCATACTACCACAGAACCTCACTTATATTGAATATGGGGGTGACGCCATATATTCCGATTCCTGTGCCATGATCAGTTTTAGCCCATCTGTAAACCAGAGGAGACTGACCTCGTATTAGATCATACCCTGCCTTCCAATCAATTTGAATGGTGTAAGTTTAACCGAATCATAGGTTGTTATGGATCTTACATTGACTGTATACAGCCAGTCCACAATTTGTAGCTTTAACTCCTTGTTTTTTGTAACCACGATGGTCATTTTACCTTTGTTTATAATTGTTCGCAAGTGGAAGTTTCAAGTAATCTTTACATCCAGAATTAATCCTAGATACTTGTCTTCTTAGTTCACCTGCAGTTATGTATCAAAGATAATAGATAATTTTAACTTGACAAGCTTTCCTCTTTTAGTGAAGTGGTTCTTCCAATATTACTCTATGCAGTGACGTAACTATGAGTATTTGCGTCCCCCCCCCCCGGCAGATCTTTGAATGCGGCCTGTTATTTTGCATCCGTCTTTATTCTTTTTCATCAAGGGACTTGAGGGCGCCCCCTCCCCGTACCACAGGGTCGTTATTTACGTCACTCACCCTATGGTGTTCCTTGGTTGACTGCTTCTTCATTATAGTCATAGCTCTTTGCAAGAGTTCTGTAAAAATCCCTAAAGTGATAAAACTCTATTATGATAGTAGGAGTTTTTCTGTCATATAGATATCTATAACTGCTTATAATTTTACATTCAAAGAAATATTTTGTATATAATTATGAAAATTTAAATATCATAATTTATAAATTTAAAACAGTCCTAATACTACCGCTGTGAAAAGACGAAACGCTAACGTCTTAAAAACATAAATGAGAGCATTATCTATATATTTTTCCCAGTGACGTAAAAGAATTTTTTATGAAGCCAATATATCATCTTATGCTTTACAAAATGTCGCTTTTCAAAAGCCGTTACAAAAAAGCGAAGATTCATTTTTATAAAACTTTCAAGTATTGATGTTTACGTATTATATTTATTATTAATGTTTTATTATCAAGCAATGATTTATTAGATCTAAAATAATGGTTGTTTGTAAAAATAGTATATAAATAAAATTTAATGTAATAATTTTATTAATCTGTCTTAAGAACAGCACCATGATATTTTATAGGGTAACTTAAAAAGCTACGGTGCAGTGAAACATATACTGTCAAAAAATATAGTGGAAATTTAAATAAGAATTTGATAAGATTCATATTTTGATATTTTGAAAAAATATTTCTTGCCTGAAATTAAGATACGGCAACACCGCCAATTATCAAGCTATATACCTTTAAAAGGTTTTTTTATAGGAAGCTAAGTGGAAATAATTTAGAAAATCTCTTAAAATAACTTTTTCAAAGATGCAACAAATGCTATGAAATATTAACATTAGGTTTTTAATAAAATTATTGGAGAAACTCTCAGTTTTCAAATTATTTTACACATGATTGTTTTTAGCTTATTTGGCTCAAAAAGTAACACAAGTCGTTATTTTTAATAACATATAACAATAGGCTATTTTACTACAGGTGGAAAATTGTATGTACACTAGGGTGTCCTGTCCATGTATGAGAAAAAAAAATTTTTCAAGCCACGCTATCTCAAGAGGTATCATTATTTGCTTAATTTTATGCGGATTTCAGAAAACGTGAAAAATCTAGAATTATGTGTCATCTACCGCACTTTGAAATTTTGTAATTTTACCTTTTTACAGACTTAAACCGTATGCCTAAAATAATACAAATATCAAGTTTATAGGGTATTTTATTATTGAAATTCATGAAACAAAGCACAAAAAAAACAAAATGAACAAAATAAAGCTTATAATCAATAATAAAAACTTAGAATTTAAACTTATTTTTGTACCCAAAATTTGGCTTTTTTGCTCGGGATTGCTATCTGGTTCGAATAAAGCCATCTCTGGAAGTAGCATCAGTTACAGTTTGTGAGGCCTCTATGACCAGTTTAACACCTCTTTCCACAGATTGTGTGTGACAAAGAAAGTTAACAATTTTCAAGCTCTTCCCTTTTGCAACTACGTTTAGTTGTAGTTTCAGTTTCTCTGGCTTTTGTCGTTCTTCTCAATGCCAGCCCCCCAATGTGGTCTCTTTCATCAAACAACATATACTGACAAGTAGTTTTCTAGGTGCGCAAAAAAACATTTCTTACGATAACAGAATCCACAACAGATCTCAAATTTTCGAGTAAAAATCGGGAGTACATAATTAGTTGAAAAATATGTTTGGCTTCATATTTTGCTTGATAAGGAATCAAATAGGAGCGTATATTGTAATCACATAGTTGACAAGCAATTGCAAATTTTCTGATGGTTTATGAGTACTGAGTATACACTTAGCAGAAGTCAGCTATCTCGAGTGCACAATTTTTCTAGGTTGATGGTTTGCCAGGTCAGGAGTACAGAAATCAATTGATGCAGTTTGACATATCTCATAAAGATGTTTTTGATCCGTATTTAGTTCATCGACAACATTTTTCAGTAAGTCAGGCAAATTACCAGCCACCGCGCAAAAAGACATCGTGGTTTGATTTTCGCAACCAGCTAATTGTTTTTCAATAGGTCCGGAATATTCCGTAGGACCTGAAATGCAACCATCTAGGGTCGAGAATAAATGACGAAGGGGTAACTCATTGTCATAAAGCATACAAATACACCATTGTAATGGTCTCTCCAAGTACTGCTCTAAATATTGAATCACGCCACCCTTCCAACCCGTGTCAGTTGCAGTTTCATCACATTCAACACAAATCACGTCTTCTAAATTCCAACCTTGACCCTCTAATAAAGTTGTGATTGAAGTAAGGATTCCCTTTACAGTGCCACGACTTGGTATTGTGTGTCCCAAATAAATTGATCCGGATTCTGCTAAAATCGATATGTGTTCTTTCAAAACTTCTTCACGATGGTAAAGATCCTCTATTTTCTGATTTATCAGAGTATTGTATTTTCGCCCATCAAATTAAATGTTTTTTATATAAATACTTCCAATGTCTTTTAAAGCTTCTTCCCGGGTTTTAGATGCGGCTCTATGGATCTTGTTTTTATTGATAACCAGAGTTAAATCTTTGGTAGAAACCAAGTCTACGTCAGCAAAAACCGCAGAAGCAGCAACGGCAGCAGGTCGCATCGATAAACCGTATCTATCACAGACCTTAGCAACTGTTGGCAATGGCAATGTATGACGATTTGCCGTAGAAGTTGATAGTGTCTGTGACGAGGGCGTGTTTGTCGAGAATGCCTCTCTTGTCGGATACATTTGTGGGAAAGATTCAGGCATCGAAACTTCATCATAATTTGCTGAGAGAGAATCAGTTTTTTGGGTAGAACACAACTTTTTTGTTTCCCTTATTGACTCTTCCATTTGTCTCAGCTGTCGTTTCATTAATCTGGCCATTTTTTTCTTATCAACACCGCTTATAACCATTTTTCTGTTATTTCTTTGATTCAACAAAAAACTTCTCTCATTGATGGGAACTTTCTTAGGTTTTAAACACGAATAAGATTTAAATGAAGTGCATTTACAAGCAGCAACGTCAAAAAGTTTCTCAGATGACTCTAAAAAACACTTCAATTTGTTTTCGTTTGCTTTTGGGGTATCTTTTCAAATTGAGATGCTTTCCGAAATAATATTTCAGTAATTGAATAGCTCGTTCCTTAGTTACGATTGGAATCGAAGCTTTGGTCCAAATATTATATTGGATGAATTCTTTCCATTATACTTCAATTTCAGATCGTTCTTGACAAACAAAATAAATTTAATGACGTCTCTTATAGTTGGTAGCTGCCGATCGTCAAGTTTTTTGTATGGTCTCAACATAGTACAAGTAGTCTCACTACGTCTCGAACTCATTATTTAAAAATCACAAAATCTGCTTTTAATACTGTAACAATCGCAACTGTACTTTTATAGCATAAAACAACTTTGCCTCTGAAGAAAACACTCGCGAGTCAAGTCAAGAAAGTCCCCAAAACAAAATCAAACTTAAAGGAATTTGCAGGTTAAAACCTAACAAATCCTGAGTCGCTAGTAACGTGTTGTTGCATGCATATCGAAACGTCGTGTATGTTTTACACCTAAATGGAACAAAAAGTAAATAAATTTTTATAGTTAGTTCAGGGGTCGAAATTAAGGATAGGAAAATTTATCGATATTTTTCAAAACTATGCAGATCGGTAGAACCCTAAAGATATGATGCTCTTTTATTTTTAAATTATTTTGGCAATTTTCAATCAATTACGCAATTTTTGAGAGGTCTTGCATTAACGAAATCAAAAAAAAAATTTGGGACACCCTAATATACACTCCATAAAATATTCTTGGAGTCTGTTGTATTTTCGGTAAATATCAATTAAATAGTGTTACTACAGATCTGAATAGAAACTTTTACTTATTGCACATTTTAATACAAACGAAAGTAATGATGTCATTGTTTTTAACAGAAAAACAGTTATTCGCTCTTGTACTAAAATACTCAAAGAATCACGATAATCGGCCAGCCCTGGGCCAAGAAGACCGCAATGTCCGTTTCGTTCTTTTTTGTATGTTGAGCAATCTGTTTTGCACCTCATTTGGGCACGATAGCCCGTCTTAACTACAAAAGACAGACATTAGGCAAAATTTAACAATGCCACCTCAATGTCACGCTACCTTTAATAAAATTTTTCATTACACTTACATAGAAAGGCGAAAAAATGAAATAATATTTTTACACATCTTGCTGATATTCTTCTACAGCAGATATCTTTTAAATGTACACTAAATACTAACTTCGGTAATTTTTCATTCACGAGAGACCTCGTGAAAGTGAAGCTACTCACAAAAAAGAATATTAATCATGTTGAAATACACAGTTCATGCAATAAGTTCCGAGACTGATTTTTTTTTACGAATGAAAACAAGAGTTTAGAAAAAAGATTTTATTTAATTTTCAGCATAATCCCCTCCTCGTTCTATATAAATTTGGCTGCGCTCGTATATATGCTGGAATGACCTGGAATGCTCCTCTTCGGGAATAGCTTTCAGAGCCCTAGTCACATTCCTCTGAATCGCCTCAACGTTCTCCCTTCATCCT
The DNA here is from genome assembly GCA_034092305.1 of Diaprepes abbreviatus. Lineage (NCBI taxonomy): Eukaryota > Metazoa > Arthropoda > Insecta > Coleoptera > Curculionidae > Diaprepes > Diaprepes abbreviatus. The sequence continues at coordinate 172,979 of JASJET010000339.1, read as the reverse complement.
CATTTTCAATTTAGAGAATAAAAAAGGTCTGCCGGGACCAGATCTGGCGAGTAGGGCGGATGATGAATCATGGAAATTGACTTTTTGGCCAAAAATTGTGTGAAGAGTATTGAAGAATGGGCTGGCGCCTTGTCGTGCAACAGGAACCGGTCACCGGTGCGGTACAATTCCGGTTTTATAGAATTGTGCGTTCACTGTTTAGCCCATGGGCACGAATTCGCTATGGATAATCCCGCAAGAATCGAAAAACGAAATAAGCATCGTTTTGATTTTCGAATTTGTCGCTCGAACTTCGATGGGCCGCCCTTCGCTCTTGCGTCGACACTCAGCGATTTGGCGTTTGGTCGATGGATCTTATTAAAAACACCATTATTCTTCGCTGATTACAATTTTATTTTCATGCGTGTCTACCTGTTTAACCAAATTTTTTTATTAACTAATAGATTGAAAACCGGAAAAACACTAGTGCACATATATACAGGTATGGAAAATCCAAAACAGAACCTCTAAATAATGGGAATGTAAGAGAAAGAGACGGACAACCCGTTTAGCTCTGTTGAAAAAGCGAAATAAAGCATACTGTTGTATCCTAGCTTGCTTCCTGGTTTCCAGCGAAAATGGTTTGGGGTCGTCAAAACACAGTGGGTTGAAAGCACGGATTTAATATTAAAAATAAAAATCGGATCCACCATAGTAGACTAAATCATTAAAATCATGAAAATAAATTCTAAAAACGTCTAATGTGGTTCAATAGTTGTTAAATATGCAATTTAAAACAGAATAAAAAGAATAATTGTATTTCTGTCTATGATCGTCATAGATAAGTTGTACTGTACTTAAGCTGGGATGGCAAAGAGAATTCTTTTATATGGTGCAAGTTGCTTAGTTCCAGTTCATAATTTTCTATTGTCTTTAAAGATTTTTGTTCGGTTTCCTTAATAAATTCAAATTTCAGAGGCCCGCAATTCATAATAGAGGAGGATTTGAAATTGTACAACAGAATCTGTTCTTGTTGTATTTGCAGGTTAACACCTGCTAATTGAAGTGGAGCAAGAGAGGTGTGGAATAAGTTTGTATCGAAATATTTGGATCAGTGAATTTCATTTTGTACTGGCTGTTCCATCGAAGCCCCATTTGCAATTAAACTCATATAACAAATCTAATTTATCGATGTGTTCACGGGCGTCTAATTGAAGCAATATAATTCAATCCACTGTGTGATCCAGTAAGCCTTGGAATGTAACCTCGGCTTTTGATTTAGTAGAGGGTAGAAAATCGTCATGTGGATAACATGCTTTTTTTGTATTTTACGAACTAGAGTATGGGGAAAATATATTACTGCCTTTCTGTTTAGCCCAATTTCATGTTCGTTGATATTTGTCTCTCGACAATCCAATTTCAAACAGAAGAGGCGGCGCACAAATGTAACTGAGCGCGACGCAACCACAAGACTGTTGCCTTTGACCTGAGACGAAACATTAGAAAGAAAAGATTGGCCGTTCATATTACCGAGATTTAATATAAACGTTACTATTGCCAACCTTCTAGTTTAAATTTCTTAACTAGAAATTATTTTGGCCCGTTTTTTCAAATTCTGACCCACTAAGCCCCTCTATCTTCTTTCGGGTTAGTTCGGTACAGAAGATCGTCGGGAACGCCTATGCGCAATATTACCCCCGCTAACTTCCGTGCGATACGAAGACGAACAGTCCCTTGAACCGAATGAGAGAGTGTATTAACTTTTCCTCTAAACTTATAACGTAGTCGACGGAATTTGGAATATTTAATGACTATTTGATACATTGATTGTTTCAAATACATCAAATAGTCGAAATACAAAAAAATTATTTTTGTTGGCCGTTGAGCGTAAAGAAAATTGAGATTTCTGTTATAAAATAAACATTTATTCTAATAAAAATATTAGTGAAACGCAACTGTAATTTCTAAGTAACTAAGTTAATAAGCCACTTTAAAATTAAAAATCATTCTCAAAAATAAACTTTGTTTCTGATAAAAAATAAAAGTAATTCAGTAATTGTAAATAAATAAAGAAATAATTAAATTCAATTTAAATCAACTAAAACACCTAAAAGTCTACAAACGGTGTTCAATCAGGCCTCCACTTTGAGCGAGACAATAACTCAGTCTATTGTAAAATACGGTTCGCTTATTTGCCAAAACTTTAGGGGCCATATCCCTATTAGCCCTTTCCATCAAGTCCTTATGAAACACCATACGTTTTTGCTGGTCTTCCAGAAAAATTTCTTGAGTTGTTCGCAATTTGTTACAGCGATATTTGTTTCCCTTTAAAATATTCCGAACTGTTCGAGCGTTTGCGGTACTATTGCAAGGAAAATTAATTTCTGCTAAATTACAAACGTCAGTCTCCCGATTTGCTCGTTCTTCATGAATGTGAGGAACCGGTTGCTCCTCATTATTATCAGTGCACTTTTTGTACAATATTTTAGACAACAATTCTAGATTTTGAAGGAACGGGATGTTTTTGGCACGTAAATGCAAATCTGCCGATTATCTCATCCATATCTCTATCAAAATAGAACCGATTAATAATCTGCACTTTTTGTTCCGTGGAATAAACTAACACTTTAAATAAAAAAGTTTGGCGCGAAACACGGAAATACCAATACTCGGTACGTATCTTCGACGGCCTGAATAAAAGCAAATAACTTGAAATCCTCTTGTTGTGCTAAGGCGTATGCTACCGTCCGCTCTCACCGCGCCTTCATTTTATCACCCCTCACCCAAGGGCCGAACTGGTAACTTATTAAATTTAAGCACGTATGTCGATGCTTACGATGCTTATATTCTGTCTCATTCTGATTTGATTTATAAAATAGTATTTTTTTTATCTTACTTAAGAAACGTCCAGGTTCTCTGTTTGAATTTTCCACACCTGTATATATATATATATATATATATATATATATATATATATATATATATATATATATATATATATATATATATATATAAAGTTTAAATCTTAGTGCAAAAATTAGGGCAAAATATAATGGATTATGTGCATTAGGTGAGTGCCTGTAAGTAGACTTCGCCTTTCTTTCATTCACTGCGGCGCGTGCGTTATAATTGATGAAAAGCTATTTATTTATAGGGTTAACAAGTAATAAAAATATTACACTATCACCTTGCGATTAATCCCAGCTTATAGTTTTTAAAATGAACTATCAATTACTAGGCGCAGAATTTGAAAATATTTATTTAGTCAAAACTTATTCATGTTGAAAAGTGGCAAAAAATGCCATTTTTCAAATATACTCGTAACAATTTTTAACTCAAAATCTATGCGCCGGACGGAAAAATCACACTTTTTGCTTAGAATCGGCCAAGAAATACAAACATAATTTTACTTCAAGTCAGTCTTTGGGTTAATTAAATGCAAGAGTAAAATTTCATCGAAAAACGGGGAAATTTAATCGACAAGTATATTGAGATCAAATTGAAACAGTTTTGTGAAGATCTAATCAACTGGATGGAAGAAGCAAAAAATACCCTGTAAGATTTTGTGCCATCATAAGACTGACTTGAGGGAAAGGGTTATGTCTTTCAACTAAAAATAATATAAATTAGCACTATTCTTCCTTAAAAGGATTAATACACCCCCACATTGAAAATAATATTTTATTAAACAAAAGAGTCCTTAAGATTTTCTGTCACCTTAAGATTGTCGTACATGAAAAGCGTTAAATATATTTTAACTAAAAATAATATTGATTTGCACTATTCTCACTTCGAAGGAATGGTACACCTCCATTTCCAACATATTAATAAATAAAACAACCTTTAATAATTCCAGCCACCTTAAATTGATTTAGCTGGAAATGATTAAATGTCTTTCAACTAAAAATTACTTATTTTCGCACCATTATCGTTCTGGAGAGTTGATATTTTTAGTTCAGAGATATTTAACCCTTTCCATCTATGCCAATCTTAAAGTGGTTTATTATTTAATACAACATTATTTTCGTTAGGGGTGTGTATCACCCTTTTAAGCGATACTAGAGTAAACCTTTATTATTTAAAAAAAAAAAGTTTTTTCCTTCTAAGTCGATCTTAAGGTGTCATATTTAATAAAATATTATTTTCGATTAAGGGTGTGTACCATCCCTTCTAAGCAAGAATAGCAGAATCTATATTATTTTTAGTTGAAAGACATTTAATCGTCTCCATCTAACTCAATCTTAAAATGGAGAAAATCTTAAGAGGCGCGAAACTATGTCATTTTTAGTTAAAAGACATCCATCAAGTCAATCTTACCATGGCAGAAAATATTTTATTTAGTTACCTCTTTTTTGTAAAATATTTGTAAAATGGCTGGTTCGTTAATATATATTGTTATTATGATTTACAAGCCAAACGGCTTCGCACTCCCTCCAGGAAATATTGACTCATACCAGGTACACAAAGATACCAAAAGTATGAAGCTCTGTGGGAACATTTTTCATGTTATCGGGTCCTAGGTGACGTGGTCTGCTGTATTTCGTACGAACTTTTGGACGGTTCGCGCGGTTGCAAGGAGAGTTGCTTTCTGCATCGGTTTGTACAGATGCTCACTAAGGACCAGTCCTTTGATGTTCTGCAGGCGGTTCTTTGGTATAACTCCAATTGATGACAGTATTATGGGAATCGTTTGGACTCTGTTCATTGCCCATTGTCTTCGGATTTGCACCTCCAGATCTCTGTGTCTGGCAATCTTCTCGTTGTATTTTGGCACCAAGTTGTTGTTAGATACAGCAATGTCGACTAATATAGTTCGCCTAGAAATTTTATCTATTAGTATAATATCTGGTCTATTATGAACAACTGTCTGATCCGTCAGAACTGTTCGGTCCCAATATAACTTGAACTGGTTGTTCTCAAGAATAGGCTCCGGATTGTATTTGTAGTAAGGCACTTTTCCTACCTGTAATAGGTTTAACTTTTCTGCTAACTCTTGGTGGAGTATCTTAGCGGCTGTGTCGTGTCTTTCCTTATACTCGGTTACGGCCAACGTTTGGCATCCTCCAGTTATGTGCTGGATTGTCTCCGATGTTCGACAGCCATATCTGCATTGGTCATTTTCTATTGACGGATCTCTAATGATGAACTTCCGATAGTTTTTCGTCGGAATAACCTGGTCTTGGATAGCTAACAAGAAGCCCTCCGTTTCCGGAAACATCTGTCCTGAAATCAACCAGTAGTTCGATGCTGAGTTGTCGACATTGTCCTGATTGACCTCATTTGGATGCCGTCCATGAAGTGCCTTCTGTAGCCAGGTTTGTAACTTCTCTTGGTCTGTTTGGTGGTGAGAAGTAATATATTGTTCCCTCAACTGTAGCGGCGTTGAATCGTCTGCCTTGCATATTGCTCGATGCAGTGTGGAAGAGTCCGCTAACCTTTGGAAATATCAACGTAAGTTTATTATTTGTTCGTCGAGCTGCTTCCCAGTATCCACCATTCGTCTTCCTCCTTGGTGTCTTGGAATTGTACGTTCAATAGCACTCCGAGGGTGATGTTTTGTCCTTTTGATAGGAGTGTCCTTGTTTTTCTTTGCAGGTTTTGGATGTCTGTCCTGCTCCGTTTTATAATTCCAAAAGAGTAACTCAGCGCAGAGCAAGCAGACATGTTGAGCGCCTTAAACAGATTTCTACTATTTAAGTTAGTCCGTAATATCCACCTTACCCTCCTGACAAATTCGGTTGTCAATTCGGCTCTCATAGTGCGATGGTCAACGCTTTTGGCCTATTTCATACCTAGTTATTTGTATGTTTGGTCTGCTTCCATTGCAGCTATAGTTTCACCGTTCTGCATTTCAAAATCCCCTGGTCGTATCTTCCCTTTAACGATGTTCAAAATACTGCACCTGTCAAGTCCAAATTGCATTCCGATATGCCCGGAGAATTTCTTTACAATTTTAAGCATTTGTTTCAGCTGGTTTCTGCTAGCAGCCACCAGTTTAAGATCATCTATGAATATCACTCTTACTACCTCTTCGTTATTATTTCTAATACTAAAGCAGTATCTGGTGGAGTTCACACGGCGTGACAGTGGGTTCATTGCAAGGCAGAACCACAATGGGCTAAGTGAATCACCCTGAAATATTCCCCTTCGTATCGGAATGATGTTAGTTTTGATGGTGTCGCTGGATGGCACCTGCAATTGGATCCTAGTTCTCCAGGTTGACATAATGCGTTCTAAAAAGAAAACAAAATTATTATCGACTCTATCCATTCTCAGTATAGTTTTGAGCCACTCATGTGGCACTGAGTCGAAGGTCTTCTTATAATCCACGTAGGCAGCAAGGAGGTTTCTTCGGTTGGTACAAGCTTGGTTACATATGACAGAGTCAACAGTCAATTGTTCCTTGCATCCCATTGCTCCCCTCGTGCATCATTTCTGTTGAGTTGCAATAATGTTATTTTGCTCACAATGTGCACAGATGCGTTGGGTCAAGCAGGAGGTGATCACCTTATACAGTGTGGGTAGGCAGGTGATTGGCCTATACTTAGCTGGGTCATGTGTGTTGCGTGGGTCCTTTGGTAGGAGGTTATTATTATTATTGTATTATTATTGTTATTATATGCTATTCTCGTTTTAAGCAGGAAAAAAGGAAAAAATATAAAGAAATAGTTTCTCTCCTGCAAATACAATTCTGGCCCCCTCTCCATATGCATTTCAACCACATCATGGTCTCGTCAGTGCTGCTGTATCGAACCGAGAGCAACATTCGTAAGAAACAACGGCTATGTAAAATATAAATTCCGAGGCATGTCGGCAGGAGATTAAAAACCTGCCGACTTTGACGTCAGACTGAAAAATGTCGCTACTCGAAAAGACATCTATGTATTTGTCGTAGTGTGAAATTTTTAAAAATCAAAATTTCAGTAAGAAATATATATAAACAGTTTATCTCCTGTAAATATAACTTTCGACCTCTCTCTGTACGCGTTTTTGTCTCGTCAGTGGAGCTGTTTCGAATCGAGAGTAACATTCGCAGGGAACAACTGCTATATAAAATATAAATTTCGAGGCTTGCCGACTTCGATGTCAGACTGAAAAAAATCACCAGTTGAAACGACGTCTATGGATTCACTGGAGTAGAACGAAATTTTAAAAAATTAAAATTTCAGTAGAAAATAAATGAAATCTGCCATATTTAAATAGTTGTCTATATGTTATTCTCCTTTTAGGCAGAGGAAAAAGGTAAGAATATATAGAAACACTAATTTCTTGCAAATATAACTCTGGACCTCTCTCCATACGCGTTTCGACTACCTCATGGTTTCATCAGTGGAGTTTTATCGAACCGAGACCAGCATTCGCCGGAAATAATGTTGTATCAACGGCCGCCCACAGAATATCGCACCAATAGATTCCGTCAAGGTTAAGCTAAAGAAATAGTAATCACGTGATTAGCATTATCTGTCAAATTGTCATTTTTTTGCAAAAAAAAAAAAGATCAAAAATGGAGTTATATCTAAAAATATCAAAAAAAGTTATTAGAAGGAGTTTTTCTAAATGCAATTTTTAGCCCATATTTAAAATTTCAGCTGTATCAGATAATTTAGATTTTTTGCCCATTTTTTTGTAGATTGCACCACTGTTGCAAAATAAGACTAAACGCAATTTACATAAAACTTCTTAGTTTTGACAATGCTTCGTTCCAGATATATTTTATTTAAGATAGCTCCAATTAAATGTGTGTTTTTCTACAAAATCCAAATAGGGCTATTAAAACTTGGTCCCATGTGGTGCAAATTTTATTTGTTTTTGACCTTGTATAAGGTAACTTCATAAAATAACTATTTTTGAAAATGTAGCTTTTAACACTTAACCGTAACAAATTTGAATTTTTTATAAATCTAACTAAAAGGTGAATTTCAAATAGCACGAAAATCACAGACTACTAGATTAGCAACTAATATCTGAAAAACATTTAACTATCAAATCTATAATTGCAGAGAAAAAATGTGACCAAATAGACCTTTTCAAACAAAGAAACTCTGTGACCTTCTTAAAATTTGCAATCATAGCAATTTTCCTAACTTCGGATATTTTAAGTGGACTGTTAAAATGCTTAGATAAAAATTGAACGTTTCCAACACTTTTGCACGATTTTCCGTTGAAAATCGTAGCTGAAAAGCAGGTTATTAATGTAAGAAAAGTGGATAATTTTTAAGTGCCAGAATGACCTTCTTTTATAGAATGAAGTCGGTTAAAGTTTTCATCTGGCCTTGTTTAAATTGGAAGATTATAAAATAAAGGTAGATATATTTTATTTGTAAAAAATATTTGATAATCTTTAACCACGATTGAGTGAAGAAAAGGTAAAATGTAATTTTTTTGATGGTATAAGTGCGTTAGGAACCTCTCTATAATTAAATTATAATACAGATAATAATTATTACGTTAGGATTCCTTTTCTTTCAGTAAATTTATTAACAACCTCAATCACCTAACAACTATGTCATTGTTAGTTTTGATATTGTCTCGCTTTTCACTAATTTATCTCTTGAACTGGTCTTAACAAGCCTTAAAGACCATTGGAAAGGTTGCTACACTGGTATTTGATATAAAAGCGCTAGTAAAGATTATCTCGTGTGAAAGAAGCTGAACTAAAAGCTAGAGGCGGCACCAGCAAGTAAAGTGCCAGGTTAGCCCCTATGCCGTAGAGTAGGGGTGGGTATTTTAAAATAGGGCATCACTGTATTTCGCCGGGTAAACACAAAACCTCCTCCCCCCACGTTGTCGCTTGGGCATAGTGTTCAGGTCAGCTCTCAAAGCACCACACAAAATAATGAAAATATGAAAAAGGTAACTTCTCAAAAAAATTAACGACAAGAAGTTGTGAGTCAAATAAAACTCAATAAATGTCAATATTAATTCTGCTCTTTATTTACTGATAATGGTGTTCTGAAGGGTGCACTTGTTGAAGTCCCTAAGGGTGGTTCTAGGCTTTCTTGTGCCCAGAGGGTGGATCTGGACTGTTCTTATGCCCAGAGGGTGAATATAGGTATTCTACTATTCCGAGGGTGAATTGCTGTTCGTATCCCTATGGGTGGATATGCTGTTTAATTTTTTGACCCAAAGAGCGGACCCCGATTTTCTGGAGTCAGACTGATTCCTTGGTTGACCCATGCAGACTGCCCAAAATCCCTGTCTCTAGGTTAATCCCGGTAAAAAAAACCATAACTGCCAACCTGGCAAAAGTTACGGTACACCAAAACCAAACAAAATTACCGAGATATTCTTCGACTTTCTATCTCAGAATCCCAAAAGTTTGGCAACTAAAAACGGAGATGGAAGTCTGCAGCTGCTTCGGCCGAATCAAACCAGGAAAAAGTGAAAAATCAAGGCAAAACGGCCTCCATTTCTAATTATGGCCCTGCTTGCGGACTAATCGACTTTCGTTAGGCTCGTTCAATTACCACGTGTGCCAATTCGTTAATCATTAGCATTTTTCAGTCAAAACAAAAATAATAAATCTGATAAGTATCCCAGTAGTTATTTTTAAATTTAAGAAATATATATTAATAGATCAATTGAAATGTCCTCATTTCTTCAACCCAACATACATACAATCCCTTCGAATGTAAATATAAATGGTAGGACAAGAAACAAGATCTATCTGAATACAAAAAAAGGTAGCAGTAAATTTGATATTGATAAGAAAATACCTAAGCACAGTGTAGTGAAATATCATAGTAGGACAAAATAATGGCAAATAAAATTAATCGAAATTGTACTTAATGAAATGCTTGTCTTCAAAGAATCCCTGGGAAATACTTAATGAAAATGATACGGTGTTGCTCATAACGACAGTATTTGCAAAATAAGGTTAAATTAAATAAATTAGCCATAGTGAGCTTAAGTGCAAAATTGAACCGTGACAAGATATGTCCGAAAAGGTTCTCACTTTTATCTTTGAATCAAACTATTTTGTTTTTGGTAACACCTATTACAAGCAGATCTTCGAAACCCCTGTGGGAAGTGAATTATCACCAATGCTAGTAAATTAGAGAGAGGACTAGAGCGACATTCGCAGGAAATAAACTGTGTGTACACATACTTTTCATATTCTCTGTCTGAAAGGAGAATTACATATATAACAGACTAGTAAATTATGTTTTAGATGATCTTGTTGACGACTGCTTACAATACCTTCCTTTTATATCCCTTTTGTAAAGAGGTACGTGGATGATCTCCTTCTTGCCCTTCCAGCACACAGAATAGATGGAACCTTGGAGATGTACAATAACTTCCATTTCCGATTTACAATCGAAAATGAGGATCACTATTCCTAGACATGTTGGTAACACGCACAGAAACCAAACTTTTAAAAACCAGGTGGTACAGAAAGCTCATCTGCTCAAACAGATTTATAAATTTCCAATCTTATCACCCAACAAAAATGAAAACTAACCTCATATTGGGAAAGAAAATAAGGGCAATTAAACTCAATTATCCTGATTTTAGAAATGACAGCTTACAATACTTAAAACAATTTTCTTTCAATACTCATATCTGCTTTATATTATCAATAAATTATTATACAACACACAATATGACATACCAGAGAACATTTTTGAAAGTTATCACTACTAATTGAAGACAACAACTAACCTAAATGTCGCTACCCTTTATTGAAAATTTAACTCCTAGAATCAAAAAAGTGTTCCAAACTTTCCATTAAAATTGCTACTAAACAAATTTAAACAATCGCACTACTTTACTCGAGAACCAAAACACCTATCTCACTGAAATAAAACTGGAACATTATTTATAAGATTCCATGCCTTAATTGTGACCATGTATATATAGGTCACACTTCTAGAGACCTTTCAGGTAGAATAAGTTCCCATAAGGGCGATTGTAATAGAGGAATGTTTTCTTGTGCTCTCTCATGTTTTAAATAAGGGTCATATGATGAACTTTGAGAGACCGAAAATTTTAGCAAACGAAACAACTTTCATAAAAGAGCCTTCCTAGAAATGGTTCATAAACAACGAGCCACTTTTCATGAACAAAAGAAGAGACATGGAAAATCTCAGCATAATATACAATTGCTACTACTAGAAAGTAATGACAATGGGTCCTCCACAGTTCAATCTTTGCAGTCATACCTTTTAGTGGCTGCTCTGAATGTTATTATCACACTTGTCTTACCGGGTGCGGAGTTCATTTCTAAATTGTATTACACCTTTAAATTTACTACAAACTTAAGTCACAATTTCTACCTTTTATTTATTTTTGATGTAATAACATAATATATTTTGGAACCGTTACCTCCTCCCCCGGAACGAGTACCAGTTTTTGGATAGTCTATTGAAACGGGCTTTTGGCACCAACTGTCAATTGTCAATCTCATTCATTCGTTTTAAAATGGCGTTTCGACAGCGTCCACGTGCTGGAAATTGGGTTCTCAAATAAATTAAAGAATTTTTGCCTTTTAGAACATTTATTTTTGTTGTAATATGTAATCGTAATGTAAAGTGCATAATGAATGTTTCTTTTGAACAAAACCTGGTATTTTACACATATTCACTATGATAGGCCCTTTTCTTTACTTTTATTTTACTATAAATAGATTTAAGGACGATTATCTTCTTGAAAGTTAGACTAACAAAAAAAAAGTGCCTTAAACCTTTCGGTTTGGTTGGCTTTTTCGTATATATATATATATATATATATATATATATATATATATATATATATATATATATATATATATATATCATTTTTCCTTTATTTTGTCTTTTCTTGGGTTTAGGTTCTATATTTAATAAAAAACACAAAACAATTGACGTTTCGCCCTTTATTTAATGCATTTTCAAAACTTTTTCCTCCTAAAAATATTTTCATATAATTAACATTCACCTATCTACAATTTAAAAAAAAAAACAAACAAGACATTCTAAAACAGTATTTAAATTTTTAAAACTTTTAAAAATATTTAATTTTACCGGTACACACCTTGACATTTTGTTATTCTATTACTAAATAAAATTTAATCTTTACAACGTCTACTGAGGATACATGGAATGCGAATGTGTTTTGTTTTTTTTTATATTTTTTATATTTTACAATGCACAAAAAAAACAAATAAGGTATACATTTAGTTTTATGTTTAAGAGGATATTCAATTTTTGATTCTTATTTGACAGGATCGAATACTTAATATTTTTGTTTAAATTAGACTTGTGTAAATGTGGCTCAAATTTCCCATATATGTTCTGTCTTTAACAGTGTTCTTATCTTTTTTAATTTCAATCATTTCCTTTATCTGTAATTTTTGGTAATTCATATCTTTGTTTTTTATTTTGGTACTGTTATAATCAAAAGTATGTTTTTCGTCCTGTGTGTGTTTGTTTAACGCTGTTGAGGCGTTTTTCGTATATTTATGGCAATTTAATCTGTTCTTTAGTAATTGGCTCGTCATGCCTATATATTTTTTGGGACAATTTGTGCAAGGGATCGAATATATTACATTTGATTTATTCATGAGAGGAGTTTTACTTTTTAAATTTGTGAACAATGTATTTAATTTATTATGTGACTTGTGGCATACGTTAATATCGTGTTTTTTTAAAATGTATTTTATTTTTTCTGACGGCTCACTTTTGATTATAACAGTACCAAAATAAAAAACAAAGATATGAATTACCAAAAATTACAGATAAAGGAAATGATTGAAATTAAAAAAGATAAAAACACTGTTAACGACAGAACAGATATGGGAAATTTGAGCCACATTTACACAAGCCTAATTTAAACAAAAATATTAAGTATACGATCCTGTCAAATAAGAATCAAAAATTGAATATCCTCTTAAACATAAAACTAAATGTATACCTTGTTTGTTTTTTTGTGCATTGTAAAATATAAAAAATATAAAAAAAAAAACAAAACACATTCGCATTCCATGTATCCTCAATAGACGTTGTAAAGATTAGATTTTATTTAATAATAGAATAACAAAATGTCAAGGTATGTACCGGTAAAATTAAATATTTTTAAAAGTTTTAAAAATTTAAATACTGTTTTAGAATGTCTTGTTTGTTTTTTTTAAATTGTAGATATGTGAATGTTAATTATATAAAAATATTTTTAGGAGGAAAAAGTTTTGAAAATGCCGTAAATAAAGAGCGAAACGTCAATTGTCTTGTGTTGTTAAATAAAGGAAAATGATATAATCTATGGTTCAAGAATTAAAAAAAAAAATATATATATATATATATATATATATATATATATATATATATATATATATATATATATATATATATTTATATATATATTTATATATATATTTATATATTTATATATATATATATATATATATATATATATATATATATATATATATATATATATATATATTTACTATTAAAAGCTTCTAGGTTTATATCTCTAAAAAGAATATTTCTTATTTCAGGTGAACGAGTCTGCGCCCGCTGTGAATCCGAAGCTCTTCACGAAAATCTAGGCTGGAGATGTCAAGGTCATGGAGTTGAAGGACGTATTACCAGATGGTCAGCCTTATCAGCGCCGCATTGCCATGGTAAATGGTTAAGGGCTCAAGCTGAACCAGACAGGACGTGCGCTGCAAGGGCATGCAAGGACCCGAAATCGCTCTTCATATTTGTTTAAGAATAACATGTAAAGTTAAGGATTATATCTGGGAAAAAAATTTGTCATATTTATCAAAAAATGAAGACAAAATCTCAATATACAATAATTCAGATAATAAATTTTCCCAGATGTATAGGATGTGACGCAGTAACTGTCGAGCTTTCATTTAGTGGTTTTTATTAAATTTGTGAAAAAGAGCTTCTTAGAGCTTGAAAAGGATTTAAATTTTTTCTTATTTAATGTATTTTTCTAAAAACTTGAATTTTAGATTTTTATTTAGAAGTTTTTCTTTTGGTTTGCTCAAAGTTCCTGAGTTATTCTTCATAGTCACTTTTACTCACCTATTCTCTCTTATTACAATTATCAGTTTTAAAATATGAATTAGTGATGTAATGGATGAAAGGAAAAGCGGAAACGGAAGTAGAAGCAGAAGTACAATAAAAAAACTGTCTTAATGATTTATTAATATTTTAATAACTCAGTTGTAATTACGGAAAATTTTTAATCTAAGCAAATCTGTAATTAATTAATATTGGAGAATCAAAATTCAATTGCATTAAGTCATAGTTCAAAAACGAATAGTTTTCTGCAAGCATAGCACTTTACGTATGCTCTTACGCGGGTAACTTTAGCTTGCAAAAGCAAAATCAAGAGAAGAAAAACTTAAGAAACTTCCGCATTTGCGGAAGCAGAAATAGAGATCCTCTTCATCAATAATATTAATAAGTATTAAAAAATTTAATATTCATGAATTTGTAGTAATTCTAATACTATTTAGTGAAGTCAAAGAAAGGTGAATTAACTCAATATTTTACAAACATCTAATTTACAGAAAAATCATTTTGGGGATTTTTAAAAATATTTCATATAGGACGTTCAAAATTATCACAGCTGTATATGTTCTTAAATTTTAAACTTAGTTTCTTTCTAAACTTCGTAGATCAAAAAATAATTTTTGCTATTTCACCGGATATCTCTTTATTGTTAATCTGCATTTTCACTGGAAGTAATATATATATATATATATATATATATATATATATATATATATATATATATATATATATAATTTCAGGCTGCCGGTCAAAATCTCAAACCTCGGATTACTTCCAGTGAAAATGCAAATTAACAATAAAGAGATATCCGATAAAATAGCAAAAATTATTTTTTGATCTACGAACGGTATGCTCTTTTACAAAAATAAATGCAGTAATTACTTATATTTAAATGTGGACGCTTCTTGTTGAAAAAATTAGATACATAAAAAAAATTAAAATTCCTATTCTTCTTTATTTTAAAAATAGTGAGGATCTATCTAAGAGTATGAATAAAAGTTAGACTACAACTTTGGTTCCTTAATTATGTATTTTTTTCACCTTTAATTAAAAAAAAATCTATACTTTAGCAAAACTTTTTTTTTTAATTTTTGAGAAAAAGTTGGATCATTTGTATAATCAAGTTTATATAGTTCTTTAAATACATGAAAGCTCGTAGGTTACACTATTTTTTTCAGTTTTGAAGCATTTCTGTAAAAAAATCAGTGTTAAAAATTTTTTTTTCAAAAAACTTCAAATATCTAGTTTATTTTACTTTTTGGAATGAATCAAAGTAGTGAATAACGACCTTAAATTTGAATAAATTGTTACACAAATTCTTTTGGAATATATCGTTTTAATATTCAAATCATTTTGGAAAATTATGTTTTCCTCGTCAAAAGAAAAACAGTTTTAAAGCCACTTTGAATTTATTTTTTAGGTTAATAATAAAAAATTACCGTTCTTCCACTTTATTTCCTTTAGAATTGTTATTCAAATACAAACTACAGAGCGTTAATTAAGTTGTTTCTGAGATTTGAAGTAGGAAAATTTTAAAAATGTGGTTTTACAAATATAATTTTAAAATAACAGAGAAGGATATTAATGAATATAAAGGCCTTCTATGATAAAATTAATGCTCTGTAAACAGTGCCGACAAAATTCCTCCCCCAACTTATATTATTTTTCTAATAAAATCTTAAGCGATTCAACTTCCGATGAAGTATCCCTTTTATTTAAATTATTTTTAATTTATAATGTCTTTAGCACCACTTGTGATAAATTACATTTCAATTTGATGTCAAAGAGAGATATAAATAATTTCTGGATTTACCCGTTTGTACTAATTTGCCTAATTAAATCTTGGGAGGGGACGATTTATGTCCACACTGTACATATACTGATGGTGCAGTAGTAGAGAGTAAAAAAGGCATATATAAAATGATTATTAATTATGGGGTGAAACACACAATATCCTACTAGAATAAAGCTTTGTAACAAACAGAACACAATATTAATATCTTTCCGATATCATTTTCAAAACACAAATTCTAGACTTTATTAAAAAGCTGTAACTAAGAATGCTGAGGATGAGAATTTTTTTTATTCAGAATTACCTAGGATATATGTTAAGAATTATTGTATAGAATAATACATAACAATTCAAACGGTCCGAATCTCACAAGAATCAATATTGCCGAATTCACCATAGTTACTTTTATTACTTTAATATATGCAAAGAATATTGTAAATCTATTCTATCGATGTCATTGATATAAGATAAAATTGTTACCAATTCTCTATCGCTAGCACCATCTGTTTAACCTTGACTGGTTTTGCATTTATAATTTTTATACTTTTATACTTACTTATAATTAAGTTTATCAGGAGCGTATTTAGACGTCAAAAATGCTATTACCAATTAATAGCAAAAGCGGTCAGCTATATGTTTTTTATAAAATGCTCATATTTTGTCTTATACAGGATCATAGATCGGAAAGAGGGCATGCAGGATAATATTATTTAAATACAAACATTCACAATATTTTAAAACCCTGCTGTACATGTGTCCTGCTTTCAATGTTAAATGCCTTATCTAATGTGGTTTTAACTACGACCCTGGTTTAGTTATGCATAAAATCGAATTTTAAAATTTTTATCCTCTCCAACTCGTTTCATGTATCAAAGAAATTTAATTTGATGGTGGTTGACATGCGCCTTTTTAATAACATATTTAATACGCTCCAAATTTTGAAGTGTGGATAATAACGTTTAATATTTAATCAAAACTTTGTGCAATTTTAACTTTGAAAACAAGGGTATCCAAGAATAATTGATTGATAATAAGAGTAATTATAATGAACCGTTAGAATATTAGTATTTTAACACAAACAACACCATCCGGAACTTTTTGGATACCCATTTTTTGCGTTGATTAAAATAGTTTTTATATACTAACCAAATAATATAAATAAGTGTACCATTAATAATAAAGATAGATAAAAAATATTAACATAAAGTAGACTGTGTGTTAGGTCTGTCTTAGGCTCGTTCTACAGTATAACAGATAGTTGCCATCTTATACGCTACGGGAAAAAGTAAACTTCAATTTTATTTTAGTTTATTCTGAATTTTTATGATTTGATTCAACACCTATCGAAAACGACTTCATGTTTAACTTATGTTTACGTTTTTTTGGTGTTTGCATAATCAATAATCATCTTGTATATTAAACGCTCTTTATTTCACAAAAAACACACCAATACCTTGAAAATGGTACCAGAGACCTCGATACCTTAGAACTTGATTGACTTAGAATGTTTCGTTCATTTTATTCACCCATATTGCTACTCGTTAAAATGGCTGAACATCAGGATGAGAAGATTTGGAAGATACGATAAATATAGCATACGATAAATATTTTATGCGGTAATGATCTAACCGCTTAAATGAAAAGTAAAGTTTGTCTTTAACGTCCATACATCAACAAAAATTATTCTATCTCTATTTCATGTGCACAAATAAAATTTTATCTTTTTAGATATTTGTTACATATCGTATGTATCGTATCTTTCGAGTTTTAATGCCTTAGTGTACAGCCCGCTTAAGCTAATATCTGTCTTTTACTGAACAACACTAAAAAGTTATAAGAAGCTATAGTGAAATCAAGAAACACACTGAATACAAATCATAAACCAAGTTATAACGAGTAGAATAAGCCTAAGTAGTGCATTGTTATTAAGTAGCATTTAATAACTAATATTTTTACTAACTGATGTAAATATAAAAAGTATTTTTTTTCGGTAGTATCGATAACCTATATTTTGTCAACACATATCAAAAATATTGATGAAAATTATGCATTTGTTAAATAATATTAAACTTTTCCTTATCAATAAAGTACTAAAAGAAGATTGTTTGTATATCTTTTTAAACCCAGTGTAGAAATTGTTAGTTCCACTGTCAGTTTCTACGCAGCTTAAAATTAAATTAAATTTAGAATAGCTTTCACGTACAAACTAAATAAATGTTTAGTTCTCAACCTAACTAATTTTAAGCCGCACTTAAAACTTCCTTGTAACAGGCCATTGGTATGTATTACTTGTCGGGTAATTTACAAAGACAGATCTTGAAATTCGGGAAACCATATCTTGGCTTTAGCACATGAGACCCACAATAAATTTTAGGAAAATAACAGTGGGCCGTCTAAAAGAAATTTTAGAAACATTTTTAATTTTTAATCAAAAAGTACCTTTTGACTTGACCAACCTAGGCAAGAAATAAATTAATTTTTCAACAAATTACTTAGGAAATACAATTTCTTACAAGACGTGTTTTTTATCTACAGATGACAATCCTAAATTTATCTGCAAATTAAAAAGAAAAATTGCTACAAACACCGTTAACTTTTTTTTTTTTTACTTTTCGTTGAAATAATACCAAATTTTAATTTAACAATTATATTATTTATGTAAAAACATCTATGAATAAACTAATTTCAAATATAACATATACAGGGTCTCTCTGAAAAGTATGTAAAAAATGCTAACGTTTAGTCCTGAGATTATGAAGATTTAATCCAAAAGTTGTTAGTTTCCCAAATACAGGGTGTCACAGTTATAATCTTTTAAAACTTTTTTGTAACTTCACCTTCATCTGAAGCTTCATAACTTTTTTTCCTAAGTATGTTAGATTTATAATTAAAAATTCTTTGACATATTTTATCCAAAAAAATTATACCTAGTAAGTGTCTTTTCGAACAGTTGTTTCTAAGATAATCGAATTTAATAGCCAGATTCACTAAGAAAGTTTAAGACCTAGACCCGATCTAGTTGCCTTGGAAATTAGATTTTCTAGATGAACCAGTTTTGTTTTTCTTATGATATTGTTTTAATTGTATTTTAAAAGTTCAAAACTTGCTTGACTTATTGTTACCCTTGTCAATTGAAATTCTCTACTGTCAATCTAGACCTGTTTTAAAGTTAAACCATGTTAGTGAATTAGGAGGTAAATGTTTTATTACGTACTGAGGCTCGTTGTTGCCCACTTCACACTTTATCCAGGCTTAGAATTGGTCCAAGAAATTGGAACCTTGTTTAAGGGCCAACACGCCAACAACGATATAAATTTACATAACAATAAGCTAACAATAAAAATAATGTAAGAACGAACTGGCAAAGAACAATAAGAATAACGCACAAAGTCAATAATAAACCAAAACCGAAAAATCGTATTTATTTAATTTTGTATTCAAACTCTAAGTAGGTATTCAAAATGACCTGCATTTTCATATATACAAAGATTAATTCTACGGAGAAAGTTGAACTACACGATTTCTGCATCTGCATCTAAGTATAAAATGTTACTGAATTTTACATAAGTGATCACAATTTGTCTTCTGTGTTTACAGGTTTACCACTTTTTAAGAGTTTCCTGTAAAAAATAATCCATGGGCGTTAAATCTGGTGAGCGGGATAGCCAGTTTGCAGGAGCATAATTTCATCTCCCGATTTTCAAAATTCTCATTTAAATGATTTCTAACATTTAATGTAAAGTGTGGAGGTGCATCGTCGTGCATAAAGCACATATTTTCTCTAGTAGTCGGTGGAAGAGCATCCAATATATTTGGCCAATTTACTAGGTGTTTTAGGTAATTGAAAGTGATGTTCTCTTAAAGTTATATTTATTGTATCTTTAGAAACTCTAAGTTACAAACTTAGGTATCTGGTGCTCAGACCCAGAGTTTCTTAAACTCGTTCTAAAATTTGTTCTTTTACCTCCCTGTTTTACTCGAAAGATTCTGTTAATAATCAATCGTTGTAGGTGGTTTGGTACGCGCATAATTTGAAATATTTCTCTCTATACTCTCAACTCCCGACCATTTCTTTGGCAATAACTGTAAAATAATATAATAATAATAGTATAATAGTATATTAACGGATCAAATAAATACTATCCATTTCAAAAATAAGATACAATCACTATTTAACACAGAATAAGAATTAAGAAACTTACAAATAAGAATGCATTAAAGTGCTTCAAAAGATAAGTATTGACAGTTGACAATATTAACTATTTTTTCAAGAATTGAAATATTTTTAATTTAAAGACATTAACTGACAAATGAAAAATATCAATGTCAGTAGAAACTGAATTCATTTCCCTACACATCCGAGAAATAGGGCTGTGCCATGCCATAATTCGTTAGGTAATATATCACCTCAAACAAATCGTGCGCTCTAAAAGCTCTAGGAGGAACCGATAATCAAATATTATTGAGTAATTCGGGAGAATCAATACAAGAGTTAACAATCTTACAAAGTAGAAACGAGGTCAAGATCTATACGCCTCACACACAATGGTAGCAACCTCAAAGCATTGGCAGTATCATCATATAAAGACCGCTCCTGCTGCATTCTCTGTTTAAAGGCAATGAAAGTTAAAAACTTTCTTTGTACTCTTTCCACTTTTTCTTTGTATGTAAAATAATGAGGTGACCAAATTTGTGACGCATAGTCCAAGACTAATCGAACTACAGAGCAGTATATCACTTTAAAACAGTCTACATTATTAAAATCTGAAAGCATTCTCTTCACAAACCCGAGCAACTTCAAACTTTTGTTCACAATATTATCAATGTGTGTCGAAGCGAAGGGCTCTATCAAATGTAACACCCAGATCCTTCACACAGTCAACACGATTAATCGTGTTATTATCAAGAAAGTAATCAAAAGTTATCCAATCCCTTTTACGATAAAAACTTATAATGGAGCATTTATTAATATTGACGTGAATAAAATTTAATTTACACCATTCAGAGAATCGAGTTAGATCCCGCTGAATGCCCTCGCAGTCTTTGCTACCCCCCG
Organism: Diaprepes abbreviatus; assembly: GCA_034092305.1. Taxonomy (NCBI): domain Eukaryota; kingdom Metazoa; phylum Arthropoda; class Insecta; order Coleoptera; family Curculionidae; genus Diaprepes; species Diaprepes abbreviatus. Next base: position 152,146 of record JASJET010000339.1, on the reverse strand, counting down.
ACAACCCGAAATATCTTTAAATCATCTGCATAAAGAAGACATCTACTGAAAGTTATGATGTCCTCAATATCGTTAATAAAGCAGTTAAAAAGGAGCGGGGCGAGGTGATCACCCTGAGGAACACCAGAGGTAACATGTATATCAGATGATTCACAGTTGTTAATTTTTACTCGCTGTACTCTATCAGACAGGTAACTATTTATCCATTGTAGAAATGATCCATGGATGCCCATGCCTTCCAGCTTGTAAATAAGAAGTTGATGGTTAACCTTGTTGAAAGCCTTGGAGAAGTCATCCACTTGACACCTCCCCTCCAAAGCCTCCACCAAGTACTGCTCATAAACAAGTAGATTAGTAGTAGTTGATCGACCTGCCATCAAACCATGCTCTGAAGTCGCTAACACATGTCTAAAAAGAGGACACATCTTTTGGTAAACAATACCCTCAAAAATATTACTAAATAGTGAAAATTTCGAAATTCCACGATAATTTTCGCCGTTAGCTCTGTCTCCATTCTTACGGATTGGCGTAATGTAAGTAGTTTTCCATACTTTTGAAAAAACACCCGTTGATAAAGAGATATTAAAAATCTGAGTCAACACTGCAGACAAAACACCCTGACAATTTTTAACAAATATGAGTGGTATCCCGTCGGGTCCGGTACCCAATTTACTGTTCAAGTGATCTATTGCATTAAACACGTCCACCGGCTCAACTTGAAGGAAACTAAAGTTTTACAGTTTTTGTGTAATTAAAAGTACGGGTATCGCAATGTTTATGCGTGTAGACAGTGGAGAAAAAAGCTCTAAAGAGCTCTACTATAGTGGTTGAGTCTTCCGCTGTAACATTATTATGTGACATACTACTTGGAAGAGAAAATTTCGTATTCTTGGCATTAACATACCTCCAGAAAAACCTACTATCAGACTTTATAGAGTCGGCCATTTATGCGTTAGTTCGGCCATTGCGAAAAAATTAAGAATTAAATGATGTATGTTAAAATTATACGATCAAGATTTGTCAGATGGAATCGTTTGACAATACTCATTTGTAACTAATGGCAGTGACAGTGATAATTATTGTTACTAGGTATAACTTTTTTGTATAAAAGATTATAAGGAATAAGAATATTTAATTAGAAATTTAATATACCTAGGCACAAAAATGGTATGAACTTTTAGATGTAGGCGAAGTGCTGCTGGTAGCGCCCTCGCAATGTACATCGAAACTAGTTAGATCTTGATTTCTCATCTTAAAATACTCCACGGGACCTAATTTAGTGCAAATCAAGCTTTTATTAAGATAATTATTTATCTAAAAGTTTAATTAAATTATAACTTTGACACCCTGTATTTCGGAAACTATTTGGACTAAGGTAAATAAGGCTAGGTCCTTTTATATCAGCCTCAGGAATTTGCGCTAACATTTTGTACAGACCTTTCAAAGACAACCCTGCATAAAAATATAAGGCTAAAGTTACAAAGTGCATAGAAAAATACAATAGAATATTGGATTGATTACTTATGAGATGTCACCCCTGTATGTATAAAGCTACCGTAAATCAGTAGATCCCCGAATAACTGGCGCCATCTATTCACTGGGCACAAAATTGCCACTAACGTCATAGGAATTCTCTACGGTTTCTCTGAAGGAAAAAAGATTTCAGTAAATTTTAGGCTACCTTTCTTGTCCTGAAATTTCCAGTGGTTACCATCATAGACATAATATAAAGATAACTATTATCCTTATTATTATTAACTTTGAGCCGTTTTACACACACAAGAATTATAGCCAAAATTCATCTCAAAATTATGTCGAAAATTTTCATAAAACTAATTTGCTGTTTTACACATCAAAGAATTCTTGTTAAAATTTTGGTGAAAATTTTCGGCAGAAAGTGCGCGAAAATCGACGCAGAATAAAATTTGTGAATTGACAGCCCACGTCTGGTAATTAACCTAAACTTAATATTAACTCATTGTTTCTTGAACAAAATATCCCTTATTTTGTAGTTTCTTGATTATATATGTTCGGAAACTTTCATATTTACGACATTTTAAGGTTATTCCCAGAGCAAGTTAACTTTTTAACTGCTGGAACGTCACATGTGATGAAAATGCGCATGAGCATCGACAAAATTATCACCAAAATTATATTCAAATTTCTTGTACGTATCAAACAGAATCGTATTTTATTGTAAAAATTATCTCTAGAATTTTCGGAAAAAATTTGCTGAAAATTTTTGTTAGAATTTTCGGAATAATTCTTGTGTGTGTAAAACGGCTCTTTCTTGTTCTGGGACTACTATTAATTATTCTTATGTCTATGGTTGCCATTTGAACTAACCTGAACTAACTTTTCTTGCTCTGGAGTTGCCATTTGTCATTTGTCGTTATTAATTATCAATAAATCTAAAAATAAAATTTTTAGGTAAAAATAATACCTTATTGTTCCAATTAACTTCAGTTACGTTTTAATTTTAGGTGCTCTCACATTTATTATATATTGGAAGAAAACCTCCCGGGTTACGAAAAATCTATGGTTATGTTACTTTGTTTACAATTTTCAATGACATATTTATTTACAAAATGATTTTTCACCATTTAACGGTAAATTAGCGAAAGCTATTGAATAGTAATTATGATAAGAAAAAAAATATCGTTCATTCTTCCAAATTAAGTCAAGCTAGATAACCAAAATGAAGATATCAATTGATGAATTTGAGAGCTCACAAGAAAATTTATATGAACCACCAAAGCAACGTTGTTTTAAAATTCGTTCTTCACTGTATTTCCTTTCGGTAGGGCGTATTTTAGCTATTTTGTCTACTGTAATTGTGATAGGATGTGTTTTATTGCTTTGTAAAGCCTACATTAAATTTGTTTTATTGTGGTTGGAAAAACAAGATGACTTTATTATAGCAACAACAATATGTATACTATTTGTAATAGTTTCACTACCCATCAGTGTAGGCTACATCGTATTGGTTTTAGCATCAGGGTATTTGTTTGGGATTGTACGTGGATTAATGTTGGGTAAGTTTTCATACACATAATTTGTTACTTTTAAGTTTTTAATACTTACAATTTAGACCGTGTCTGTGTTCCAATGGTAGATCCCAAAGATCAAATATGAAATTTTTAGACGTAGAGGTACCCAATAAAACATCATATGCTTTTTAATGTTTTGGTCTAATCTTACTTTTTAAAAATTTCTTAATAGCAACAGAAATTTCTTTACAATTCTAAAATATGTTTCAAGAGTTCTAAGGAACCCAGTACAATTGGGTTTTATCCCTAGAAATTTTATTAGTTTCTAGTAGTATTGTCTAATTAAAGGTATATTAAAAAAGTATCTTGTCCTTGGTTTTTTTTTTTTGTTAATGTATAATGTTTCCAAGCTATATATACCCTCATTTTAAATTTTTCTTACCTGTTTTTCCATATGTTATATTCATAATAATATTTAAATTTCAAAGTTAATCTTAATATCATTGCCGATGGAAAAATAGTCCCATAAAATGGTATATTTTATTTCATATATATTACAGATGATATCACTCAACCTCGGGGTTGTGTTGTATGTTGACGACACAACTTTGGCTAATAGGAACCCTGATTTAACGAGCCTTCGGCTTGCGATGCTTGAGGTGCGGTCGGGGGCCTTGCTGTGGTTTGATGTCAATCAGTTTTGTCTCAATGCTAATAAAACTAAAAATGTCATATTTACTCAAAAACAGCTGATTGGTGATCGGCAGACTGTTAAATTCTTGGGATTACATATGGATCAAAAGTTGTTATGGAATGAACACGTTCAGATTGTGTCAAATAAAGTTTCAAAGAATTTGTTTCTTTTGAGAGATCCAGTGCGAATTGCAAATCATGAAACATGTATGAGCGTTTACTTCAGCCTCATCCACACCCATCTATCATATGGAATTCTTATCTGGGGACATTCACCGCATTCTAGCAAACTCTTCAGTCTACAACGGAAGGCCATTAGAATTATTATGGGGCTGCGCTTTCGCGCAGACGTCAAAAACCACTTCAAGAATCTAAACATTTTTACATTGCCATCAATATATATAGTTAAATGTTTATTATGGATCCATGAAAGACGGGAACAATTTGCACTGCATAGTGACATTCACCATTACAATACCTTCACTCGTGGCACCTGACTGTACGTCTGACTAAGAGTCGATATTCTGTCAATTATTATGCTCCTCGATTTTACAACAAGCTTCCTTTGCATCTAAAGAGCCTGTTTAAAAGCAAAGTTAAAAATATACTGATGCAAAATAGCTTTTATTCACTTGACGATTTTATTAATGCAGACTTAGTGTTTTGTTGAAATATGTTGATGTGATAGGGAATTAATATTTTGTTGTTTATTAAAAACCACCAGTTTGATGCATCTTTTAACTCATAAGTTTGTCAGTGTGATTGTTATTGTATAGGAATTTTTATTTTTATGTTTATTTTGACATATGTAAAATTGTAATAATTGTGACACAAATAAATATCTATCTATCTATCATTACCTCAACTTACTTAAAAAATCTAAGTGATTTTACCAATTGCTACAGTACGTTCAGTAATATATTGTTACACTAGACCAATTGTTGGGGTAGTAGGTAGGCCCTCACTGCCTGACAGAGATAGGCTTATTTCAGGGATGCGATCCTGCCCACAAGAGCTTTGATATCTCACACTTCTAAATCCTGAGAGATAACCATGTTCCAACTCAACACTCCAGTCTATCTCGTCCACTTATCCTACTCAATTCACCAACCCGCTTGGCAAGCAGTAAAAATATCAAGTATTAACATGGATTCACCCTAGGTGGATACATTTTTTGACTACTAATTTCACCTTTAAAAATCAGTCGGTCTCAAGAATTCTGAAGAAGGAGATATTGGAAAAACTCATCCAAATAAACGCCCTGACACATTCACATGGCTACATAGAATTATGAGGACCCATACATAAAAATGCAGTATAGAATCAACAGCTGCTTGTTGACGCTCTCTCGAAAAAGGTTTTAGTTGCTAAAAATTTATCATCATATGAGAATCAAGGTATAATACATGCTATGTGGTCGAGATCTTGATGGTACCTACTTAAAATAAGGGAAAATGGGGATAAAGAAAACATACACCCATACCTAACCTGACACATACAAAAAACAAAACTTGTTTCCCGTTTTTTATTATTGTTGTAGCAGTAAAAATGTCAAGTATTAACATGAAATCACCCCAGGTGGATACATTTTTTGACTACTAATTTCACCTTTAAAAATCAGTCGGTCTAAAGAATTCTGGAGAAGTAGATATTGGAAAAACTCATCCAAACAAACGCCCTGACACATTCACATGGCTATATAGAATTATGAGGACCCATACACAAAAATCCAGTATAGAATCAACAGCTGCTTGTTGACGCTCTCTCGCAAAAGGTTTTAGTTGCTAAAAATTTATCATCATATGAGAATCGAGGTATAATACATGCTATGTGGTCGAGATCTTGATGGTACCTACTTAAAATAAGGGAAAATAGGGGTAAAGAAAACATACACCCATACCTAACCTGACACATACAAAAAACAAAACTTGTTTCCCCTTTTTTATTATTGTTGTAGGGTGAATTGAATCTCAATTTGGTGTAGAATTGATATTGATAATAGAATGATTTTATAAATAAGATATGGGAACTTGCTGTAAAAGGTGTAAAGCTGAGGAGGATGATTCTTATTCACTCGCCAAATTACTTTGGACTTATCACCTTAGAACCGAAAGGAGCGACTGTAAAGAAACATTCTCCAGATGTGACTAACATATATTTGTAAGGATTGCATACAATTAAAGAAACCAGAAGATGGTGAAAAGGTCCTATTACTTCAGTAACTAAATTGCTTCAAGTACTTATTACTAGAAGCAATAAGTCGTTTAAAAAAATTTTGAAATTTTTGGACTCTTCAAATAAAAACTTGCAACAAATAATAACATCTAAAGTGGATAAAGTAGCCAAATGTGTAACTGATACAAAGGAATCTGACTTACTCTTGTATTGAAACACCACACAGTGCTAATGCTACGACTACACCCACAATTACTAGCATGAAAAAGGGGCATTTATGAAACTTAAAAGAGGAGCTAAAAGGGAAATATTGCGCCCAACAGGCCGAGATCTTATGCCTCAACAATGACAGCCATGATTTACTCCTGCATGAACAGTAACACCCATCTTCTGATGAATATATTAGCGACAGCTGCTACTGTGGGGGAACAATCAAATAATTCTGCTACAAAGGCTGATCCCATAGGCAACAAAAGATGTACTGGACTTCAACGACCTCATTTAAGAATTGCAAATTCGAATATTTGCCAAAGTCTTACCATTCTCTCCTTGATTTACCTTGGCTATCAACACTGCTACTGATCCAAAATTTAATCACATTATGTGCATATACAAAAATCCTAGAAGTAAAAATTTTCGACCAAACCAATATTCTCGATATCGCCGGTACATGCTCAATGGGGATTATAACCACGTTGAATCTTTCGTCTAAATTATACAGTTCATAGCAAATACAATGAGTTGACGTCTTTCTGTCTAATACTAAAACTGTTAATGCACTGTGTCTCTCGGAAGCTTGATTGAAACCTGAGCACGTTTTGTGTTCTTTCTCGGGAGACGTTTTGCCGTGGGACCGCTATTTTTCTGAAAATAATATTAGTTTTGATATAGTAAGTAATCATTCTAGTGTATATCTTTAGAAGCCCATTGGCGATTTCGTGACTTTTTTGAATATTTTTGACACCTTTTACTGGGATTATTAATTAAATAGGGATTTCAGTAAAATAGTAATAAAACTCTCTCAATGCTGTTTTCAGTTGAGTCCTTCTTCTCAGAGAGGAGCCAGTTCCTTGAATTTAGCACTCAACTGACCTTCCTGAGCAGATACAGTATGATATTTCTCAGGAATCAATACTGGGTCCTATTCCCTTTATAACATATGCTAATGACTTCCTTATATTCTCCCGGGGGGTAACGCCTGCCTTATCGCCGATTATACATCTTTGATAACATCAGGCGACATGACTCCACTGGTAGTAGTTTTTCTTGCTTAAAGTATACGTTTAACAGCTAAAAAGTGGTTTTTGTCCAATAAACTAAGACTTAATGAGGAGAAAACACAACATTGACAATAACCTTGAAGCCTGAGGCTGGCATTGCAGGACCAGTAAACCTTTTGGGCTTTCATATAGACCTCAATTTACTTGGTCAGCTAACCTACTATCAGGTATCATAATTTTTGAAGTGTGTATAATTTTAAATTGCGATGAAATAATTTATAACATGTACTTTAAATGTGTTAGTTTTATTTACTGTGTAATGTTTTGAATACTATAAATTATTTTCGCTTCTTCTGTCTTGTGCTATATTTCAGTTTAGATTTAAGTTTTTATTTTAAAATTTTGACCAGCGTAAACAGATTCGTATTTGAATGAACACAATATATCATTGTAAATGATTGTAATATATATATATATATATATATATATATATATATATATATATATATATATATATATAAAGCGGAGTAGAATCTTGAAAACATAAAATGGGACAAACCAGGACTGTGTGAGACTCATCTTCCTGGCGAAAAATTCACTACATTAATTTCAGGTCATGCTTTATTTCACAAGCCCTGAAGCTAATTGTCACGTGGAGAGAGAAGCAATTATGTAAACAAGAAGTTCCCATATGAGCTAACAAAATATCAAGCAACATCAGATAAATATAATCACCTTAATCAACAGATACAATTTACCTTTTATGAAAACCTGATGAAAACAAAGAAACAGGAAAAATCTAATTTTTTAATAGTTAGTAGATTAAACGCAGAGATAGAGTAAAGAAAACATAGAGACGCATATTTTATAGGACATTTTAGACTAGGCAAAATAAATATTAAAGGAGAAATGTTAGTGAGCTACATAAACAATGAAAATCTATACTGTTTCAACACCTGTACACTGACAGCTCTACAAAAAAACGAAATATATTGCATACTATCTAAGAAAAATAAAATCTGTACGGACGTGTCAGTACTAGAGCAGTTCTTACTGGAAGTGATCACAGGCTAATAAAAGCAAAAATTGTTTCATTTCTTTTTGGTCTGAATGACAAATTACACTAAAAATGAACTTGTCTGCACATATGGACTAGAAACTATGTCCCTTAGCAACAAAATAGCTAATAAACTTGAGTATATAAAACGAAGTATACTTGAAGTGTCACTGAAGGACAAAATTAGAAATCCTGAAATTAGGAATAGAACGAAAATAAGAGATATTATAAAGGAAATAGCAAAAATAACAATGGGCGAGCTATCTTGCCAAGCGTAGCGATGATAAAGCCTTCTTTCATTTATGGGTGCCCCCCCCCCCCCCCGGGTCTTGTTATCCAAAACCCATCAGCTGAGTTTAGGGGTTTTTAACGTCATGAGTGAAAGATGTCAGCTTGTTCACTTTTACGACTTTTTCACTAGGGTTATAATCTAGTAATTTTTTGTTTTGTCTTTTGGTATCATTTTTTTACATTGTAGACACTAAACGCCAACGTTCCGTTCTATATTTTATTTGTGTTTTATGTTTTATTTGTCTTATAAACTATTCCAACTTTTTGTTAAAAAATGGATATCGAAGAAGTAGTACTCATATCAATTATTTGTGCAGTCATGTGTCACCTAAGCAACGTCGATGGTGGGTTCGCCCTTGGCTGCAGCAGAAGAACAAAGGGAATTGCACTAATATCACTATATCTATGACATCAGGCTGACAATCATGTTTTTAAGGATTTTTTTCAAAAACTCGTCACTCAAGGCTCGGCATCCCGATTTTTCATCCACAGTCGTAACGTACAAGCGTGAACGGAAAGAGTCACAGGTATTTCACTAATGCCATAAAATCCGGGGTGGGCACCCGTAAATGAGAAAAGGCCTATTGATGGTACCCCAAGACTTCTAGAGAACGATTACAGAATAGACAGCTGGATGAAATAAGGAAATTAGCAGGTAAACGGTGAGTAAGAACAGCTCAAGATAAGGCTTTTTCTCACTTACGGGTGCCCACCCCGGGTTTCATGGCATTGGTGAAATACCCGCAACTTTTTCCCTTCACACTTGTGCGGCACGACTGTGGGTAAAAAGTCGGGGTGCCGAAATTTGAGTTTTTGAAAAAATCCTTAAAAACAAGATTGTCAGTCAGCCTGATGTCATAGACATAGTGATATTAGTGAAATTTTCTTTGTTCTTCTGCTGCAGCCAAGGGCGAACCCACCACCGACTTTGCTTAGGCAACAGAAGAACTGCTGCTCCGCAAATAATTTATATGAGTAGTATTTCCTCGATATCCATTTTTTAACAAAAAGTAACATTAGAATAGATTTTAAGATAAATAAAACACAAAAGACACAAATAAAGTATAGAACAGAACGTTGGCGTTTGGCGTCTCTACAATGTAAAAAAAATTATACCAAAAGTACAAAACAAAAAATTACTAGTAATTATAACCCTAGTGAAAAAGCTGGCATCTTTCACCCGTGACGTCAAAAACCTCTAAAATCAACTGATAGGTTTCGGATGACAAGACCCGGGGTGGCCACCCATAAATGTGAAAAGGCTTTTAGAGTAACATGGAAACAGTTGAGAGAGAGATAAATTAATTGTAGTAAGATGTCAAAATAAATTGGTAAGAGACAAGTATGTTCAGGATAGTTAGTTCATTAGTTCTGAATAATACAAAACACAACTTGGGAATAGTTTATCATCTTATATAACGACATATCACTGAACATATCGTAGCATTTTGTCAAATTACTTGGTGCTTCAGTATAAAGTGGTAATTAGGTAAAATTTTCTGTGATTTTGTTATGTCACTATTAATTTTATAAAATCCTCTGTTTCATTATTTCCCTGTGACATGAGCATTTAATAAAAAACTTTAAAGTGATAATTACCGGTAATGTTAAATTCCTATAATTTTTTTAGTGGTTTGTGGGGCCAATGTTGGACTTCTTATAGCTCACAATATACTTAAGGTGGTTGGACATCATCCAAGTATATACAAATATACTCAAAATAATACGGCTGTGGCCATAATGCAAGTCATATCAGGACCACTGTGTTTTAAGATTGTTTTTTGTTCAAGACTGACTCCGATTCCTTTTGGACTACAAAATACTATATTTGCGGTAAGTAGAAATGCTGTAAGAGTATTCAATTCCAATGTGAGTAAATAATTTTGATTTCCTTTTAGTTAAGTAATGTTAGTGCCAAAGTATATCATATAGCATCACTTTTGGGACTGTTTCCAGCACAATTTGTAGCTGTTTATGTAGGATCTACATTAAGGTCTATGCAAGATGTTATTGAAAATAATCATATTTCTTCTACGACATATTTTTTTGCTATTATTCAGGTACGTAAGCCAATATTTCATTTTGAAAGATATATTTATAGCATGTATTTAGAAAGTTTAGGATCGAAAATAAATAAATATATTTTTATCAGAAAAGATAATGTCAACAAGTAGACCCGAATTTTGATCATATATCAACATTATATTTTTTTATTGTCTTTTGAATATGTTAATACATATGATATGTGTTTATTTCAAGGTCATATACAACTGTTTCCTGCAAAGTAGTAGATATCTGTTGGACTTCCACTGTCTTAATTTTTGTTGAATATCACGTCGTGAAGGCACTCATCTCAGTCACACTCCACTGCATTTACTTTTAGTATAAATGGTTATGTAGCTTAAGAATTTATTTAGTTTTACTTGAAAATGGCTAGAGATAACTATTAGCCGAAACGTCGTGATATTCAACAAAAAATAAAGACAATGGAAGTCCAACAGATATCTACTTCTTCACATATAATATGTAATTATTAAATAAGGATGGATATTTCAATATTTACTATATCATAAAACTGTGTTTCTTTTTTTACTTAAGGCATTTTGCTCGTGAAACGGCTTTTCATAGAAATGGGACCGAATTTGAATATATAGTTTACAAAAGTGGCTTTTATTTGATTAATTTAAAAGAAATGTTTTAATCGTCTGTGAAACGAAATATTAACAATTAAAATATGCATAATTGACATGCTGGAGGTCGCTACATATAACAAAATCCCAATACATTTTATAATATCTCAAAAACGGTTTTTACCAAATTTTTTTAAGAACGAATGCAACGTAGATCCAAAAATTATGAATTTTTTAGAAAAAAACCCGGAATTTCTTGTCAGTTTTGTTTAGAAAATACAGATTTTTTCAATAAAAATAATTTGAAAACGTCTGACGCGTAGTGGGGTATAGTGATCACAACTTGTCAACGCACGATAATTTAAACCTAAGTTAGTTAGGTTAGTTCTTCAGAATGTGACATTTTTAACCGACTTCTAAAAGAAGGAGGTTCTCAATTCGTCGAGTATGTATGTTTTTTTATTTATGTACACCGATTACTCCGGAACGGCGGCACCGATTTGAATGAAATTTTTTTCGTTATGTTCAGGAAGTTGCTGCGGTGATCCCATATTTTTTTGAACGAAATTGGTGCAGTAATATCCAAGATGGCGCTGACAATATGGCGGCCAAAAAAAATTAATTTTGTTTGATTTTCTCCAAAATTGGTGTTGGGAAGTTTTCGAGGTCGCGCATAATGGATCCAAAATATTTTTAAAAAATTCAATATGGCGGACAAAAAAATCAATTTTGTCCGATTTTCTTCAAAATTGGTACGTGGTACTAATCTAAAGTTTATTTGAAAAAATTCAATATGGTGGATCGAATATGGTGGACGAAAAAATAAATTTTGTTCGATTTTCCTCGAAATTGGTACGGGGGAGTTTTCGGGGTCGCACATAACGAATCTGAAATTATTTAAAAAAAAATCAATATGCGGATTAAAAATTCTACATCTCCTGATTGTGTTTAAAATCAGTATTGGGGTATTTTTGTTAGTGTTAATTATGAATTTAAAATATTTTTTGAAAAACTCAATATGGTGTCCTAAAAATTTTACATTTTTCGATTTTCTCCCAAACTGATATAGGGTGTTTTTGAGGGTGTAAATTATAAATTTAAAAGTATTTTTTCAGGATTCAATATGGCAAATCCAAGATAGCGAAGTAAAAATTTTATATTTTTCGATTTTGTTCATACGTGGGACTGAATCGTTTTTGAGGATGTAAATAGCGAATATAAGTCTAGAAATTTTAAATTTCCGGATTTCATCCAAAGTTGGTACTAGGGGGCTTTAAAGGGTTTAGATTTAGATTAGATTAAGACTTAAAATAATTTTTTTGAAATTCAATATAGCGGATGTAATATGGTGGGTTGAAAATGTTACCTTATTCGCATTTTTTCAAATTTGGTATTAGAGGGTTTTCGGGGTCGTGTATTACGAATATGAAGTTAATTTTTTACAACTATTAGGTTAATAAGATACAATATGAGGGATAGAAAATTTTACATATTCCGAATTTGTCTAAAATTGATATTGTGGGGTTCAGGCGTATACAAACTCAATATGCAGTATAAAATATATCGAGCTAAGAAATTTACATCTCAGGTTCTTTAAACATCGATACTGGAAGGTTTTGGGGCCTATATTACCAATTTAAAATTAATTTGAAATTGAAGATAATGGATTTGCTATGACAGACTAAATATTTGTTTGACACGATTTAGAAAACTCTAAGAACCAAAGTTTTTTTTTAGTGGTTGGTTTTTAGGGTGATTTACAACGTTAGATAAAATGGTACTTTTTTGCCACCTTGGAGTCATTGCGAGGTACACTAATCTCGATTAGTACTTAGTTCAAATAATTTATGGATATCATAATGAATTCTAACACTAAAAATAGAAAAATCAAATTTTTATAAAAAAAATTAACCGACTTCTAAAAGTGCGTTTAAAGTGAAAAATAACTATAAATTTTTATATGAAATTGAACTTTTTGAAGGCGGTGCCAAATTATTTGTAAATGAAATACATAACTACTAATATATACTAATTATGGTAAGAAAGCAATTGCAAATAAAGTATTTTTTTTTTAATCTGTTTATGCAAATCACATTTTGTCAGATATTAGGCGCCGACTTCAAAAAATTCAAGTTCATATAAAAATTTATAGTTATTTTTCACTTTTAACGCACTTTTAGAAGTCGGTTCAATTTTTTTATAAAAATTTTATTTTAAATATATTTCTCGATATTTTTATTTATTTTCTCAATTGTTGAGATGTCAACATAACAAACTGTATAGGTATGAGACTCACACTATATGAACGTTACTATACACACGTTTACTCTATAGACCATTCAATATAGACATTTGCGGCGCTGCCAGATTTATTATATTACTGTATAAGAATGTGTCTGTATATTGAAAGTTAACGTGTGTTGGGTATAGTCTCGTATAAAAACAAAATTATTTAGGCCTGAGAATCTTTAACTTTTGGTACTTACTTAAAGACTATACTTTTGTCTACGCCTATCGCGAGTGGCATGGAGTTGCCTCAGTAGCTATCTCAACAAGTTTGTATATTTCTTACATTTAAATAAACTTTCACATACAAAAATTAACTGAGACTATCAACTCCGGGGATAAAATAAGTGTTCATTTTTAGCGTAATTTTAATAAGTAAATACGTCTAACAAGTATTTGAAGTAGATTTTTCAGAAGTGTTTTGAAGGTAACCAGAAACTGCTGATTACTTAACTGTGTATAAATTTTTAAACACACAGTCTTTGTTCTTCTGACCATGATGATATAAAGTTATAACCAATTTATAATTTGAAAATTGTCTGTTATGTTTTAAAGAATTATTCAAGGACTGTGAAATAAGTTAAGTTTTTGTTCTATTCTAATTGCTTCTAATAGGCGAGCGGTCCTATTTATTGAGCATAAAATGACTAATATCATTGCTCATGCATGAAAGCAATTTTTTACGTTAAACTATCGATTATTAAATATTTCTGTTTAAATATTGGGCTATAAAAAGCAGGCCGGAATTTGTTATTAACCATTTTAATCAACAATTTTTTGCAACTCGCGATGTGTGCATTTTGCAGAAAAATGTTTCAAACAAAAATTGGTAATTTTTGTTATCATGAGTTTTTCAATTAACCCAATAATACTTCGTTTCCCCCAGCGACTATTACCACTTCGTGAACCTCAAAAATATGTTCGCCGGAAAGAGATTTGACTCCAGTGAAGAGCGGAAGCGTATTTTGAAGGTGAACGAATCGGTCTATAAGAAAGGCATAAAAATATTAGGACGGTGTTGAAAGGATGAAGACTATATGAATGAATAAAGTCAAATTTTTTCAAAAAATTGTGTTTTTATTTGTTAGTATCGGGACTTTTCGAACCACCTGTTATATAACTAAAATTGTTTATTCTTAATTAAGTAATAAATACTTAATTTTTCCCAACAGCTAAATATATCAAACTTGCATTGGCCAATAAGAACATACCGATGGACCACATTAGTTATGATCAAAATACACAACCAGTTTTTCAGTCTAGGTTTCTGTTGCAAAAACAAGATATTATTTTTTCCTTGTGTGGATCCCAGGTCACATCGATCGAAAGGAAGGAACAGAGGATGAGGGAGACGTCCACTGTCGAACTAAAATTACCTGATACCTAAAAAGGGTGAGGTCTGCCTCAGTGCCAGAACAAAGTCATAGTCAAAGAACTTTAAAAAATGTCGCAAGTTGAATATCGAGCGGTGATAAAGTTGTAAAAAGTGTTGAACAGCAACGCAAATGAAGACATGAGTTGAAACTGTCTACAAAAACTCTTGTTCTTCGTTTACAACTTAAAAAAAATTAGTCCAAGTTTTGTCGTTGGAGTGAGCTTTTAGAAAATGACTGACGTGAAGAAGACCCCCTTACTGTAAATTCTCATGAATGCATTAAACTGGTGAATAAAGCTCAAGAAAAAGTGACATAAATTGGCCTTTCAGAAACAGATGTCATTTGTTATTGGTTATTACGGTTGTTTCACGATAATGCTCCATTTCACACAATCGCAGTTACCAAGGTCACTGTTCGTAAACACTATTTCACTGAAACCTATCTTGCCTCTTATAACTTTTTTTCAGCTCCCTCAGATTAGTTTTTAGTTTTAAGACTAAAATCAACCCTGGGAGGTTATGACGAAATTGAACAAGCTGTCTAGAACCGTTTTGCCAGGCAATACTCAAAATACTTTTATTGTGTACAGGAATAAAAAGAGACTAAGTTGAAAAATAATGTCCCTTTTTTTTCGCCTTTCTTTCTGAGTTAAGCTGTGAATTCTTGAATTGCATTGCATATCGTTAGAAAGATGGAACTAACACTATTGCTTGAATGAAGCTAATTGAAGGAACACAAGCGGATCTAACCGTGACTCCCCAAGGAGCTTCTGAAAAGAAAATAACTGCTAATCTTAGTAGACTACTGAGAGGACACTATCACTTAAGGGGTCATCTTCATAAGATTGACGTTTAGAGGACAACGAAAATGGTTATACTCATAGAGTGAAAATGAGGCAGCTCCTATTCTCAAAGGCAATCGATCTCGAATGACGGGTGTAAACATTGAAGATAAAAGTTCACCACTGTCATTATTTGAAACGTTTCATTTGTTGTTTGTTTATTGTTTTTATTGTATTGTTTACTTTTAATAGCATACCAATATAGTCCATTGTTCTCAGGACAAGAGATGGTACACACCTGTTAAGCAGGGAAGGACTTATGATTTGTGGCTTTTAAGTTTAGTTGTTTTTTTTTAAACTGGTAGCAAATAGAAGAATCATTGTAACAATATTATACATAAATAAGCTTGAAAAATGCTGCAAATCAAATAAAATATTTTATTTTTAGCTATTATGCGGAGCCTCTCTAATGATTTGGATAGGAAGCAAAGCCAGGGCGGAATTATTAAAAGTGCTGGCCGAAGCTGAAAACTCTTCCAACAAATCTGCTGTTTATTCTATGGTGTGATATATTTTCTTTTTAGAATTTTAAACTTTTCATATAATCATTTTGAAATGTAACATTTAGATTTGCATTTATGTAGATGTTATGACAGATACTAGAACGTCTCAGTATAAATGTATAGGTTATTCGGAAAAAGTTATTCTGTTTTAGCTACTGGTGATGGTAAAATATTGAAGGTTGTCTCTTCTCAAAAATTAAAACACAACAATAATCCTTCTAATTCAAAAGTGATCATTATTAATCATAGGATATGATTAGAACTCGAATTCTATGAATCGTTAATTTAAAGTTAATAAAACGTCTCAAAGTTCCAAAAGCAACCCTGTTATTCTCATTACGTAATTCATACGAACATGTATTTTTTCTTATATCTGCTAGCTCCTCAGTGTAAAACGCTTTAATTTTTTAGGATTTGCCGGTCTAACTTATTTCATACAATATATGTAATATTTAAGTGTAATGCTGGTGCAAGTGATTGACCTTGAGCAATATAGCGATCCTTCTGAGATAAGTGAAATATTTCCAAATTAAAGAAAGACGGAGTAGTTAAGGTTTAATGTTGAGTAAAACCCATATTTTCACAGGAAATGAAAAAATGTTCTATTCTTAATTAACCTGTGGTAGTCAGTCTTTATACTATATGATAGCTTTGATAGCAACATTTGTTGATTAACTTGAGCACAACGAATGACTAACAAGGAAGTGTCCGGCTCCGATTTTAATGAACTTCAGTATGTTATAGAGGGTTCAAAAATAAGAGACACATTTTTTTTTTATCTGCGGAGGGGTGAAAACCACCCCTAAAGTTTACTCACTAAAAATAGTATTTATGAAATATCTCGGGTTCTAAGTAAGATATCTTTACAAAACAAAATGAAAATTACTTGTTGTTCGAAATGATGTTTTTTTTTTCATCTCCAAGGATAACACCCCTTATTTTTTATAGGGGTAAACCATCTATTCGTGCCCGTAATTTAAATCTAAAAATTACGAAATTTCATATAATTGAATATATTTTTTCACGAATACCATAAGTAACTTAAGTTGACGGGTTTTGGGGTTTCTAAAAATAACTAGCAAATACATTTTTTTCTTAAATCTCAATTTCTAGTTGAGATATCTTTACAAAACAAAATGGAAATTACTTGTTATTTGAAATAATGTTGAACTAAGATATTTTCATTCCCAAGAATATCATCCCTTATTTTTTATAAGGGTAAATTTAATGAAATTGTTTCAAAGTATTTTTTTCACGAATACCATAATTAACTTAAGTTGACATGTTTTAGGGTGTCAAAAAATGAAGTAGTTAAAGAGGGTGAGTCGCCCCCAAACCTTTACCTTTTATGAGGGTTAATCTTGTAATTCATTCACATAATTTAATTCTGGACATTATGAAATTAAACCAAATTTGTTAATAATATGTTTTTTACGAATACAATAAGTAACTTAAGTTGCTCTATTTCGGGATTTAGAGCCACCCCCACGTTTTTTTAAATATCTCCAGTTCTAATTAAGATATCTCTCCCAAACAAAATTAAACTTACTTGTTATTCAAATTGATTTGAAACTATGGTATTTTCACTCCCAAGGACATTATTGCTTAGTTTTTAAAAAATTAAACCATCATTTCATACATATATTATTATTCTTAAAATTATCAAATTTTAATTTAAATGAATATTACAAAATTAGGAATCACTACTTATCATGAATTATAATAACACTATATAACAAATTTTAGTTTATTTGTTGAATCTCTTATGAAAAGTGCATTGTTTTGTTAATTTTCGGGCGCTGACCATAAAAATGGCAATGAAATTAAAAACTTAGTTGCAATTTTCAAGAATAAGTTTTTTAATAACAATGCAAATATAACACGTGCATTCTTGCGGTTAAATTGTTAATACATAGGGTGACATGACATCACTTATCTCTAAAACTTAAACTAATATTAAAAAGATAACTTTAGTTTCGGTTTTAGCACACTAAAAAGGGTAAGATTTAGGCGATTTTATTTTAGCTACATTTTGGCTATTGTCCAGTATAATTTAAAGACATGAATGCTTAACCAATGAAATAAGTTTATACTTTCTTATTAATTAAAAAAAGTTTCAGTATGCTTTGTAACGTTCATATCAACTGAAATTTGGCAATTTTAACAATAATTATACTTGTATGAAATGATCCTTCGGATGTTATCTTTGAAGGTGAAAATACTATAGTTTAACTTCATTTCAAATAACAAGTAATTTCCAATTTGTGTCATAAAGTTATTAGAACTTGAGATGTAAAAATAAGTATTTGGGGGTGGCTCACCCTCTTTTACTAGTTGATTTTCAGAAAGCCCGGAACACGACAACTTAAGTAACCTATGGTATTCGTGAAAAAAATATTTTCAAACAATTCCATTTAATTTTTCCTCACCCTCTTTTACTAGTTTATTTTTGGAAACCCCGAAAGATGTCAACTTCAGTTAATTTTGGTATTCGTGAAAAAAATATTTTCAAACAATTTTATTAAATTTCGTAATTTTTAGAATTAAATTACTTGCGCGAATAGATGGTTTACCCTTTAAAAAATAAGGGATGATATTTTTGGGGATGAAAATATCTTAATTCAAGATCACTTCAAATAACAAGTAATTTTCATTTTGTTTTGTAAAGATATCTCAATTAGAACTTGAGATTTAAGAAAAAAAATATTTGGGGGTGACTCACCCACTTTTACTAGTTATTTTTAGAGACCCCGAAACCCGTCAACTTAAGTTACTTATGGTATTCGTTAAAAAAATATTTTCAATCATATTTAATTTCGTAATTTTTAGAATTAAATTACGTGCACGAATAGATGGTTTACCCTTATAAAAAATAAGGCATGATATCCTTGGGAATGAAAAAAGAAACATCATTTCGAATATCAAGTAATTTTCATTCTGTTTTGTAAGATATCTCACTTAGAACCTGAGATATTTTAAAAATACTGTTTTAGGGGTAAAATTTAAGGACGGTTTTCACCCCGTTAAAATGAATATCCGCAGACAAAAAAAAATATGTGTTTCTTATTTTTGTACCCTCTACAACATATTGAAGTTTCATTAAAATTGGAGCCGGACACTTCAAGTACCTCCTTGTAAGATAAAAAAATCGTTTTTCCCCATTTTTCTCCATGGAGTAAAGAATTTAACTTAAATTTAAAATAACATCAGTTAGTGATACTACATTAACCTTATATGACTCTTTTGTAGAATTTTTTTCTCGTCATAGATGTGGCAGAAAAATTGTCGTTCATCACCTTGTTGATATCTGCAATTCTGGCAGCTGAATTTCTCTCTGGGTGAAAACATGAATAAAATAGAAGCCATTCTTTCCCAGGTCTATCAGTAATAGCATTCTGAAATAAACCTTAAACATAATTTATAAATCTAGATAAGGATAAAGGTTTCAATGAGGTATGAGTTACCCATTTTGCACCCACGGATATTCATATATAAAAATTAAATTATGCCTTTGAAAAACATATTCTTACCTTATCCTTTTATTTTCACTGTTTCAGTCTGTTCATCTGTTTGTTGCCTATTCTATTCATTAATGGATATAGGCCTCCTCATCTTCCCTTCACGTCTTCCTTTTTCGATCTTTCCTCTTCTGTGAAGGTCCGGCTTGACGTTTTATATCAAACACCCACCTCATCTGTTCTTGCTCCTTTTTCTAGCCAGGGGCACCACTCCAAGATCTGCGCATTGCACCATTGTTGTGTTTGTCGGGCGTTGACAAGCGAATTGTCATTTTAAATGTGTACATCTTTCTCTTATATCTGTCATTTCTGTTTTTCCTCTCATCCACAGATTTATTTTTCTATCCTTCAGTTGTTATTTGTTGATGTGCAACATTTGATGTTCCATGGCGTTTTGTGCCTTTAATGTCCGATGAATGTTCCTTTTCATCATAGTCCAGGCGCCACATATTAATACAAATGATACATATTTTTCAAAGATATATTGAATAATCTTTTTGTTTTTGATCACATTCGCATTTCATTATTTTAATTTCGATTATTCAGTGTGATTCTTGGACCTAAATATGTACACTCATCTGCTTGTTCCATTTCAGTATTCATTATCTCTTCTGTGTTTGACATTATTATTCTTTTCCACATTAATTTGAATTTTCATTTAGTTCTTGAATCATTGATTTCCGTCTTCCATGTATTCCGCTCCGTTTAAAATGTAACATGAGCATCTTCTCTCGCACAATTTTTATTTAATGTATAAAATAAGTTGGGTTCGCTCACCGCGTTAGTCAGATCCACCACAATTTTGAGGGAAAAAATCTAAATGAGAAGAAAGGAAATGAATTTTAACAGAAATTATTGGTATTTGTTGAATAAATTGTTAACGTTTTGGACATAATTTTCGTCCCAGAAAAACCATACCATATTTTTGAATGATTCCCATGCTTCTTTCTTCCTCATATAATTGCAGTACACTGTAAGCATGTATAGCAGAACGAAATATTGTTGTCAAACCGTTTCTATAGTGTTTTGCATTTTTGGACTACAAAAAGTCGCTTCTTCTAAATCTAATTTTAAGGTTTAAAATAATAAAACTACACTTTAGTCCATGGAAATTATACAAAAAAAAAACTATATTGGAAAAAATGAACCTGCCATTTTATTATTGGAAAGTGTATATTTTGGCATTCTAAGAAACATATCATATTAACATTGGCAAGTCTGTGCTAACACAATGGCGGACCAAAAAATGGTAATTTTTTTTTAGGTTTTGCCAGTTTATCTCGAAAAGTAAAGCTTACATGAAAAAAAGGTTCAAGCAAAAGTTGTAGATAATTGAATTACCTATAGATTCGTTTAAATAAAGTCATAGATGGTAGCATTAGTTATAGAGATAGCACTTTTTTTTTGGCAAAAAATAACATTTTTTTTGTTTAAAATAAAACTATATTTCTTTACAAACTATTGTCTCAAAATTCGCGGTATACGTAGATATTATTTATTTAAAAAAGTAAGCTAAACCCGGAATCTATGTGATTAAAATTTTCTGAGGAAATCGACTTCAATCTTGAAAGTTCGACCTCCCAGGTGTTTTTGAAGTAAAAAAAAATGTTTTATCATACGATAATTTTTTTTTCAGAGATCGGAAATGATGCATCTAAATCTAGTAAACACGTTAAAAAAAATTTAATTCACGAGGGGGAATGTTATTGTAAATTTTGTGGTTCAAAAATTTGTTTCTTAAAAATTTCTCGGCCCAGAATTAAAAATATATTTTTTTAAATAGATCTTAAAAATATACGTCATTTTTAACCATTTGTTTTAACAATGGTTACTGTATCTTAATTTGGAGAGCGGAAAATCAAGGTAAAACTTTCAATTTTGAAATCAGTTTTTTCAGAAAATATTAATCGCATAGATTCTGGATCTAGCATACTTTTTTAGATAGATAATATTTATATATACCGTGAATTTCTAGATAATAGCTTTGAAATAAATATGGATTTATTTTAAACAAAAATGTCTTGATATATAGTGGCGCCACCTATAACTTTATATATACGCATCAATAGGTAATTCGATTGGCTGACACTTTTGTTTAAAATTTTTTCATGCTAACTTTAGTTTTAGAGACAAACCGAAAAAAGAGACTATTTTTAGTCCACCATTTGTTAGCACAAGGTTGCCAATTTTAACATCGATATATGTTATTTAGAATGCCGAAATATACACTTTCCAATATTAAAATCGCAGATATTTTTGGAGAAATATTCCTTTTTTTTGAATAGGAAATCTTTGGAATCAAGGATTACAAAAAGTAGCTTACCTTTATATTTCTTAATGCATATTTACCATTTCCCCACAATAAAAATGAACAAATAATATCTTAAATACAGAGAATTAACTGATTTTTTTTTCCTAATCGGTGCTTTCCGAATCTTGGGTTTTTAATTTTGTTATATCCCAAACCCCTCAAAACGTTCTTTAAATAATCCCAATAGAATTCTAAGTACTTAAGCATTTTATCAATGGTTTCGCGATAACATAAAACACACATTTTCTCTATCCATAATTATACCAGTTTACAAAGTGAAATGTTATGTTAGTAACAAGATAACAGTTATATTATGCATATCGGACAATTAATATTGATGTATTAAAAATCAAATGAAATATTTGAAAATGCAAAGTAAGTGAAAATTTTCATAAAAGGTAGTACAAATACAAAATAGAATGTTCCTATTATTACATCACTAATAGCTAATAATCTTTATTGCGAAGATTACTAGTTAATACTAACTAGTTTCTGTCATTTTTTGTTTTTAAACTATTTATTTATTTATCATTTACCATTAGAATGTAAGATTTTTGCTAGCATTTATTTTTGCATTGCATTTTGAATCATAAAGCCTGGTCTTTTTGTCTCGTTATTGTAATTATCTGCTAAATAAGATTGTTCTATATACATCCAGAACTTTGTTTTAAAGTAATGTTAGGAGAGTTCGGGTTCAAGCTAACAGCGGGCCTTAAATCCTTGCTTATGTTTTGTCTTCGTTCTAGAATAATAATACATTTTTTTAGCAACTATATGCTCGACCAGCTTCATCTCGAAGTTCCCTAGAGTATTCCCGGAAATGAATACAAGTCGATTTCGCTATAAACCAGCCGTGGGCTACTAATGAAAATAACTACCCAATTAAATGAAAAAAGAATTACCGCCACAACTAATCATTTCTTTCTTGACCGTGTAGAATTCACTATGTTCTATTTTTTTTTTTTTTTTGGGGGGGGGGGAGGCTAACGGCTAGTCTTTTTTATTAAATTAAAAACATTTTAGGACATTTGACGTTTCGATTCATTCATTCCTTAAACCATCCTCAGAATTACAGTTAAACACTACAACGGAATTAAAAGGTAATTGATTTTTATATGTTACATTTTAATTCCATTTTAGTGTTTAACTGTAGTTCTGATGACGGTGTAAGAAATGAGTAAACCGAAACTCTACATACCTGACAGATAGCCCCAAAAAAATAAAACAACTTAATTGCTTTTAATAATTGTGGAATTCTTAACGTGAACGTGTTAAGTTTCATTATTATTTTATCATCTTATATTATTTATGGTATCATATCTAGCAAATAAGTACACTAACCAGAAACAAAAACATCAGCACTTAGACTTATGTAAACATTGACCAAATATTCCATGTCTAAGTCATAGATCTGTTATTACAAATATTGTTATATAAAAGGGAATGATATTTTTGACTATAAATAAAGTCTTCTTATATTTCAAAATGTCTATTTTTTAATTATTTTTAACCTTATAATAACTTATTAACTATAATATTACCACCAGTGTTGTCGGTTGTTTCTACTTTTTATTGACTTGTTAATTATAATTATAGACCAATAAGGAGGCTTTAATGCCAAAATCAATTCTAAAATGTCGAAAAATGATGCCTGTTAAGGTTTTATTGGTAAGATTTAATGTTAATTGTGCGAATGTGGAAAATAAAGAGAGTAGGCTAGGCTCCACAGCACTTAGACCTCACAGAGTCAATGTGCGTCCTCCCATAGAGGTCTGACTATTTTCAAGGAATGGAAATGAAATATTTGAAATACAACCCATATCGTCCGCTACACAAGACGATGATGAACTATGCGATTCATATAATATTTCATTGTTAATCGCTAAAGTGGGCAAACCAAGCACAATTGGTGAAAAATTAATTTTGCCAGTAGTAAAAGATGTATTAAAAACTGTTTATCATTAGGGAAATTCCTTTAAGCAACAATTCAGTGGAAAGAAGAATTGATGAAATGTCTAAAGTTGAAACATCATTGTGCGATTATTTGAAGACTTACAAATTTTCCATTCAATTTGATGAGTCAACTCTATCAACTAATGAAGTACTACTCTTATTATACGTAGAATTCATAAAAGAAGAAGTTAGTCAAAAGTCATTTACTAAAAATTGGGAAACCAGTACAATAATATTCTTCTCTCTTTATATTCGCTCACTGGGTTCGAATAAAAGACAGCACTTTTCACTATATTAACTAGTTCTTAACACTTTACAACACTGACTGATTACTCTTATCCTAAACCTATTTATTTCCCTATAAAATCTACTAAAATATAGGAGAATACAGATCTAAAAACATGATTATTAAATGATGACTTGTCGATATAATATTTCTTGATGATTCTTCGCATCAAAATAATAGTTTTTCACCAGGGCTCGCCAAAAAGTTCTCCTAGTCCTTCTTTACACTTCCTTCTCCTTATTCTGATCATCCCGATTAGCTTCGATAGTTTCGTAGTATAGCTTCAAACTGTAGTACTAGTTTCCTTTTGGCCTTGGGAATTCATTAGGATTCTATAGACAACGCCATTGATTCTTTTTAGAACAGTATATGGTCCTTCCCATGATGACATCAACTTAGATGATTTACCTTTCTTCCTCTGTGAATTTCATCACTATACTCTCTCATATTGCTGGGACCCTGTCGAGTTTGCCTTGATGCCATATGAATTGACTAATGCTTTCACTACCAAGTATTTACAAGGGTTTGTTAGAGGGTTGAACTAATCCGACCTTGCTTCAAGGACTCTCGTCCAGCCTTCCGTAAATGATTTTCTCCGTACTCGCCTTTATTCTGGTTGTTTGTTCGACAATGACTCTCATTGGTTCGGTATTACGGTTCTTTCACAGAATACTACGGTGCCAAATTTTAGAATGTTGTTTGTTACTGAAGGAAAATCCATGTTGACGAATCAGGTCCATACCCGAAATAAACTCATCTTCTATGTCGGCAACCAAATGGTTTAATTTTAGTCTTCTAAGTTGTGAAGCTCCACTTGCATTTCTCCAATCACATTAGCTGCTCCTCCAGTTACAGTACTTAATATTACTTTTCTGAACAATGGTAGGATTTGAAATTTACCAACAAGGCTTGACTGTATCAGAAATCCTGCAGCACCAGTGTCAACGGTTATGATAATAGGTGCAGCATTGACTTATAAGTTAAGTTAAGGAAATGGTGCCAGATCATTGTCTTCAAGTTGGTCTTTTCTCATCAGAGCTATATTCCATTCTGGATCAATGTTAAAATTGATTCTCCGTATAGAAAACTCTACTCTTTGTTCTATTTTGCTGCACTGCTTGCATTTTTCTTTACATGGTCTTCTTGACAAGGTATCTGCCTTGTTAACGTGAAATATCACGTATTGTGTTTAATTTATTAAAGATTTCATAAAATATTCTCTCCATTGTTTGGGTCGGTAAATCCTTGTTTTCCTCTATGGCTCTTATTTTTGGCCTTGACACATTATAAATTGCCTCTATTTCTAAAACTTTGTCCAAGGCTTCAATAACTAAACTTGCTTATACGCAACATAATCTGTATTTCCTGATCTCTGATTCCATCAGTAAAATATTGAATCATAATCGGAATTTTTCTGTAGCTCCTGGATAAGCCAGATGGATAAGGCGTCGGAAATGTGTTTCATATTCTTGCAACCTTTCTTCATTTCTCTGATGTCTTGATTTGAGTTGTGACTGGTAAAACTGGCGCGGATATTAATCTCCAAATCTTCTTTCCAATACAGCACTAAGGATTTCATAGTCTTCTTGTTGGGTTGTAGAAGTGGTTTGAAATAACTCCATTGCGGGTCCTCGAAGTGCAAGTACTAATGCAGTAGCCATTTCTTCGTAGTTATTTGCACTAGCGACAGCTTCAAATTGGCGTTTGTACATTATCCAAGATGTTTGACCATCACAAGTTGGGGGTTTGATGTTCTGCCAGGTTGTTATTACTTTACCAGAAGGACCATGCTTGTTTATTTCATTGATTTTTCTCTGAAGGTCGTTCATTTTAGATTCTACTTCTTCGTAAAGTTTTAATTTTATCCCGTCTTCAATTTCTATCATTTCTTGTCGCATTTCTCCTACATTTTGTCGCACTTCTCCTATGGCTTGTCGCATAATTAATTAAAAACTGTTTACTTCTTGGCGTGCCCGTATCCAATGACTTCTTATATCCATTTGCAAAGTTTATCCTCATCTTTAACGCGATGTTCTTCTTTTTTTCGGTGACTTTCTTCTTTTTGTTGTTTGTCTTTAAGGCGACGTTCTTCCTCTTCTTCCTGTTTTTCTTTCAGGCGACATCGTTATTCTTGTTTTTCTCTGAAGCATCACTCTTTTTCTTTTTGGTGATGTTCTTCTATACGTTCCATAAAATCAGCCAATGTTTTACTTATTTGCTTCATTCCGGCTGTTTGTTATTTAGTATTTACCATAGAAACTTATACAATGTTGTTAAAAAATCGGTTTTAGACTCCTTTCTTAATGTTAAATTTGATGGTGAACTCCGTTTTTTGTTATCTCTTCCAATTTCCAAATAGAATGTTCTATAATTTCTCAAGTCTTTAAACTCTACGAGATGCTCTCTAGATATATTATTTCTTTGCTAATTTTTTTGTCCCATATTTCTAGCAAGATCTGGAGAAAACTAGGTGGGTATTTTAATTCGGTCGTTCTTGTTCAAATTTTCTTAGGCACACTCATACGGTTGTTGTAAAAACATAATAGTGCCTCACCTGGGTCCTGCACAAACCCCATATCACGCCGTTCACAGTTCCTGACTAAATTATAAAAATAAGCATTATTTCATCAATTAATAATTTCGAAAATAATATTATCATTTAATGAAGAAATTGGTAATTTTATTCATACGATTATCAATTACTGAAGTAATTCATAAATTTCACTTTTTAGATTACCCATTACAAGAATAATTAATCATTTATTTTTCCAAGTGATTATATTATTAATCGGTAATTTATAACAATTAAATTAAAAAAATATTTTTTATTGAAACATCTTTTTAGATAAAGTAATGGAAAATTAACGATAGGAAAAATTTGTCAAGTGCATCATTCAATTCTACGGGAAAAATTTTATCAATTAAATCGAAAATCCCAGAAAAGAAACGGCATGCCTAAGTAAGATTTTTACCATAATTTTATGTTTTTTCATACCTTTTGCTTAGAACATCTCGAGACCAAAGCATCGGAGTCCAAGCTAAGCTAATTTGTTCTCGGAGCAATTCATAATATGAGTATAGTTTTCATACATATTCTGTTCTTTATTGAAAGTGAATGATAAATCATAAGCAGGATAAATAATCGTTATGTTGCAATTTTATACGATGCTGCTTTATTTCGGATAAAACGTCATTAAATTAATTTTTAATTTATTTCACAAAAAATTACCAATTAATAATTCAGAAAATTTATCCCTTAATTACTCTTGTGACGGGTAATTTGAACAATGAAATTTCATTTACTCTAGCAATGGGTAATTTTATTCTTAAAATGATTAATTACGTTGTCAATTGATAATTTCAAAAATTATATTATGAGTAACTTCATTAACTGATAAGACTGGACAACAGCCAAAATGTATCTAAAATAAAATCTACTAAATCCTAACACTTTTGGTAACTAAACTTTTTTCAATCTTTTTAATATTAGTTCAAGTTTTAGAGATACGTGATGTCCATGTCTCCTTATATATTAACAATGTAACCGCATAAACGCACGTGGTATATTTGTACTGTTATAACAATAGAAGGATGCTACATTGCCAAGTATACCTTTCCCACCAAGTTAAGGAAAATTTATACAACTTGGCAACATTGTAAGAGGATCTCCGGGGATGATCCCTATATACGAAGTTCCAACCCCCAGGGCTTCAAATAAGGACGATAGCCGCTTAAACTCTTGTAAATTGACTTTTATGTTTGCTTTGTACTGAACAGCCCCTGTATACAAACATATAAGAAACGCCACTATTGCGAATATTATGCAATTGAATAGAAAATTCTCGAATATTATCTGAAAATGTAGAAGCCGTATATGGGTATATAAGCACCTACAAAGCGGAGGGGTTAGTCAGTCGAAGTTAGTGAGTCGAATCAAATAGTTGAAATTGTAATATGTCTCGAAAGTGTGTAAACAATCCAGATCATATCTGATATGTTTGTGGTAAGGTGACTTTTGTTTCTCAGCAGCAGTCTATTACTCCATTGATAAAAAAGGCATATCAGCTATATTTCGATTACAATATTGGGGATCAAGACAAACAGTGGGAGCCACATATCTGCTGTAATGCATCCGCTTTAAGTCTGAGAAACTGATTAAATAGTAAAAAACGATCTATACGGTTTGGTTTCCCAATAATCTGGAGGGAGGCTTCTAAGCATGTTAATGATTGCTATTTCTGCATCATACCTCGTGTTGGACAAGGCACAGGTATATTCAAGAAGAAAAAGTCGGTTATCAACTATCCAAATATACCATCTGCCATGAGATCTATGCCCCATAATGACTAAACTTCCTATTCCAGAACCCCCAGAAATATTCACTTACGAATCAGATAATAACGATGCAACGATTTCTCAAGAAGAACATATGCCATCAACATCAAGAGATTCTGGTTCCACACCCATCACATTATACCGCCAACCGCACAAAATAACCCAATCAGCATTAAACGAACTTGTGAGAGACTTAGAATTCCCAACAAGTAAAGCAGAGTTACTAGATTGCAGCAGTGGAACTTATTAGAAAACGATGTTTCAGTATGTGTTTTTCGTAAACGCCATAAAGGCCTAACACCATTTTTTACCATAGAAAAGAACTAGGTTTTATGCAATAATATTAGCGGTTTATTGGCTGCTTTAAATATAAACTACAAACCAGAGGAATAGAAATTGTTTCTAGACAGTTTAACATTGAATTTAAAAGCAGTACTATTGCACATGGGAAATATTTTACCGGCTATTCCTGTTGGATATGCAGTTGACATGAAGGAATCATACCACAATATGAAGTACCTCTTGACAAGTATAAAATATGATGAGCACCAATAGCAGATTTGTGGCGACTTAAAAGTGATTGCATTTTTACTTGGGTTGGAGCTAAGCTACACCAAGTTTTGCTGTTTTTTGTATAAATGTGACAATCGAGCAATGACACTTCATTACAAGAGAAAAGGCTGATCTGTTCGACAATTATTAGAGCCAAGTGAAAAAATGTACAACATATGACATTCGTGCCTAATGAAAAACTTTGTTAAGGCACTGAATAAAGATGGGCGAGCTTTTCAGTACCTGCGTCAGAAATTCCCAAGGCTAAGTGAAGCAAAAATTAAAGAAGGTATTTTTGTTGGGCCACAGATTCAAAATATCCTGAAAAACAAACATTTTGACAGCACTGTATCAGATCACTATTTTCTTCGGAAATAAAAAAAGCGGACAATTACATTACTCTTGACTAAAATGTGATCGAACTTGCATTGTCTTTATTTTTATTTTTTTATTTCTACGACGTTTCGATTAGGTTGTATCTCTAATCGTTATCAAGTATGTACTTGTAATATAGGCCTTTAGAAATAAACCGTATATGTTCTCTGCACGAGATTTTGTGTCACAAAGTTTTTGTAAACAATTACAGGTCGAAAAATGCATTTTTTTGCACTTTTTTGCTTACCAGCAAAAACTAAAGAAATTTTTGGACAAAATGGAATAGCCATCTTCTAGAGAATTGAAAAATCTACAAATCGGTTTTTTACCGATATCGATACTTCTATTTGTTGCTGAGAAAAATGCAAAACAATGTCAAAATTGTTATAATATTCAATTAACAATAACTATTGCTAAATGCAACCTGCGACTTTGTTGTAAAAAGTTGGGTCTTTTAGTGCTTAATATGTGGTAAATATTTCAGATCGATTCATCAAATAGTTTATGCAAAATTTAATTTTAATTGTGTGGAAAAAAATATTTAAACAAATTAAATGTTTAATTTATAAACAAA
The DNA here is from genome assembly GCA_034092305.1 of Diaprepes abbreviatus. NCBI lineage: Eukaryota > Metazoa > Arthropoda > Insecta > Coleoptera > Curculionidae > Diaprepes > Diaprepes abbreviatus. Next base: position 122,180 of record JASJET010000339.1, on the reverse strand, counting down.
TAAATGAATAGTATCCATATTTGTAATGTATGTAGAAAGGTACCACAAATTAAAAAAAAAATCATCAAAATCCGTCAACAACTTTCGGAGATATAGATAATGTTTGAAGTTGCTGTTTCATTTTTTGAACGCGCGGATTTGTTAGCAACTCATCTTCCTGCTGAGTCGTTTTTTAAACAATTAACATTTCTTGAACTTCACTGAAGCTTTTGTTTTTTTGTTATCATTTTCTAGACAACTCATACCTAAACCTAAACCCTCGAACTTTCGAATGGAGCTAGTTTCATTTTTTAATTGTTATTAACAATATAGGAATGAATTTTAAAAAAATTTGTTAACTTTGGCGCATATTGACTTAAGCCGTTTTTTTTGCAAAATCGTCTAAAAATGCCAGGCTTCCCAAATATAAAAACAGAATTTTTTTATCGACAAAAACAAAAAACTTATTTACTTTGATTACAAGGTAAAAATGAGAGTGGTTTTCTAATGAAGTTTAAACAAATTTAAAATTAATTTTCCCCAATTCCATGTAATACTTCTCATAGAACAACAAAGCCGTACGCTGCATTTAGCAATAGTTATTGTTAATTGAATATTATAACAATTTTGACCTTGTTTTGCATTTTTTTTTCAGCAACAAATAAAAGTATCCAGATCGGTAAAAAACCAATTTGTAGGTTTTTCAATTCTCCACAAGATGGCCATTCCATTTTGTCCAAAAATTTCTTTAGTTTTTGCTGGTAAGCAAAAAAACTGCAAAAAAATGCATTTTTCCACCTTTAGTTGTTTACAAAAAGTTTATGACATAAAATCTCGTGTAGAGAACATATACGGTTTATTTCTATAGGCCCATATTACCCGAAAATCTGGATCTCTGCCTGGATGATTGAGTATCCCGGCAAAATGCTTATTTCACTGATGTATTACATAACACTTTGATCCACCTGCATTTTCAATTATAAAATTAGCATATTTCAAATATTAAAGTCCCAAATAGTATAAAAAAACAAAAACATAAATTTTTGAAACTTTTTTGCGCTCCTTGTACTTCGTATCTCTACAAAAAAACCAAAGAATCCGCAGAAACGTCGATGCAGTGTGCGCGCGACGTCAGTTATCGATTTGCCCTACTAGTAAAATCGCTGGAAAATCTTGTGTTTTGCAGGAACGCAAATAAAACTCCTGCCGTGTTTTTAAACACATTCATATAATTGAAATCTATGTGTGTTTATACTCGCTTAGTAATGATAAAGTAACATATTAAATCATTATTTAATCAAGTTTTGCCGTAGTATTTGAGACTTGAATTACGCGCGTACATAAGTTAAACGATTTCCTAAAGAAAAGTTTGTAGTTTTGGTATTAATAACAATTTTGGACGAAATGAGATATAGAAAATATGCATATATAACAGTGTTTTTGTGCGTTTGTTCTGTTGGGCTAGGGCAAGATGATAGTAGGGATACCAAGCAACATCCCGAGCTGTCAAAGGTGTAAGTACTCATTTTTTAAATTATGAGTTCCGGTTCATGTGACAATATTTGGCATTTTACTTTGGTATTAATTTTATAAATTCCATGACCAAAATACAACAATAAATCGTTAAATAATTATTAAATTTGTAAGATGAATCAAATTCAATTAATCCTAGGATTATCTTATTTTTTTTACTACTTTAAAATATTTTATTATTCCTATTTCAACTGTAAAATTTGTATTATACACGATACCCTATGTAAAATTTTTCAAATTTTTTGACCCCCTACTTCTCTCTAATTTTATTTAAAAAGAAAATCAACCAGTTGCTCGTCAGACAAGCATTACTTTAGGATTCCTTACCCGTTATTTTTTATTTCCTTTTATATTTTGCCTATATTATATTATTCTAATCATCACTCATTCATTTATTTTTTGTGTAGCCCCTATTTTTAAGTCTAACAACACCATTCCGAAGTTTTTTTTGATGGTCTCGCATAGTTTTTCTCAAAAAAAGGAATTCCAATTTTATTTATAAAAGTTGTAACTTCCGATCGCCACTTAATTTTTTAACAAAATTTAAATAAATAACTGCGGAAAAATATGAATTTTCAGTTAAAATTAGGATAACGATTGTAATGCGGTGTTGACACGATGATTTTATTTAGATGAAATATTTAATAATAAATTGTAACTACGCTACGCAACAAATTTTAGTTTACTTGTTGTATCTTGTATGAAAAATGCATTTTTTGTTAATTTTGGGGTCCTGAACAAAAAATGACAATGAAATTAAAAACTTAGTTGCAATTTTCAAAAACAAGTTTTTTTAATTTTATTTTTAACAAAATATTATAAATGCATACTTTTACACTTGTAGAGACACTAAATATCATGTATTTTTGCTTTTCTTTTGTGAATTGTTCCTGGAGCATCTCTAACCACAGTCTAACAGTAGTCGGTAAACATGGAAGCATTCCATTTTCCCTGGTACCTTTTCTCCATTGTTGATATATCCTGTGGAAGCGTTCACCATGCTCATCACTTAAAGCTCCGCAGTTGTTCGGAAAAAAATTCCGAATGTGAGTGTAGGAAAATAGATACTTAGAGACATATACAATCCATTTTTTCATATGTTGACAGCATATTTTCAACAAGAGTAACGCAACTGTCGGATTTTTTATTTCCGAAGAAATTAGTTCCCAAACAGCACAAATACGTCTTAAAGACGTCCATAAAACGTTTGATCTCAACATTCAGGTCATCTTATGGATGTCCATTAAAGTCAAATGACGTCCATAAGACGTTGTATAGACGTCTTATGTTACAAAAGGTAACGTCTTTAAGACATTTGCTTACAACGTCTTATGGACGTCCTTTCCCAACATATTCCACCATTAAAATTATGTACATTAAAAAGGGTCCCTTTAATTTTTTTGTTTGTCTTGTTTACAAAGTCAAACCGTGATTATTCAAAAGGCCAAGAAATAACTTTAATTAAGAAAAAATCAAGAGCAAAATATACATTACCATTTTATATAACTACAAGTTCCGCATGAATAATTTGCTTTAAAAAATATGTTCAACATAATCTCTTTATACAAAAAAATACATAACTTAAGCATAATGTAAACTTTTTCTAATTTGAAATTTAAGAAGTGAGGTAGAAGAGCAAATATTTTCAGGACTACTACTGTTCCAACTATAAGTGAACCTATCAAATTTAAGCCTTAGTTTATCCCTTCGATATAATAACTGTACAAGGTAGACTATCAACAAAATAAAAGTTTATTAAAATAAAAAGTACACAAATCTTTAAATAGTTTTAAAAACAAGAATTTTTATTTAGTCGAATAACAAATCTGGTCTGATGCCCTTTTCAGCTATGTTTGGATTGAAATTTCCTCATTCTTCTAACTTTTTGCCAGTCCTGTTGTCTCTGTAGATCCTAATAACAAACTGATTTTAATTTTATAGAATAAAGTTTATCATTTGTGGGAGTGAATTTTTTGATATTTTTGCGAATTTTTATAATTGTCCTCTACTATAGAATCGTGATTTATGCTATTTCAAGGTTAATATGTATAATAAAAGACAGAACTTACTCATAATAAGTCTCACCAAGTTGGAATCGTAGAACTTTCTATTTCCTTTTCGTACTAATCAACTGTACATGGTAATTTTACAAGCTCGCTTTACAAAGTCATAAATGTTCCCTACTCCCAGTTTTGAAATTTCTAAAACCTTAAACAAAATTACTTCTTGTAATTAACAAAACTCTATTTTCTATGTTCTTTAAATATAAACCAATCATCAGGAACAAATTAAATCTTACAGGTTTCATTAGTGGAGCACTCCATAAACAAACATTTCGCCTTCCACTTCATTAGTAATATTTCTTGTAATATTTAGGACCGAGTCTGGATGAACTGTGCAAGCCTTTTTTGCACAGATAATATTTTTGAAAATTTCATTTCATATTTCTAATAACATAGAGTTATAAAGCATTCGGGAATTTCCTGTAACACAACCTATAAATAACGTTACTGTTTTTCCTAAGTACATATGATTCTCGATCTTCCCTTAAGTATTACATAAACACGAATAAAAAAGATTTTCAGAGGTACGTAGATAAATCAACTATTTTAATAAAATTCTTTCAAAAGCTAAATTTTCACAGTCGGCACCCCAACAACATTAAAAATGAATAACGATATGACGAAACACAAATACAAAACTGAAAAATGACAGTTGACAGAAACAAAAGGCGGGTTTTTTAAAAGTTATAGTTTCGCTGGCATCATATTTATGTGTGTCATTGTTATCGGTACATCAAACAGTCTGTGACAAAAAGCACTAAAGTATTGATAAAAAGAATCATGCAAAAGTTCTATTAACCAAGTGAGGCTATTAAAAATTTGTCGTTCAATCAAAAATTTTAACCTCAACTTGTATTCAGCTGAGTTCTGAGCGGCGTTGCAAACTTATTTATAACCCAACTGCGACAAAATCCATAGGGAAGGAAATGCTTTTTAGTTTTTATCAACTACATTATTCACAACTGTATTTATTTTTATATAAAATGTAGTATGTAGACTTTTAAAAGATATCTTAAAGACATTGTATATAGACGTCTTATGGACGTCTTTAAAACAACGTCTATAAGACGCCTTATTTATGTCTTAAGACGTTCAGACAATCTGGATATAAAAATGACGTCTATAAGACGTCTAGTGCTGTGTGGGTTACCACGAGGTGAAAGTCATTCCAAGCATTTTTGTCAATATCTGATAGAATGCTGTCCAAATGTTTGTCTTTTAGAATATTTCGAACCTATGTCCCAACAAAAATACCTTCTTTAATTTTTGCTTCACTTAGCCTCGGGAATTTCTAACGCAGGTACTGAAAAGCTGGCCCATCTGTATTCAGTGTATTAACATAGTTTTTCATTAGGCCCAATTTGATATGCAGTAGTGGCAACAACATATTTTTGGGGTCTAGCAATGGCATATGTGGTACATTGCTTTCACCTAGCACTTTTCATTGTCCAACGGACCCAGTGAAATGAAGTGCCTTTGCCCGACAGTTCCATTCACACAAAAACAGTAACACTTGGTGACGCGTAGCTGCAAGCCAAGTAAAAGTGCAATCACCTCTAAGTCGTCACAGATCTGCCATTGGTGCTCATCGTATTGTATACTTGTCAATAGGTATTTCATATTATCGTATGATTCTTTTATCTGAACTGTTTATCCAACAGGAATAGACGGTAAAATATTTCCCATATGCAATAGTACTACTTTTAAACTTTTAAAAAATGTTGAACTATCTATAAACAATCTCCATTCTTCTAGCTGGTAGTTTATATTTAAAACCGCCAATAAACCGCTAATGTTATTGCAGAAAACCAAGTTCTTTTCCTTGTTAAAAAATGGTGCCAGGCCTTTATAGCATTTACGAAAAACACACACTGAAACATCGTCTTCTAATAAGTTCCACTCCTGCAATCTTGATCCTAGTAACTCTGCTTTACCTTTTAGAAGTTCTAAGTCTCTCACAAGATCATTTAATTCTGATTGGGTTATTTTGTGCGGTTGGTGGTATAACGTGCTGGGTGTGAAATCAGGATCTCTTGATGTTGATGTTATATCTTCTTCTTGAGAAATCGTTCTATCGTTTTATCTTATTCATAAGTGAATGTTTCTGGGGGTTCTGGAATAAGAAGTTCGTCACTATGAGGTACAGGTCTCATATAGATGATATATTTGGATACTTGATAACTGACTTTTTCTTCTTGGATATACCTGTGCCTTGCCCAATAAGAGGTATTATGAAAAAATAGATTATTGGGACAGCAAACCGCGTAGATTCTTTTTTTTACTATTTAACCAGTTTCTCAGACATGAAGCCGATGCATTACAGCATATATTTGGCGCCCACTGTTTGTTTTGATCCCCAATATTGCAACCGAAATAAAGCTGATGTGCCTTTTTTATCAATGGGGTAATAAACCGCTTCTGAGACGCAAAAGTCACCTCACCACAAACATAACAGAAGTAATCTAGATTGTTTACACACTTTCGAGACATCTTACAATCTCAACTAATAGATTCGACTCACCAACTTCGACTGACTCCGCTTTGTAACTGCTTATATACCCAAATAGGGCTTTTACATTTTTAGAGAAAATTCGAGAATTTTCTATTCAATCCCATATTATTCCTATAATGGCGTTTGTCATTTGTTTGTATACATTAAATGGCTATCTCTCTTATTTTAAACCCTGGGGGTTGGGACTTCGTATATGAGGGGTCATTCTTGGAGATTCCCCACGCGGTGTTGCCAAGTTTCAAAAAATTTTCTTAGCTTGAGGAAACGTATATTTGGCAACGTCACACCCTCTACTGTACAATACAAATATACCATGTGCATTCTTGCGTTTACATTGTAATATATAGGAACATCACGTATCTCTAAAACTTGAACTAATATTAAAAAGATAAGTCTAGTTTCGATTTTAGCACACCAAAAATAGTAAGGTTTAATCGATTTTATTTTAGATACATTTCGGCTGTTGTTCAGTGTTATTTGTATTCATTCCAATAAAGTTGATGATAATATCATTGAAGTACCCACATGGTTCTTGTTAATTTTTGTTAAAGTTATAGGAAACTACATGTTGTCCAACTTACAAGAGAACCTCCGATATGTCTCATTCTGTAATATTCTAAAAATATTCAACACGTATTTTTTGTACGTCCTGTGTTGCACCTCTGGTGGGTGATAACTACCTCCAGGATTATTAAGTTTACAAAAAGGATTTGATATGTAATTTTCTCAGTAAGGACTTACTCTGTTTTTTTATATGAGTGAACACATTATTTGTTCCGCTGTTTTCATTGAATAAATTTATTCAATTCGCGAATTTGAAAAACTAAGTTGGGTAGGTATCGGCCTTTTTCGCGATAAAATGTATCACGGGTTTAACTATCCCTTTTTAAATTTTTTTGAAAAGAACTGAAAAGTATATCTTTTTGTGAAAAATTCATTACGAAAAATAATACAAACTATCTATTTATCAATTCGAAGGGTGAAACTACCTCCTTACAGCTTTCCATAAAAAAGGTGTAAAAGGCAGTCTCTCATTGGGCTTATTCTGTGATGTGTTGTAGTATACTGAACAATATTTGACACTTATTTTTTACGTTCTGAACTGCATTTCTAGAGAGTGAAAAATAGTCCCAAAGTTTGTTCCTAGAAACGAGTTTTCTTCCGTTCTGATTCAGAATAAAGGAGAGTTGTCCGGTATCGAACACCTTAACTGTTTTTTTCGAATACAAAATTTATGTTTACCTGAAATAGATTAGGAAAGTCATAAAACAGTACTTCAATGCAAGGATTGTGAAATTTCAGTCCTTTTCAGCAAACATTAATTTTCCTACTTGCTTTTTCCCTTTGGCGGACATTATAGACACCTATCTAATCGGCATTAGATATGTTAGATGGACTAAAATTATGCCTCTCAATTAATGTTGGCAACTGATCAAAAAACCTGGTTACTTGGGTTTTATTAAAGCCAACAGCTCTTCGTAGGCTGGTCGATTTAGCCGTCCTCAAGAATAAACCTTGATGACGCCTTATAAAATAGTGGTGGAAATGTTTCCCAGCCATTTTATTTTCTTTATTGAAACGATGTTTCATTTCTATTTTTTCTGCCACTCGGTAGACTTTGAGAACTCGGCTTGTTACGGTTCATTTGTCCGCTTATGTTCACTACGCTAATTTAGTTAATTTTATCTTCTTTTGCAAATACTCTTATTATGAGTAACACAATATCATTTTCCATAAATACTTCTCATAGATTCTTTTAATAAAACCATTTCATAACATACAGTTTTAATATATTTTATTTTTGTCTTGTGTTTGGTATTTCACTGCACTGTAATTAGGTATTTTCTTATCGATGTTGAAATTACTACTACCTTTTTTTATTCAAATAGATCTCGTTTTTCTTCTGCCACTACTATTTAAGTAGAATTGTATGTATTTTGGGTTGCAGGAAATTTATTCCTATTTCTTTATTTCAAAAATAATTATCGGGATACTTATTTGATTTCCTTTTTTTGAGCGAGTAATGCTAATGATTAACGAATTGGCTTATGTAACAAATATATTTCATCCGACTGTTGTGCCGAGTGTCATTCTTTTTCAGCTGTCACTTCTTTCAAACGTGGCAGTGGTTAGTATCGACAATAGAAGACTGAAGACTTCCATCCCACTAGTTTTGCAACATACTGCTAGATTTGGAATTGGACTGTTATTTAGATTGTCTCGATATCAGTGTAGTATTGTTTTATTTGAGTATTTTTTTGCCTGCTTGGCGTTTTATTGACTGTTTTACCAAGGCAAAACCTAGAAACAGGAATTTTGTCAGTCTTAAGCACGTTTTTAACAAATAATTCGTCTAGACATGCGTGCTCGCGTCCTGTAATCACGTCAGAGCCTACACCGTAGCCGAAAGATTAAAGAACTGACAGACTCGCTATTTCCCAAGCAAACCTTGTATTACTTTTATATATTTATTTAAGGAACTTATTCTTAATTATTGTTAGTCGTTGCGCAATAAGCCTAAATCTATGATCATAGAATGAACGGATTTACTTTAGGCCAGTAGACGGTATTGTGTATTAATGTGTTTGGATTTATTTCTTTCTTTTCTTGTGAACCTATCTTAGCATCTCAATCTTTTAATTAATGATTTTTTACCATTCATTTTTGTACCAGTTTTGTGTGTCACACGTGCTACTTGTATTTGAATCTTTTATTTGTTGTGGATAGCTAATTTTAGAGAGTAAAGTTGAGAGCTAGTTCCTAACAACATCCTGGAAGGTTTCTGTAATCAGCCTAGCTTCGTTGCAGTGGCACCCGGAATAACCCACCCCTACCCTCCGGCATAGAGTTTAGTTTGGCATTTTTGCTTGCTGGTGCTGCTATTAGCTTTCCACTATACTCTGTTGATTGGATATAACCAACTGATTTTTTTTCGCCTCATTGTGAGGTGTGATGCGCTGTCTTTACAAAAAAACCAGCGCAACAGGCTTTGCTAAGAGGCATGACTGGTAATCAAGGTTTTTTACATGTTTATACAGAATTTGTTCTATCTCTTCATTAAATGTCCCCTTGTTAACAGTGCAAGGATTAAATGTAGCTTCTCCTCCCCCAGAAAGTAATTTTATGCGGTCACCTAATGTACTTTTTGGCACAGTGTAAGTTACACTCGCTTCCCTGATACTTCGTTCTTTTGACAATACTTTTTGCATTGCTTCTTTCATGTTTGCCTTCTCCCATTTTCCTCAAATTTTTACGACAAACAAATACTCCGTTAGACAGAAATTTTTAAAATAGTTCTCGTGTACAATGCCACCCTACTCGACTCTGTCCAAAGCCACCTGACTGACACTCAAAAAAAAACACCATGAAAAAAAGTAATGCCCCGATTATGGTTATCTGCCGAAAGCAAATTATTTACGATCTAAACTAAACCTTAATAATAATAATAAGCACATAACTGGAGAATACCAAGCATTTGCCGCAACCGAGTATAAGGAAAGACACAACTCAGCCGCTAAGATACTCCATCAAGAGTTAGAAGAAAAGTTAAACCTATTACAGATAGGAAAAGTGCCTTATTACAAATACAATCCGGAGCCTATTCTTGAGAACAATCAGTTCAAGTTATATTGGGACCGAACGGTTCAGACGGATCAGACAGTTGCTCATAATAGACCAGATATTATTCTAATCACTAATCGACATTGCTGTACCTAACAACAACAACCTAATGCCAAAATACAACGAGAAGATCGCCAAAAACAGAGATCTGGAGGTGCAAATCCGAGGACAATGGGCAATGAACAGGGTCCACACGATTCCCATAATACTGTCAACAACTAGAGTGATACCAAAGAACCTCCTGCAGAACATCAAAGGACTGGGCCTTAGTGAGCATCTATATAAGCCGATGAAGAAAGCAATTCTCCTTCCAACCGCGCGAACCGTCCGAAAGTTCATAGGAAATACAGCAGACCGCGTCACTTAGGACCCGATAACATGAAAAGGGCTTCCACAGAGCTTTTAGTATCTTTTTATACCTGGTATGAGTTAAATATTCCCTGGAGAGAATGCGAAGCCGTTTGGCTTGTAAATCTGATAATAATAATATTATCATACACTTGCTTGTGACTACTGTCACTCCCCAGGATGTCACAACGAAAAAAGCAAAAAATGCTCACTGACAAATGAGTCGTGCTATAGTTTGATTCCAGATGGTATGGGCTCACCCTTACCATCTTAATGAAGGCGGCTAGTTCTTGACACGTGCTGCCACTGGTGCCCTACTCCGTAACCAATCACGACTCTCCCCTATTAATTTTCTCGTGCAAAATTAGTTGTCTATTATTAGATTTACGAAAAGAGTTTATATATGTAATTTTCTCTATAAGGGTTTGCTTTATATTTTTCATTGTTTTTGCGGTGTTCGTTGAAGTAATGTATGAGTTGAAAAAAAAATTTGGCTTGTATTTGCTTTTTTCCTAATAAAGTTTATCACGGGGTAACTACCCATTATGTATTTTTTTCAATTTTATGGAAAAAATTAATTATTTTTTTTTACAAGAAGTTAATTATCAACTACTGAACATTAATTACGAATAGCATTTAGTGGAAAGCCATCCATCTAAATGGGTTCACTTAACCCTTAAGATTTATTATGCTCAAATTATGGGGAATATCTTGATATGATTTTTCCTAATCAGTGGCTCTATAGAAGAAGTCCTATTGAAATGCCTACAAAATTACAGGATATGAATCTTTAGATTTTTTATTGGGTCACCTTAAAATAAGAGTGTTTGTAGAGAAACCTGAAAATAAGAAGTAAAAAAGCAAATTGCTCCCGAAATGTTATATCATGTTAAGGGTAATTATTATTGTAGATTAAGGTTCTTCGGAGACTTCCAGCAACAAAATTTAACTTTAAAATTGTATTTTTTATATTTTGTGACTTACCAAAGGACCAGAATCACAAAAGTAAATAATATGGTAAATTCTATTTTTTGCGAACTTTTTAACAAGGTACCGCACCTTTTCATTTGAAAAGAAAAAAATTGAGGGTGGTTTCAACCCCTACATATAGAGTAAAATTCACAAAAATACTCAAAAAATGTTGCTAATGCTTTCTTTTATGGGATTTGATAATATTAAAATTTCTACTTTGTATAAAGTTTATACTGACATAACACAACCTACAATTTGAAAACTGCGACAAATAATTATTTTTGCGTTTTTCAGATTGGGTGTTCACTGAAAAAATGAAAGTTAATATTTATTATAAACCTTATAGATCAAGTAATAGACGATGCTACAATTACGTTTTTCTCTTAATTTAAAACACAATTATGATTTTAAAAACTTGCTAGTCAAGCGAGTAACCCACTTCTTAGAGCTCTTAAAATTTTTTATTGTGGGTATCTCAAGCTTGTGAATAATTTTAAAATTGTTGTTTTAGGCCGCTATTGCAAATTATTCCAAGAAAGCACCATTGAAATTACTGTGAATGTATTTTTTTTAACAGGCTATTGAAATTTTATTATAAAAAAAGGTTTGAAGAGGCGCCAAGAATTTAATATAATTTGTTTAAAATTCATAAATATAAAATACATCATAATGATTGATTACTTACAACAGGATTTTATTACCGATTCACCTACTCAATTTTAATAAAATAGTGCTAGGCACAGTTATTATTTATAATTGAAAGCAACTCTTACTGGTTACTAATCCTTCTCAGAAATATGGGTCAGCTTGCTAATTTGAGAAAAGTGTTAAAGAATCTATGAATAAAATACCATATAAAAATATTTAAATCAAAAGAAGTGTAAAAATAGCTTCCTGCTCATATTTGTCGGTATATTTAGGTTAATCTCGAAATGAATGGATATTGTTCTGATTTTCACCGTTGGTTAAGTTCGTTTCCCAAAGAAGATTTTGAAATATAAAACATCTAAATACTTTCTGTAAGGAAACAAACGGAAGTTTTGAAATTAAACCGCGCGCGTATGTAAAACCACATGTGTCATTTTTTTAATTTGTTGCAACGGTAAGTGCCAATGATGTGAAAGAGTGACCGTAAAATAAGCCTATTTAGTGGACCTCATATTTGAAACCAAGATGGATACTAATTAAAAGTTTATGATCGGATAATACTCTAAGATAAATTTTAAGAAGAACTTCTGTTTCAATTTCGAGCAACTAATTGCACTATTTTACAGCCAAGTTATGATTTTTTCAGCAAAAATGAGTATTTAATCACATTATTTTAAAAAGTTATTTTTAATATACTAGAACGCAACGTTGCCAAATTTACGTTTTCCATAAGTAGGGGAAACGGCTATAAAAGCAGCTGGGTGGCAGCCGTATCATCAGTATTGGTTTAGCACGAGTAGTGGTCAGTATTAGATAGAGAAGCGAAGTGCGCGAACAAGCCAATAGTAAGAACTTTGTACTAGTGTTATCTTTATTTTGAATAAAATTAGTTGACGGCTGTAAACGTAGTATCACATCTCTAAACCGACGTACGCGACAGTACAAAAATGTCTAAAATACAGAAATGTGGCTGTGTTAACCCCGCCGATAGTTTTTGCTACATATGTAGTCAGTTTGCTCATAATTTGCAGAAAAGAACAATTAACAAAATGACCAAAGTAGCTTATCCTAAATATTTTGGATGTCTTGTTGGCGATCAAGATCGTGACTGGGCTCCTCACATATGTTGTCAAATCTACACAGCAAATCTAAGTAACTGGTGAAATGACAAACTTTCTTCTATGCCTTTTGCAGTTCCAATGATTTAGCGAGAACTAACACATCATTTTAACGACTATTACTTTTCCTTGACAAAAATTTCTGGTTTTTCAAGAACGAGTATAATATTGAATATCCGAATATTCCCTCAGCAATAAAACCGGTCCTTCATGGAGTTCCAGCGCCCCCGGCAAAATGAGAGGAAGATTTAGAAATGTATAGTGATTAGGTAGACTCCGATAATGTATCAGAAAAGGACGATTCTTATTTTCTAGAAAGTGATGGAAAAGCACCACATTTAAACGAACAACGTGAATTAAATGATCTAGTTCGGAACCTCCACTTGTCCAAAGAGCATGATGAAGTATTAGGGTCTAGATTACAACAATGGAATTTACTAGCCACTGGAGCCAAAGTTACAATATTTAGGAACTGCAACGAGGAGCTATCCTCGTTTTTTACTATGCAGGATAAAGTATATGTTTGTGTTAATCCAAATAGTGTTATTGAAATATTAGGATTCGCATACAACCCGGACGAAGGGCGCTTATTTATAGAGTCTTCTAAAATAAGTTTAGAAGCAGTTCTGCTCTATAATGGCAACAAAATATCCTCTATTCCTCTTGCACATGCAGTTGACATGAAGGAACCATACAAAGTATGTCACTTATTCTAAATGCAATAAGCTATGATACATATAAGTGGCAAATATGTGGTGACCTAAAAGTCATTGGACTATTACTAAGTCTTCAGGGTGGATTTACGAAGTATTGCTGTTTTCTTTGTCTTTGGGACAGTAAAGCAACATAGAGCCATTATCAAGTAAAAGAATGGCTTCCGAGAAATCAGTATATTTCAGGTCAAGCTAACATAAAGAACATACCTCTTGTTGATCCCAAAAAAAGTACTATTACCTGCATTACACATTAAACTGGGATTGATTAAAAATTTTGGCAAAGCATTAGATAAAGAAAAAGATGCGTTTAAATGCCTTAGACAAATTTTTCCTAAACTAAGTATTGCTAAGCTTAAAGAAGGAACATTTGTTGGACCACAAATTAGAAAAATATTAAGGAATTAACAGTTTGATCAAAAATTAAGTGATATTGAATTAGCTGCATGGAGTTCTTTAAAAACAATTGTTTCGGAGTTTCTAGGAAATAAAAAAGTAGAAAACTAAGAAAAACTTGTAGAAAAACGACTTGAAAGCTACTGCAAAATGGCTGTCGCATGTCTTTTAAAATACACTTCTTGCACTCCTATTTAAATTTTTTCCCAGAAAATTTGGGTGTGGTTAGTGACGAGCAAGAACAAAGGGTCGAGCAAGACATATGGAGCAACGTTACAAAGGCAGATGAGATCCAACAATAATGGGGATTATTGTTGGTTTCTTACGAGAGAAAGCGATCAGAAATATAAACGAAAGTCAACATTTGCAAAAAAGTTATGTACAAAAGGCTTACTATAAATGTATTTTCATATTATTTTTGTAAATAAGTCCTAATATCCTTAAAATATCTTGTTTTTTTTATTGCTTTGAACTTATGTATAAATATTATAAAAAAATGTTTGTATTAAATAAAAATAACTAATACATTCTATAACTCAAAATCTATACATGGTGGAAAATTTTCGTTGTTGAATTCACAATCACGATATTTGTTGACTAGTGTTATCGGAATTGACAAAATTAAATTGCATAATGTATTTCAGCTTTGACATTAAAAATCTAATACCTCGACCACGAAAGAAGATAAACAAGTTTATCTTATCTTATTTTAAAGCTTAGGTCACGTAGAATATCAAAAAAATATCAGTGACGTAAAAAAATTGTTAAATCAGCCTCTTAGGCGGAGTAAAGCTAACTTCATGCAAGAAAACTGGATATAAATTATAAAATATCTGAAAAAATTATATTCATGAGTCATAATTCACGCTGATCGTAGAACAGCAATTGCCATATATTCCTGGTTCGTTTTTATTGACATTCTTCCTCTCATGGGGGTGAAAACAAACTCGTATAGTCAAACAAGCTAGAAAATATTTATAATAATTGAATAAAAAGTTATTTCGGCTTCATGTAAATTACGAGAAATATGAAAGAGATATTTATATCAGATCTAATACAAATATACCTTATAAATTAAACTTTTACTCTAAGCTACAGGGTCCGAAATAAAAAATAAAATACTAATCGCACTCTAATGTTTAGATTGATGTTAATAAATCACGACTAAACTTTTTTTGCGGTTATGTATCATCGAAATAAATAATTTAAGAAAAAAAAAACGTTCAGTCCAACCTACAGGGCCGGAAATAAAAAATAAAATTCTAATCTCACCCCTATTTTTTGCGCTAAGGGTGGGTTACTGTAAACAAATCACAGCAAAACTTTTTTGTGATCAAGTGTCATCGAAATAGATAATTTCAAGAAAAAAAAACGTTCAGTCTAACCTACAGAGTCTGAAATAAAGAATAAAATTCTAATCTCACCCTTACTTTTCCCTGCTAAGGGTGGGTTCTTGTTAGTAAATCACAGCCAAACTTTTTTAACGGCCAAGTATCATCAAAATAAATAATTGAAGAAAATAAAAGGTTCAATCTAAATTACAAGGAAATAAAAAATGAAATAAAATTCTAATCTCAAATAATAAAAACAAATTACTCCATGCCGTCCACACCCTTTTAATTCGCTTTAAGGGTTAGTTCATGTTAGTTTATCTGAAGTGCCCTAAACGCTTAAAAAATATTTTTGGGACCATTTTTGACCAACATCGCCAACAAAACTGACCACTGCCGAATATCCTTTTTCGATAATGGCTGTATTTTTTTGAGTAAATTATCACTGATCAAAGTGAACAAAGTGAAACTGATAACTTCATGTTCTTTTGAATATGCATTTACTTGTCATTGGATCGAAGTGATCATGATTACTTTAAGTGACAGAACTGAAAGTGATAATTACTCAAAAGAATATACCTAATATTAATCGATTAAAAGTTCAGGTTCATCGCAGAGGTATGTATACCCTTTTTATGGGATGTATTTGTACTCGATCCGATGCAAATATCTTTTTCATATTTCGTGTAATTTTGTGACAGCACTTGATCGTTTCGTAGTTTATTTATTAGCACTAAGTCAGTTTACACTTCCAATTTCTTTTACATGAAATGAAATAGTGGTATGACAAATATAACAAACTTAACTTACAAAATAGTATATAATATTAGTATTAAAATTAACTTAAAATATTTTATTATCCTCTCTCGACTTGGCTAAGACTTATTGCAGTGGATCACTTGAGAGTGGGTACGTTCTTCTTTGGAAAGGACAGGCGTTCCTGATGATGTTTTTGTTGGGGTCCGAGGTCTTGCTAAAGAATTTTTCGGATGTGGTCCTGGCAAATTCCAGGATAGTGGGGATTTGGAGTTCCCTGTGCAGTTGATCTGTCCTCAGGTACCAAAAGGCGTTAACGATGATGGGAAGGGTTTTGTTTTTCATCACCTGAAGAATATGTCTTTGATATATGTGCCCAAGAGGCGATACCAAACAGCATCGCTGGGCGGATGACAGCTTTATAAATCGTCATTTTGTTCCTGAGAGACAGCTTACTGCATCTACCTAGTAGTGGGTACAAGAATGCTAGGAGTCCTTGTGTTTTAGCTTTTGCTTCCACCACATAGTCCTTTCATACCAATTTCTTGTCATACAGTAGTCCTAGGTACTTGACTTTCTTGGCCCAAGGAATGGGTTCATTGTTGAGGTGAAGCTAGCCAACAGGCGTTGGCCTTCAGTTTCCTTTTTTCCATCCATTCCTCAAGCTTGCCTAGATGCTCCTGGAGTCTTGATGTTATGACTCGGAGATTTCTATGTGCTGTTGTGACTGCTGTGTCGTCGGCATATAGACTTAGACTGGTATGAATTGACCTGGGAATATCTGCTGTATAGATGTTGAACAGGTGTGGTGACAGCGGGGATCCCTGGGGAACGCCTGCAGCCATTGTCCTTGGTGTCGATAGTACCTTGTCCACTCTCACTGAGAAGGATCTTCCTGATAGAAATGATAATATCAGCTTCGTGAGATATTGTGGGAATCCAATTTTGATTCCTAGGCCGTCATGCCAAACTTTGTCAAAGGCTTTAGACGTGTTTAGCATGACTGCGCCTAGGTGGGCTTTCCTGTTGAATGCTCATACTATCTGATGCACTTGCCTGGTGGTCTAGTGTGTGGTCGACAGGCCCCTGATGAATCCAAATTGTTCCTCTGGAATCACTCGGAGGTCTTCTGTCTTGGTCCTAAGTTTGCAGAATATGAAGAGCTCAGTTATTTTTCCCATGGACGGGAGCGTGCACATCTTGATTCAAACTTTCAATAGTTGCAAGCAAAATAAAAAAATGTTCAGGCAGTCTACATTTATTAGTTCAAAAATCGAAAAAAAAATCGCATTTTTGAGATGTTTAACGTTGTTTATTTCGGAAACTGTGCGTTGTACTCATTTTACACCTCTACATATACTACTGGAGAGCATAACAATGAAGACAACATATAGAATAATATAAGATAAAGGAAATCATCATTAAACAAAGACCTCATCTCATCTAGAAATCAGAAACCTTGGACAAGTTGAAAGGAAAAAAAAGTTCATCTTCGTGGAAAACCTTAACACAAAGTTGAGTCATAGAAGAGAATGTGGTGGAGATACCATTAAGAAACTTAAATTAAATGTTATACGAATTGTTCTGAAATAACAGAGAGAACTGGAACAGGCGTGTATGAACTAGTAGCCAAGCACTTGCTAGTAGGAAAGCTTGGAAAAATCAGCAAGGATTTTCCACACAAATGTACGCTATTAGGAAATGCATTCAATTCAAAAAGGAAAAAACTATGGCGGACTAGAGATCATCATCACTCGGGATAGTCAAGCAGCCATTAATGTACCGAGTTCTAATGTAATCAGCTCCTAAATAGTCGGTGGAGAAGTAAGCGAACTAGTAGAGAACATCACGGTTTCCCTCCTATGGGTACCGTGACACATTGGAGTAGAAGGAAAAGAAATAATAGACAAGCTCACGAAAAAAGAGGCTGAATACCATTAATGAGGCCTGAATCTTTTTGCAGGATTACAAACAGCACTATACTGGGATAACTGAGACGAGGGGAAGAGAATAAAAGATTTAATTATTGGATAAATCTACCAGGAATGAAACATGTGAGGTGACTTTTGGGGAACTATAACCAGAAGAAATTCAAGGAATGTATTAGCTTAACTAAAACAACTTAGATTTCTAACAGGAATCCAATGGGCCAATAGAGGAAACACCTTGAAAAAATTTAACTAGTGGAGAGAGGAAAATGTATCTGAATCTCTATCCACATTTTGTTACAATGCATCGCCTAGCAAAATCCTGGGAGCGTATCGAATAGAAGAGCCACCCCAGATTCTGAACACCCTAAGGGAAATAGAATTAGAAAACCTGCTTTAAACGAGGGACCTAAAAAGCTCAAGGGGTGAACATAGATCTTGTAATGGAACAAACGTTAATTATTTTAGACTGTTCAATGTGAACTATATTCTGTTAAAATTAGTAATTAAATAATCACCCTGTGAATATATTTCCCGTGGGAACAGGGTAGTATATATTTTTTTTTATTACTATCCAAGAAAGTTTAAAAGAAAAATAAATCAATTATCGAGCTTAACTTTTATTATCTTTGTCGTTTAAATGTTTTCTTAAAAATACATAAACTCAGTCAATTTATGACGACCAACTGAAAGACCCTCTCTAAGATTTGTCTATAGATCTGTCGAAGTAATCCTACCCTGGTTATGTAAATAAAACTGGAGAGATAAGGGAGGTTTTTAACATATATGCAAATACCATTAAAATGTATTAAAATATTAAACGATTTCCCCATTATTAAGAAACAAAAGAATAATCAAATAATCTCATTATACGGTAATATAACGTTTGACCTGTGAAAGGAATTAATATAACGACTTTTTGTCCTGTGTGCAAGAAAGAATGATTTAAATACCAGCAATATGAATAAAACGGCACTCAGGTTTTTTTTACAGATGTTATATTATCTTATTCCTTTAGTTATAGAAAGAAATAGAATTTTTCATTGACTATTTTTATATAAAAATTAAAATTAAGACTCTCAGAGGCCAATTCGGGACTCAAGCATCCGGCATAGAATAGGGAACGTCCTCAGCATGAGAACACCGAAAGCCTTCGAACTTTAAGGGAAAGAAATTGACGGTTACAGTGCGTACGAGCGAAAAAGCTACTAAAAAAAGTGAGAGGGGGTGAAAGATTTGAGAACGCTCTTTTAAGAGGTACTAAACTCCAGTTACAATTTGGAAATCGTTAAGATCGGTAGTGTTCTCAAAAATCATTGTCGTAGAAAATTACGTGATGGGTATATTCGTCGAGAAAGAAGGTTATCTTTGTTTTATTTTGTGTTTCAGTTAATTTGAGAAATTAAAGGAAAATCGTGTGTTATTTTAGTGGAGCATTTCGCAATTTTAATAGTGTTTGATTAAGAAAGATAAGTAGCTGTTTTTTTTTCGCGTTTTTTTCTTTTTTCTGTTTAATGTTTCAGTAAGCTATTTATACGTGTTTATCAAAATTGGGTTTTACATTTTTGTTAATAGGACGGCCAATAAGAGGAATCATGTTAGTTTCTTCGTAATTGTTATTTGTTATTAGTTTAAGTTTCTCATTGTATATAATTCGTTTTTTCCTATTTATTTTTGTTAATAGACTACGTGTTTTGAGAAACTTGTTTTATTTAATTTAATTAAAAACCTTCACGCGACTAAACTTGCGTTGTTGTGAGAGCTGTAAACAAGAGATGTCATCTGTCCAGCTAATTAGTAGCCTTGCCTGGGTCATAAAGTTCTGAGTTTTTCTAACCTAGAAAATTGGATTCAGCAGCTCAAAATACATAAAAGAATCTTTTGTGGATCCGTCTAAATTAAAGAAGCAATTGAAACCTCTCTGACCCTTACACTAATAAAATTTAATCTCAATAATTCATTGACATGGATTTGTTTACCCATTCCGAGCAGATCAACTAAGGAGTCCAGTTTAGATGTGATTTTTTCTGTAGAAGCTGTTACGCAATCTTACCGGACGTACAATTTGGCAAGTGAGAAAACTAGCGGAACTTCTACTATGAAATGATCTAATTGAAAGGTTTAAAACTAGATAATACATAAGCTATTTTCCAAACCATTTAAAAAACGCAAAAATGGTGAATTTTAAAATAACGACAACAAATTTTCTAATGTTTTTAAAAGTCAAAATTTCTCGTATTTAAATGTTATTTATATGTATTATCCTTTCAAGCAGAGAAAAGGAAAGAATATGTACGGGGTCGGTAGGTTTTTAATATTCTACCGACATGCTTTGGAATTTACATTTTTATAACATTTGTTGCTCTCGGTTCGATACAGCTCCACTGACGAGGCCATAAGGTGGTCGAAACGCTTATGCAGAGAGGATCGGAGTTGTATTTGCAGGAAACAAACTGTTTGTATATATTCTTTCCTTTTCTCTTCTTGAAAGGATAATACACATAAATAAATTTTCTTATCATTTAGATGTTTTCAATTTTTATTTGTTATGAACATTAACTTTACGGAGTAAAAACAATATTTTGGATACCTACTGAGACCTTTCAGGAAATTACAATAGAAATATGTACACAAACAAACGTGCATTTCAATTTATTGTTTACATTTTAATAATTTATGACTAAAGTTTTAACCTAAACATTGTTTTAACACTTTTCGGGTATAATTATTAATGTTCTATTAGCGCAACATAATTTCTTTGGGAATAATTATTTCAACAATGGTATCTTTGGAAATTTTATGACTTTTAACACTTCCAGTTCTTTATTTCCAATGAAAACAACTGTTATACGGGGTAAGCTATACGTTTCTAGATGATTTATAAGCACATTGTGTTTTGAAGCGGGCTTTTCATTAAGTACACTAAACAGAGTTTACATTATCGACCAAAGACAACACCTCGAAAATGTCTTCCGTTATTTTCAATGACAGAAATTAGAATGTCTCGCTGCAGGAACCTTATTTTCACTCGAATATTATTTAGCTGGCCACGGGTTCTAGTTTTATTGACGTACATTCTCTCCTTTAATCAATTCTGTAGAAAAAAGTCAACAGATGTCAAGTCCGGAACTGTGGTGGTTATAAATATTCAGACCGTCCTAAAATTATTCTTTCATCAAACATTTCCTTTAAAATTGGCATTGTTGGCCAGGTCGTACAAAACGTGACTCAGGCTTGCTAAGACCACACCTCTGGTGCATTTTGTAAGGTTGAATGAACAAAATTTTGGTGTAACCCTATAGCGTTCACTATCAATGGTCCCAGGAGTTTCGCCTCGAGTTTCCAAGAAATATAGTCCAAAAATACCCTGACCTATTACTTCGCCTCAAATGGTGCGTTTTATGCGATGCAGTTATCTTTTGCTAATGATTCTCGAATTTTTCGTTTCTGAAATCGTACTATTTTGTCAATTATTGAAACCATTCAGGTAGAAATGAGTTTTGCCATCTATAGTTCGGAAATTATGTTCTTCTTTATAAAGTTGTTGAAAATGAACAGCGTACTGAAGTCGTATGTATTAAGAATAATGGGATATAATTGCTGTAGAAGTTGATTTTTGTATGAACATAAGCCAAGATGCCTCAAAATATGTTGGCTCAACTTCAGTTCAATAAAACGAGATCTAGTTGATGTTCCTGCATCTTATTCCACGCTTGCTTGTACGTGCTGTGATTAATCAGCCATAAAAGCGTATTATCGAGAATGCGTAATTGGACTATGTGTAGTCACTTCAGCTGGAACATTTCTCGCATTAAAATGTTTTCAGTGTGCAATGTTTGACAAGTTTGAGTTTCTGTTCAGTAGTGAGCTTCTTCATGATTAAACTCCCAAGTATCTAGTTTCTAAATCTGAAAAGAAAAGAAAAAAATCAGCTATGTCAAAAATTATTGATTTATAAAATTACAGGGTGTCCGTGAAAATGTGGAAAATCTCCTGAATGTGAAAAAAAAACATGTGAAAGGAATACTACAACTTCATATAAACTTTATTCTTATAGGCCTCCTCTTCAAAGATATGGGCTTCCAAAGAGCTGCAATGGAATCAAGTTTTTTACACATAATTATTAAACCATCAGGTATATTTCAATTTTTTTTTATAGTGATGTATACCAGGTAAGATCTATCCAAGAAAGTGTTGTCAATTACTCATAACTGCAGGCACAGATTAGCTGTGACACTCATGATCCCATTTTTTTTCACCGTGTATGATTAAAACTTTGGACAACGTTTTTTACATACCTTTAACTATTAAGTAAAACTTAAGTACATTCATGTCGCTAATCCTAACCGTTTTCGAAGAAACGTCATTTTATTTACACTTTCCCCTAACTTCTGTTGAGTTGAATATGAAAAAGAGGAATTTTCCCCTGTCACTATAGTTTCAATAAAAAGTTAAACTAACTGCATAGTTGAAAACTTCCTAAGAAGGTTCAACATGGGCTCCGTGAAGTCTGATACACTCACGGGCACGACAAACTGAGAACTGCTATACCCAACACATTAACTCAGCATTGTTCCTTATTTGATCACAGTGAAACGTGATTCTCCGAAGAAGTTCCTCCCTACTATCGACCGGTGTGGAATACAACCATGGATTTGAGATGTCCCCACAGGTAAACATCCAGCGGCGTTAGGTCGGGAGATCCAGAAGGCCAGACAATAGGTCTTCCTCTATCTATCCAACGGTTTGGATAGACGTTATTCGGCCGCGCTGAAATAAGGTGGTGCTCATTCATGCATGTAGTCATGTTTTGGCGGGTTTCAAGTGGTAAGTGCTCTACAAAATCACGAAAAGCGTTCTGGAGGAACTCCAAATAAAGTTCTCCATTCAGTCGTACCAGCAATATGAATGGTCGAATCAAAAAATTGCCATTGATTCCTGCCCAGACATTAATTGATTGGAACTGATGTTGTAGATACGAAACAATAGTTGCATGAGGATTTTCATCAGCTCATACATGTGAGTTGTGTAAATTTATCATACCATTTTTGGTAAACCCTGCTTCATCCGTGAAAAGAATAGTGCTAATGAAGTTTACATTATTTCGTTGCTGATCCAATAGCCAGTTTGCAAACTGCATTCTACGGGGAAGAATCTTCAGGAATCAGTTCATGCACTTTTTTCAAATGATATGGATACAACAGCTGTTCACGTACTATTGTTTTCGACATATTGAACTAAGCTGATAAATTTCGAGTGCTCGTTGAAGGAGTGTCATAATCAGCATTTAAAATGTTTTCCTCTAATTGCGACATACGTACTGTTCTTCCCCGACCAGCATCAGTACTTTTTTCCCAAAATTTCCCAAAATTATGAAGAAATTTAATAATATTACCTTATTAAATTTAATCGTCTACCATTCTCCCTTACACGTTGGTCAACTTCTTGAAATTTCTTCTGATCTGGAAGAGTACGATTAGGATATCTGTCGTGAAAAAATCTCCTGGCTTCCAAAGCATTGCAAGATGCAAGACCATACATCAGATGTATATGTGCATACTCATTAAACGTGTATTCCATATTTCAAATTATTTTACAAGTAATTTCACCACGAATTCCAAAAATCAGTAAATTAATATTCAAGTAAAGAATCAATGTATCATCGATGTGAAAGTTGACAAGTTCTAAAATGCAGGATGTTTTTCGTCGGTTCAGAGATGTAATACTACGTTTACAGGCGTCAACTAACTTTATTCAACACAAAGATAATACTAATATAACCACTACTCGTGCTAAACCAATACTGATGATACGACTGCCATTCAGCTGTTTTTATAGCCGTTCCGTACTTCTGATATTTTCTAAAAACATTGGTTATCGGAAGTTCGAAAAACGATGGCGTACTTCTCGTATACATGGGTCATCTATAAGTAGATTTGGCTACGCGACAGAGTGAAATTTGGAGTTATATGGTTTTAAATGGGTACTTTCGTTATTTTAAGTCCTAGATGGTTGAGACTTCGTGGTTGACTTGTCATCCCTAGACACTCCACGTGGTGTTGCCAGATTGTACACAATTCCCCCAACCTATGGAAAATGCAAATTTGACAATCTCGCGCTCCAGTATATTACAAATCACTTTTTAAAATAATGTGATTAAAATATTCATTCGTTTTTGCTGAGAAAATCATAACAAAAGTACATATTAACCAAAGAAATGAACTTTGGTTTTTAAAAAAGTTTAATAGTTTTTAATACGCTAGGATTGTTGGTATCCTTGTGGCATAGATTCAAGAATCTTTTTATATAAATATTGTTAATATAATATAGGTTTAAAACTTCAAATGGAGTTAATTCTGTAAAAAAAAAGGTCATTATTTTTCTGAGAAAATAAAAAATTCGTCAACCTTTATTTTCGATTTGCCACATTTTTTGAATTTTATATGTAAGGGTTGAATTGCATTTTTTTTAACGGTACCTGGCTGAATAAGTAGTAAAAAGAGAAATTTGTTGCACCATCCACTGTTGGGAATTTTCTTATCCTAATGTAAATAAAGCTGAAAGTAGATTATAAAAAAGGAGTCTTAAAAAATGTTTTTCTAATCTGTAACGAAATATGTATGTAGATAATATTATTTACTGAGCGAACATAAAAAAAGATTATTTATCTAATTGCGGTGGTTCGCTCTAAGAAATTTGTTAATATAATCATCCCTGGGAAATTTCGATAATACATATTTGTTTAAAAGTGAACAATTTAATTGAATCTCAAGGAATTGAAATTTCAATTGTGATTGATTGCGGTGGTTGCAAACACAAGTTTGTTTCCAGAAAAACATCCAGATTTACCACAAATTTCACAAAGTACTATTATTAAAATCGAAACACGATATCATGAACTGGGTCACGTGAGAGAGATATCAAGAGAGAAACAACCTACTGTTGAAGAGGATATCAAGTCGAATGTATTACTTGGCCTTCAGAAAATCCTTGTTACTCTTGGTAGGCAATTAGCACGTTATTATAATTTCAGCTATACAACCACATTAAAAGTGATTAATTCTATTAAAATACGTCCGCACAAAATTAATTTTGTGAATATATGATGAAATCGTTTGATTCGCTAGCGAAGTTTCTTTTAAAAATCATAAACCTTTAGAAGGCAAGACGAACTCATATGTACATATGTCAAATATTCCACACATTTTGTGAATATTATTCGTAGCGTTAATCTAGAGCCAGTCAACAGACTAATAAGATTTGATATGGTCAGTCAGGTCAAACCATACTACCACTGGACGGGGCGATGGACCTTTGGAGTATTGCCTTCGTAGTGCTTACTTTCATATAAAGTATAAACTACTCTCAGAACGACATATTTCCGATGAGTTCTTCACTCTATCCATTCAAAGCTAATATATATATATATATATATATATATATATATATATATATATATATATATATATATATATATATATATATATATATATATATATATATGTACACGTCGTGTCGCGGACATCTGCTGCTCAGCTTGGAATAACCATGCTGGTCCTCTGTCTGCCTTTTTATAGTTTGGTCGGTCTGCCTGGTTGGTTTCCTTGTTTTCCTGAGTCTGGGCCTCCACTCGTCTCGCTGTTCTGTTTCTCTGGTATGTTGTTTTTGGTTCCTAAGTAACAAAATCGGATAACTACAAAGATTTAGTTAAAGAACTTATCCAATCTTACAAGACGTTAGGTTGCAACACGTCACTGAAGCTGCAGTTTCTTCACTCCCATTTAGAATTATTCCCTAACAGTTTAGGTGCTCATGAATACAGCAAAAGATTTCACCAGCAAATTGTTCAAATGGAGAAGCGGTATAGTAGAAAATGAACCCCAAACATGTTTGCGGGTACCGTTAGACCCTCAAACGTGAAACCAATCCTTGCGAATATAAAAAGACAACAAAATAATTTATTTGATTGTATTATACTTTTTTCAATATTTCAATATAGAATGAAGTATATTTTGTAAAAGAAGTGATTTTTTTTTAAATTTTTGAAAAATCACTAGATTGCTTATAGTTTCGTTTTCTCATATTTGAATCAGCACAGTAGATAAAAAAAAATAACAAAAAAATATATCAAGGAGTGACAAAAAAGTTCAAAATGAAAAAGAGTGTAATTGGTCTTTATATTTTGATCCAAATCTCTTATGAATTATATATGTATATTACTCGAAGGCAAAACAGAGTAGAAACATAAAATTGCCAAAAATATAATAAAACATTGCCAGAGCTCCTTTTAAAACTTCGTAAGCCCATAAAAGTTGATGCACACTTACCTGAATGGACCATATTGAAATTTTTGCGTTTAGGAATTCCGCCAGTTGGCACTAAAACTCACTATTTCATTTTAACCTAAAATTTTATTGTAATTTTAATAGTTTCCATAAATATGTAACAAATATTTTTTGTATAGAATTATCGATAAATAAATTTACTTTCTGATAAAATTTAGCTTGTCTTTAACATACGATTTGTGTGTATAAAAAATAAATATTCTACTATTGATTCATGTCTTACTATTGACTCTTGATATCACAGTTATACATAAACTGAAGGGAGAGTGATAACTTCCATTTATTTGTCACTTACCGATTCTGATGAGATATTAAAGGTTATAAATAGTTTAAAAAGTAAAAAGTCGTTTGAAGATGATTAGATCTCTACAGGGAAAATGTGGGAAATCTTCCTGGATATGAAAAAGAAACACATGAAAGAAATACTATAATTTCATATAAACTTTTTTCGTATAGATTTTCTCTTGGGAGATATGAGCTCCCAAAAAGCTGCAATGAAATCAAGTTTTTTACACATATTTATTGAACCACCAGGTATGTTTCAATTTTTTTAATATGATGTATACTAGGTAAGATCCTTCAAATTACTATCCAAGAAAGTGATGTGAGTTACCCACAGCTGCAGGGACGGACTAGCTGTGACATTCATGATCCCATTTTCTTTTTGATAAGAACTTTAGACAACGTTTTTACATATCTTTAACTATTAACTAACAATTACGTATTGTTCATTCATGTCGCTAATCCTAACCTTTTTCGAAAAAACATTTTATTTACATCATGCATTTGACGTATTTCGATAAAAGATACATTTTTGTTCCTATCAAATGTTCAACCTTCAACCTTATGATAAAAAAAAATCGATTCAAAAGAAGAATTTACCTCTTTAGTTAAAAACGTCTACTTCTGTGAATTGCAGTTCGACCGAGGTTCGCAAAAAATGTGCATTTTATTTTATCGGCACCAAAAACAAAGTATTGTTGTTGCGAACATTGCTAGGTATGAAAGAAATAAATATCTTGCATTTTAGAACTTGTCAACTTTTACATCGCTGGCACATTGTTTCTTTACTTGGATATTAATTTACTGATTTTTGGATTTAATGGTGAAATTAATTATGAAATAATTCGAAATATAGAATACAACTTTATTGAATATGGAGATATGCATCTGATGTATGGTCTTGTATCTTACAATGTTTTGGAAGCCAGGAGGTTATATCACGACAGATATTCTAATCGTACTCTTCCAGATCAGAAAACATTTCCCCGAGGTGACCAATGTCTAAGGGAGAATAATAGACGATTCCATTTAATAAGATAATATTATTAAATTTCTTCATAATTTTAGGAAACTTTAGGAAAAGAAGTACTGATGCTAGTTGAGAAGGAACAGTACGTATGACGCATTTAGAGGAAAATATTTTGAATGCTGCAATGAGCACACGAAAATTATCAGCTAATTTTAATACGTCGAAAACAATAGTACATGAAGTTCTTCATTGTTATATCCATATCATTTAAAAAAATGCATGAACTGATATTTCTGAAGATTTTCCCCATAGAAGTTTACAAACTGGCTATTGAATCAGCAACGAAATAATGTAAACTTCATTAGCCCTTTTCTCTTCATAGATGAAGCAGGGTTTACCTAAAATGGTATCATAAATTTACACAACTCACATGTATGGGCTGATGAAAATCCTCATGCAACTATTGTTTCGCATCATCATCAGTTCCAATCAATTAATGTCTGGGCAGGAATCATTGGCAATTTTTTGATTGGACCATTCGTATTGCCAGCAGGACTGAATGGAGAACTTTTCTTGGAGTTTCTCAAGAACGCTTTTCACGATTTAGTAGAGCACTTACCATCTGAAATCTGCCGAAGCATGTACTACATGCACTATGGGGGGGCACAACCTCATTTCAATATTGCTGTGCGGGAGCTCCTGAATAACGTCTTTCTAAACTATTGGATAGGTATTGCCTGCCTATTGCCTGGCCTCCTCAGTCTCCCGATCTAACGATGCTGGATCTTTACCTATGGGAACATCTCAAAACCTTAGCGTATTCCACTCCGGTCGATAATAGGAAGGAACTTCTACGGAGAATTACGTTGCATTGTACTTTTCTTACTTTATAACAACTTAATAAAAATGAAAGTTATCCGCATCGGTCAACCAAACATTAGGTTTTAATTGTAAATTAATACTGTCAGCGTTGACAACCGCTCAGTTTTGTTTCTTGCAAAAATCATGTTTGTCAGTGACATCTGTGGTTTTTGGAAGAAACTGATTTGACTTGGGGTTTGTGCGGAATCGGTAATACGTTAAACTCTTATATTATGGACTACCAGAGTTTTAGCAGAATTTTTTCTCGTAAGGGATAACGCTAGTGGCGCCTCTTATACACTTGTGGCATTTACACAAAGGTTTTTGCAACGAACGACTCAATTGTTTTACCGAGTTTTAGCAGTACGTAATACACAGCTCTCTTATCATCCCACCAAATATACAACAAAGCCTTCTGCCCATGTATATTGTGATGTTGAAGGCTGGTCTGGATCTACCCATGATTTTTTCCCTTCGGGATACATAGATTCACATTTCATCAACTATCACAACTCGATACAAAAACCCTTTTCTATCTGGCAAGCCAAATTTCATAAGTGGTTTTCCACCTTTCTATGTATCTTTCCTTCAAGTCATTCAATTCCTTCTTTCTGGATCTTGTCCAGTGCATACAGACGTTCGGAAATCGTGGATTGGGAAACAGTCAATGCTGCTACCAATTGTTTTAACGTTTGAGTTGAGTCTTCATCCAAATAGTTCTTGCAAATATGTATACTCAAACGCTTTCGACTCACCTGGACCCTCCTCATCTTTTACATCAAAAACACCACTAATGAAGCGTTTAAACTATCGTTAACAAGTTTTTTGAGTTAAAACATTCTCACCATAAGCTTCAACCAACAATCGATAACTTTCAGCAGATATTTTCGTCAGACAAAAGAAGGTTATTAAATTTCTCCGCAAAACACTTGTATGTAAAAAGTTCGGCATTTTCAAACCCAAAAGGACCGATATTTTTTCCACAATGACAATTAATAATAAACCGACTTTTAACGGCATATGTTTACCTTTCGCAAGCTATAGATGTCATTAGTATGAACCAAAAAATGTGTTAGTGACGCCATCTCTTAGTAAAATCGACGTTATTAACCGAAACACCTTTTACTTCCTCCGAGAAAAAATGGACAAATTAGCTTTATAAATATATAAAAAGTTATAAGGAGGGAAAAGGTTTTGAGACCAAGCAGTTGTTGTCAGAAATAATTTTGATATAATGTATTAAGGGAAAGCGAGCGATGCAGTATTATTAAATATAATAGGAAACTCCATTGCAATTGAAAACTCTATTTCCCACAAATTTTTCCAAAATAAATTTAAATTCATTGTATCTGTTTTCCTTCGAAGGTAGAAGGAAATTAAGGAAAATACACAACAAAAATAAATTCTCACATGGTTTATAACTCCATGTAAATATCAAGTGATAAAAAAGAAAACCTGATCTGGGAGTCAGAATAAAATTGAAAAGAAGTAATTTGATGTAGAAAATCATATTATAAAGAAAAAAATTAATTATTAACAAAGACAATTTTATTAAAAGCTTTACAATATTTTCTTTTATATTAGTAAAGGTATTGATTTAAAAAAGTTGTTATCTTTATTAAGATTTATTTATATGGTCTATGTTTTAATTTTGTTTTGTTCTTAGCACTGTAAGTTTTTTTTGTAGGCGAAGTTGATGTGAAAAGAGCGTAACAAAAATTATGAGGATAACTTATTTAAATAGTAAAAATAACACTATTTTTATTTTTAGGGTACGAAATTGGGCTCAAAAACTAGGTGGTGAGCTATGGCATTTTGGGGAGCTGGTCACAAGGAAAAGCAAAGTTAAAGATGTAAGTTTTGATCTGGGTTATAAGTAATAATAATAAATACAACCTGCAATTAAACTTTTTTCTAACAAAAATAGATTTAACTTTATATTCTGGTAGAAAGTGACAGTAGAGTTTATTTTTTTCGTTTTCTTCCTTTAATATTGAAATAGATAATATAATATTGAACTGAAACAGAAAAGACATTGTGATTTGTTGAGGATTAACTAAAATATGATTATCGGGCTCGTATTGTCTTTATATTATTTGTGCGTACGATATTTTAGTTATCAGCTTTTATATAAATTAATGAGGGCAGTTTCAATTTACTGTACACACCTCAATGATTTGATGTTACAAAGTAGTAGTTGCCAAAGATTAAGTATCTTAACGCTGGGCTAACTTACTAAATTATTATTTTCATTGTAGGCTGCTTCAATCAATTTTATCCTTTTTATATTGGGTTTCATATATATTGCTGCAAATTCACGACCATTTTATATAGTTACATTCAAAACTAAATAGACTATGTTATAACAAATCTTAGTACAAAACCACTAGATAACAAGAAACACATTCCTTCTCTACAATACGGGACATTAAAGAATAAGATGAATTTTTGGCAGCTACAATATAAAAATAGCTTTCAAATCGGGAAAGATACTCAGAGCTCAATTAACAAAGAAATCAAGGCTCCACTAGATGTTAGAATTAAGGAACATAAAACTTATACACAAAATGGAGAAATGTCGAAATCTAATATTGGAAAACACCCTTAAGTCAGCAACACCATATAAAATGGTCTAAAGCTGCAGCAAAATACATAAAACCCAACACAAAAAAGAGAAAATTGATAGAAGCAGTCTACATTAAAAATAATAATGTAAATTTCAGTCATCTCAGTATTGAGATACTTAATCTTTTGCAACCATATTAAACTCGTAACCTTAAGAGAAAGTATTCAGGTTATAGTTAATAACGATCAAAGATACATTCTAATCGAAACTTCGTATATACAAACGAAAATAAAGATATTTTGGTAAATATTATAGTTGGTTCATGTTAATACATATTGAGTGGTCTAATTTTAATATAAGAATGAACAATATAATATAGAGTTTATAGTTGTATTTAATATCTTTCTTAATAATATTTAAGATTATTAGTAAAATATCGTCTTCTTTTAATAAATATATAGTCCTTAATTTTATTTCCTGAACCCTTTTTCTTGTATATTGTCTGTTTCTCTTCTTGTGAATAAGGTTCTTTTTAAGAAAAGATAATTTTTTTTGTCTCAATATATGATTTTGACAGAAAAAATGCTCTTTTCTTAAAAAGAATCTTATTCCTAAGAAGAAAAACAGACTCTATACTATATATATATATATATATATATATATATATATATATATATATATATATATATATATATATATATATATATATATATATACATATATATATATATATATATATATATATATATATATGTATATGTATATATATATATACACATATATATATATATATATATATATATATATATATATATATATATATATATATATATATATATATATATATATATATATATATATATATATAAAGGGTGTTTTTTACACAGGTATAGAACTTTTAAATGAAATAAAACAAAGATGAATTTTTTAAATTGACATGAAATTTACTTTATTCCAAAGATAACTTTTTGGCATTATAATTTAAAAATGACTTCTGGCATATGACCGCCACGGCTGGCTCGGACGTAGTCTAATCTGGAGGTCCAATTTTCGATGACTTTTTCCAACATTTGTGGCGATATATCGGCAATAACGCGGCGAATGTTGTCCTCCAAGTGATCAATCATTTCGGGCTTATCGGCGTAGACTAGCAACTTCACATATCCCCACAGAAAATAGTCTAGCGGCGTTAAGTCGCACGACCTTGGAGGCCAATTCACGAGTCCGAAACGTCAAACTATGCGGTTACCAAACGTTTCCTTCAATAAATCAATTGTGGCACGAGCTGTGTGACATGTTGCGCCGTCTTGTTGAAACCACAGCTCCTGCACATCATGGTTGTTCAATTGATGAACGAAAAAGTCAGTAATCATGGCTCCCTAGCGGTCACCATTGACTGTAACGTTCTGACCAGCATCGTTTTTAAAGAAGTACGGACCAATGATTCCACCAGCCCATAAAGCACACGAAACAGTCAGTTTTTCTGGATGTAACGGTGTCTCAACATACGCTTGAGGATTACCATCACTCCAAATACGGCAGTTTTGTTTATTGACGTATCCATTCAAACAAAAGTGAACTTCATCGCTAAACAAAATTCGCTTATGAAAATCGGGATCAACGGCAATATTGTTTTGGGCCCATTCACCGAATCTACGCCTTGCTAGGTGATCGTGTGGCTTCAATTCTTGCACGAGTTGGATTTTGTAAGCACGCAAACCAAGAAATTTCCGCAAAATCTTTCATAAAGTGAATGGACACATATCCATTTCCTGTGCACGATGGCGGATAGACGGATTCGTGTCTTACTCTACGCTACACTCTACAGCAGCAATGACTTCTTCTGTACGCACTGTACGACATCTCTGTGGCTGCGTATTATCATTTAGAGTAAACGTGGTGCGAAAACGTTCCATAGTTAATCGAATTAATTGCTCTGATGGACGATTATGTTTACCGTAAAATGGACCTACTGCGCGATACGTATTTCGATCAGAACCATGATTTTCAAGATAAATTTGCACAATTTGGAAGCGTTGTTCAGGCGTCAGTCTATTCATGTTGAAATGCCAAACCAAATGAAACATAAATCACTTGACTGCTGACGAAATGTCCGCCAGTTAAAAAAGTGTTGCCAACTTAAAGTTCTATACCTCTATAAAAAACACCCTTTATATATATATATATATATATATATATATATATATATATATATATATATATATATATATATATTTGGAAGTATGTTTTTTTCAATAACTTTCTTGGGTCGGAAGTTCGTAACGGAAAAAATACTAATAAGCTCCATATGGGTCATTCATTTGTTAAATTTTATAACATTTGGTCACCTGTTGACTTTTATCAGATATATAATTTTTTACATTTAAAATTTTAGAAAGTGCGTATATCAAACAAAACATTTAAAAGATATATACATTTAGTTAAAAACATAACACGCCGCCATTAAAACTTGTTAAAAACAAAATTTTTATAAAAAAAATTGAACCGACTTCTAAACAAGCGGTAAAAAGCGAAATATAACGATACAAATTTTTATATGAAAATGAAAAACCAAATTATTATCTGACAAAATGTGTGATTCACATAAAACGATTGAGAAATACCTTACTATATTTGTAACTGCTTTTTGTTAGGTTAGGTTTTATGTATCTCATGTTAGTAGTTATTTGGTTCATTTAGTAATAATTTAACTCCGACTTCAAAGAATTCAATTTCATATAAAATTGTATATTGTTTTTTAGCCCTTTTTTAGAAATCGGTTCAATTTACTTTTAAACATTTTACTATTAAATTTTTAGTTTTGAATTGAGTTTCTAAGGTCGTAGCTTTTATGAAATTAATTTTAGATTTGTAACCTAGACCCCGAAAACCCCCCACACCAATATTGAAAAACTTGAGACATAAATTTTTTTATTTTGACATATTTTTCCCGCATATTGGGTTTGAAGAAATTAATTTAGGATCCGTAATATACGATTTCTAAAAAATCCGAAAAATTGAAAAATTTTTAATCTCCCATTGCCATATTAAATTGAAAAAATTTAGGTCAGATTCGTAACCTACAATTTCGAAAACCGAATACCAATTTTGAAAAAATATAAATAACGGAAAATTTTCAACCCCCTATATTGAATCCCCCATTTGAGTTTCAGAAAAATAAATTTAAAATTTTAATATAATATAAATCTATACCTCCCAGGGTTCACGAAAAATATTGTAATGGCAGAATTTTAAATTAAACATCGCAACAAGCAATAATCTGTAACGCGAACAAATCGGTAACTTCTACTTCGGCGCACCAATACTTTTCCGGAAAGCGCACGAAATGAGGAGAATAACATCTGCTCATATAAAAACACCACAGTCACATATAAGGAAGGGTAAAGTCGAACTAGATTGTACGATGAGCTTAAGAACCTCGAGTGTTTTCAAAAAGATAAATGAATTATTAGTTAACGCATAATGTATACATAAATATAAATAGTGTAAACCACTTTAGTGATTTCTTCTTGTGCAAATAAATGACTAAAAGGTTGGTTAAAGACGAGTAGTTTTATTAGGTCTGACGAAAAACTGGACGAGCAATCAATTGCTTCTTCTACTTCAATCCCTGAAACTCACATAGAGTAGGAATTGTAGTAAGCTATCTCTCTCGCTAGACTAAAAGAAAAGAAAAAATAGGGGAACAGAGTGAGAAAAGAGGAAAGAAAGGAAAGTATGACGGTGACTATTCACAAATGGGTTTTTGTTTTACCGGGGAGGAGTCAGAACCTAAACCGCTTTGTGTAACCTCTAAAGAAATCCTGGCAAACAGCAGTTTAAAACGATCCGTCTTTCGTAGATATCTTGAAACAAGACACCTTAATCACAAGTGTACACCTTTTGAGTGTTGTAAAAGAAAGGTGGCAGGTAATAAAAAGTCCAGAGTTTCTTCTTTTCTAACTAATTTAAATGAATATAGTGAAAGGGCTCTCGAGGCATCATTTCAAATTGGTTACAGAATTGTAAGAGCTGAGCGAGCACATACCATGGCAGAAAATTTGATTAAACTATGTAATAAAAACTTTATGAAGCAGGCTCAGATCCAAGAAGGGAGAGCGATCTCTACCCCAGAGCTTCGAATTCAGAAAAATAGACTCACGCTTGTCTGAGGCCTAAGGAACGTGAATATCGTTTACTTGTGATATTGCCCCCCCCCCCCCCCAAAGAAGAAAGAGTCTGCCCCTGTCACGAAGTGTATGCTTGGGCAAACAACGGCAAGGAAAATTGACTTTATTCCCTTATTAAACAACACAGTGTCGCTGAGAACTAATGATTTGGTAAATGATGTGGAAAGTGAACTTTCAAAAAGAATAAAATTGATGATTGATTGAGATGTAGCAAACGCTGCACTATTGCTTGTCTGCGTTAGATATATTTTTAAGAATTCCATCCAAGAAGATATGTTATTTGCAAAACCACTGAAACAATTTCCGATATAATCAATAATTATTTTGAAAAAATTAAATAAATTAGTCTTTTTGTTTGGCTGTCTGCACTGGTGGTGCTAAATCACTAACTGGAACATTTTCTGATATTGTAATGCGGGTAAGGGAGATCAACGAGAATATTGAATAAACTCATTGCTGTATTTGTAATGGAACAAATGTTAATTATTTTTCATTGTTCAATGTCAACTATATTCTGTTAAAATAAATAATTAAATAATCACTCTGTGAATAGATTTCTCGTGGGAATAGGGTAGTTATATTTTTTATCACTATCCACGAAAGTCTAAAGGAAAAATAAATCAGTTATCGTGCTTAACTTTTATGATCTTTGTCGTTTAAATGTTTTCTTAAAAAAATACATAAAGTCAGTTAATTTATGAAGACCTAAAAGACCCTCTCTTAGAATTGCCTATAAATCTGTCTAAGTAATCCTACCCTGGTTAAGTAAATAAAACCAGACGTGGTAAGGGTAGTTTTTAACATATGGTATGTGAAATACCGTTAAAATGTATTAAAATATTGAACGATTTTCCCATTATTAGGAAACAAAAAAATAATCAAATAAACTCATTATACTGTAATATAACGTTTGATCTGTGAAAGGAGGTGTGTAGCGTCTGTTTTTCCTGGTTGCAAGAAAGAATGATTCAAATACCAGCAAAAGGGCACTCAGGTTTTTTCACAGACTTTATATTATCTTATTCCTTTAGTTGTAAAAAGAAATAGAATAGTTTATTAATTGTGTTTATATACAAATTAAGATTAAGACGCTCACAAGCCAATTCGTGAATCAAGCATCCGGTATAGAATAGCTAAAGCCCTCAGCACGTAACGATCGAAACCTTCCAACTTTAAGGGAAAGAATTGACGTTTACCGGGTTCCATCGGGTAATATGGGTACAAACGGGAAACAGAGTGGTGTCGAGGGGTGTAAGATTCGAAGACACTGTTTTAGGGAATAGTAAATGTCAGTCACAGTCTGAATGTCATTAGAACGGTACCGTAGTAACAGTGCCGTAGAATAATTACGTCACGGGTATAATCGTCGGGAAAGAAGGTTATCTTTGTTTAATTTGAAAAATTAAGGGATTATCGTGTGTTATTTTAGTGGGGTATTTCGCGATTTTCACACGGTTCGATTAAGTAATATAAATAGCTGTTTTTCGCGTTTTATTTCTTTTTTTTTTTGTTTAATATTTTATTAAGCTATTTATACGTGTTTTTTTTTCAAAATTCAGTTTTACGTTTTTGGTTAAAATAACGGCCGAGAAGAGCAATTATGTTGGTTTTTCGTAATTGTTATTAGTTTTAAGTTTCTCATTGTAAATAGTTCGTTTTTATTCTATTTATTTTTGTTAATAGACTAAGTTGTTTTGAGAAACTTGTTTTATTCAATTTAATTAAAACCTTCATGCGAATTAACTTGCGGGACCTACAAAACAAGAGATGTCTTCTGACCAACTCATTAGCAGCCTTTCCTGAGTCCTGAAGTTCTGAGTTGTGGTTGGTAAGCTTAAATAACCGTAGTTGTTTGGTACAAAAGCTGCAAGAGAGAAGTTGAACGACCAGACTTCCAGAGTGTCTTTATTACTGTGATATTTAATTGTAGGTTATTAAAATAGTTACTAATTAATATGGGGCAAAAAATTATTATAGATAAAATGATTAACGCTACCTCAATATGTCATTAGCAGGAGTCTATAATCAAATTCTGTCACATATTCATGACATGTAAGCGCATTCCTGCAGAGTTGTCCAGTACCTTAAGCGAAGCTGTAAAACTGTAAATTTTATTAAATCGCGTGCTGCAAACTCTCGTCTATTCCGTGCGGTTTTTGAGGACTTTGGAAGCTTCCACGTTTCTTTGCTACTTCATACAGAGGTTAGATGACTTTCTCGTGGCAAGATTTTGACCCACTTGTTTAAATTGATGTCTGAAATTCAGGCATTTTTTCTTGATTATCCATATCATTTGTCCTCTTGTGTTAACGCCAATGTTACCAATTCGCGAAATATAAACGACTGCTCTCGTATATTCTAATATATTCTGGTCAAAATATACTTTTTCAACTTACAAGTTTTTTCTTTCTAAACTTTTTAGCTTTATCCGAATCATTGCATGATCAAATCAATTTGGAACGCGATATAAAAATATGTACAACTAATTTATTTAAAATGAAAAATCGTATATTATTTTTAAATCCCACAATAAAATCAAATAAAATGTGTTTAGCATCCGAATTTTTAGTTTAGTAAAAAGTGAAAACTATAATTATTTTGTTTAAAGTCTTTAACGTTTTCATCGCCATGTAATTATTTATTTTAACGGCAAGTTATTCCGATTTTTTAATTCGTTCATATGTTTTGTTTGTTTGCGTTCGAAAATATTGATTTCCGAATAAATAAATTTATTTAAATATGACTACATTAAAAAACTTAAAATAGCCACGAACAGGAAATTTAGTTCATATTGATTATTTTTTGTTATTTGAAATATTTATATATAACCAATAATAATAATTATAATTTCATTTGGACTTATGCCAGTATTCAGTACATTTCTAAATAAAATCATGTTATAACAGTTTAATAATGGTAAAACTGAAAGTGATGAAGTTTGGCCGTTAAGAATTATTACCCTCATTTGCACTCACAAAACACGAAAAATTTTACACCATTTTAAACTGAAGCTTGGCTTACCTAAGCCTACTTTAATAAATAAGCTCGAGCTAAAATTTTATTCTTTGCACCAGAGGAAAAAAGCCAACAACAAAGTCCAAATTGCTTCTTGTTTTTGCGAGTTCAAACTAACATTTTATTACTTTCTACCATTATGTCTATGATCTTACTTGTTATTTAAAGAAACTCGACACAAAAAAGGCAGTCCTCAAAGTTCACCCTCGAAAATCGATTTTCCAAAATATCTCAGTTTCTAATTGGAATTTTGCAATAAAGCAAATTACGTATTACTTCTGATGTTAATGTGCAACTAACTGATGCAGTTTCGACCATAAGGGTTGCAACCCCTATTTTTTACATTAAAAAATCAACTTCTTTTGTATCTATTTGGTTAAAAAGAAATTCAAAATGAGCTAAAGAAAATTAGAAAAAATATATTCGTTAATTAAATACAAAAATTAAGTTAACCGCTCTTAAATTATTTTCTTAAACCACCTTTAAAAGAAAAATTACTCCCCAAAATATATTTCTAGGTATGCTTCAGCTTCTGACTCATATTTTGCAAATTATTAAATTGCATGTTTCTTTTAACGCAAAACTAAACTATCAGATGCAATTTATTTCAAAAATTTGAAGTCATTTGTGTTTATTTCCATAAAAAAATCGAAATGAGCTCTAAATGGTTTGAACAAGTATTTTTAGTGAATGAATAGAAATACGAAGTTAACCTTTTCAAAATTATTTTTTGTAACCACTCGTGAACGAAAATTTTATGCCCTAAAAAAGGTTCCTTAATATGCTTCATCTTCTAACTGATATTTTGCCAATAACCAAATAACATATTACTTTAAATGCAAAAAGTAAACTGGCCAAGGCAATTTTGACAGTAATGGTTGCAACCCTTAATTTATATTTTTAAAATTCCTTATTCTTTGTACCTATTTCTAAAAGAACATTTCAAAATAAACTAGTTATATTTGGAAAAGTACTCTCATTATTTCAATACATAATCAAAGTTACCTTATTTAGGTAATATTTTGGAACCACCCTTCAACGAATACCTTATTTCTGAAAGTAAATTTTGAAATAAATATTAGGTTCTAATTGTCATTAAAAAGGTTCCATACTACTGCTAATGTATAAACACTAAACTACTTCATACACTTTCGATTATGAGGGTTGCTACCCTTATATCTTACTTTTAAAATTCGATCTTTTCTGCACCCATATGAAAAAAAGTAAAAAATGAAAAGAAAAATATTTTTTACAAATATGTTTGTTCCTTAAGTAAACAGACGAATTTCTTGTTTTTTAATGTTTTTTTCGTTAATGGAAAGTTCACCAGTAAGAACAGTTTTCTGAATATATTTCATAATATTATCGATATTTCTTCTTCTTCTTCTTCTTCTACCTTCCATAATAGGTCCCTGACCTATTCCTTCTTCGATTTTCCTCATTCTGGACTTAAATTATCGCTCCACCTTTTTCGCGGTCGATCTCTACTGCGTGTACCACTAGGCGATTTATCTCGTGCGATCCTTACCAGTCTATCCTCTGTCATTCGGCTTATGTGTTTGTTCCATTGTGTCTTACGTTGTAGGACCCACTCATTAATGCAGTCTGTGTTGCATGATTGCCTGATGTTATCGCTTCTTTCTCTGTCTAGTAGCGTTTTTCCTGTTATTCGTCGAAGTATTCTCATTTCTGTAGTCTCCAATAGTTGTTTCGTTTTTGTCGTCTCTGGCCGTGTTTCTGAGGTGTATGTCATAATAGGTCTAATTGTGGTTTTGTAGATCCGAACCTTTGTTTCTTGTTGTAAGTGTTTGTTTCGCCAGATCACGTCGTTGAGGCAACCCGCCACTTTGTTTGCTTTGGCCACCTGCCCTCTTACTTCATCTTCGATGTTGCCATAACTAGTTATGTCGATTCCTAGATATTTGAAACTCATTTCTTGTTGTATTATTCGACCGTCTAGTTCTAGTTTGCATCGGAGGGGTTCTTTTGAGGTTGTCATACATTTAGTTTTTTCGGCTGAGATAATCATATTATATTTTCTTCCCGTAAGATTAAAGGTATTTAACAATCTCTGGAGGTCGTCTTCATTTTCGGCACATATCACAGCGTCATCAGCGTAACAGAGAATTTTTATTTCTTTATCACCCTTTTTATATCCTCTACCAAGTCGCACCTCCTTTATTATTTCGTCCATTATCATATTAAACAACAAAGGACTAAGCGAGTCTCCCTGTCTAATACCGCTGTTGACTGGTATGGGTGTTGATAATTTACCGTTAGTGCGAATCTGAACTTTATTGTTTGCGTATATGTTTTCGATGGTCTGAATTATAT
The DNA here is from genome assembly GCA_034092305.1 of Diaprepes abbreviatus. Taxonomy (NCBI): domain Eukaryota; kingdom Metazoa; phylum Arthropoda; class Insecta; order Coleoptera; family Curculionidae; genus Diaprepes; species Diaprepes abbreviatus. The sequence continues at coordinate 81,699 of JASJET010000339.1, read as the reverse complement.
TGATAGGAATATTTCTCTTATATAACAGGTGGATTACGTCATCTAGCTTTATGCGATCGAATGCTTTTGTTAGACCTATAAAGCAGAAAAATGTTGGTTTATTGTATTCTAGAGATTTTTCGACTATCTGTCGTAGAATAAATACTGCATCCACGCAAGACCTTCCTGATCTAAATCCCTGCTGTTCGTCTTCCAGTGTTGTAACCAAATTAATTTTATTTTTAATTACTTTCGTAACGAGTTTCAGAGTTGTGTCCAGTAGATTAATACCCCTGTAGTTCCCTGGTTCTTGTTTGTCACCTTTCTTAAAGATAAGCATTATTGTGCTGGTTCTCCACCTATCTGGTACTTTGCATTGTGTCAGGAATTTTCGAATGAAGCTTGTGAGTTCCTGTGTTAGTCGCTGTCCTCCGTATTTCAACAATTCGTTATGAATTCTGTCTTGTCCGGGAATCTTTCTATTTTTTAAGGATTTTATAGCTTTTTGTATTCAATTAACGAATATAATTTTTCTAATTTCCTTTAGGTCATTTTGAATTTTTTTTTCCAAATAGGCACAAAAGAAATTGATTTTTTAATGTAAAAATAGGGGTTGCAACCCTTATGGTCTAAACTGTTAGTTACACATTAACATCAGAAGTAATACGCAATTTGTTTCATTGCAAAATTCCAATTAGAACCTAAGATAAATTGGAAACTCCATTTTTGAGGGTGAACTTTGGGGGCAGATTTTAACTCCTTCAATTGTTTTTCCGTAGATAAAAAAATACGTGTCTTTTATTTTATCGTAGCCTACAACATATGAAAAAATTACTGATATTGGAGGCGTCGAGTTGGGATACCTTCCTTGTTAGATACATCGCTTGGACACTCATACAAATGGAATTGGTATTAATTTGAAAGTAATTTTTCTAAAACGCTATCATGACGCGATAAAAGGTATATTATCGTTAGAAAATTCCCTGTTTAGAGTCATCATTATTGTGTTTCGAATGGCCTCAAATGATAGATTAGATAGAGACAAGGTCAAAGTAACATCTAAAACTTGTCACCAAAAGTTACGACCTTCTTTATATTTTTTTAAAAATTTTGATCAAGAATTTTTTTTTTAATTTCCAGGCGTCGTGAGTTACACAAGCGGCAATGTGTGTACCGCAGTTTCATATTTAACAATTATTTGCCTTAAAGTTTTCCATTTAGATATTTCATTGACCCAACTAACTTAAAATGTTGAGTGCTTTTATCAACAAATAGCCAACAAGGTTCACAATAACAACAGTCTAACTTAATAAAATAACACAACCATTTATGTCAACAATTAACCCGCATTTGGATTTTGAAGTGTAATAAACAGGAAAAAATTAGATTAGTTTTTGGCAAAACTTTTGGTCCGCAAGACCCATAACTTGATATAGACCGTTGATAAATATTATTCTCATGCTAAAAAGTGCGGAGATCTCCAAAGAACATAAAAAAATTGCGGGTCCGAAAATTGACGACAGCGCTGTTTGGTCCTAGTACGGAATCCGTCAGGCCATTGCATTCGATACAAACCATCATCTCATATGTGTGTCCTAAAAACAGATCTCACGGTTGAAAAATAGTAAATAAGACGCAGTAGCGACATCTCGATGGCTCACTCAATAACATAAGAATAACACAAATCAACAAATGTTGTATAAAACCGCCATGTGCTGGCGCGAGAGTGAATTAAAAAAGAAATATATCAACACGAACTTGCTACTCAAAGAATAGAGGTCGCATTATTCGGCATCGGTAACCAATATCGAGTTTTGATATATTTCTTTTTTAATTTACTCTCGCACCACTACATGGTGGTTTTATACAACATTTGTTGATTTGTGTTATTCTTATGTCATTGAGTGAGCCATCGAGATGTCGCTACTGTGTCTTATTTACTATTTTTAACCGTGAAATCTATTTATAGGACACAGATACGAGATGATGGTTTGTACCGAATGCAATGGCCTGACGAGTCCCATACTGGGACGAAACAGCGCTGCCATCATTTTTCGGACCCGGAGTTTTTCCATGTTCTTTGGAGATCGCCGCACTTTTTAGCATGAGAATAATATTTATCAACGGTCTTTGTCCGAATAGCCGAGATTTTCATATTTTACTTTAAAATTGCACGGACGTTAACTTCTCTTTTTATTTACATATATATATATATATATATATATATATATATATATATATATATATATATATATATATATATATATATATATATATATACATGTAGTTAAATATTGCAGTTCAAAATGAATAGTTTTCCTTGTAATTCAAAGAGATTTTAGATTAAAAGATTAAAATAGAGGCCGTCAATCCTATTCTATACTTTATATTGTTTATGGCCAAAATTGCTATGAATACATGAAGAAAAAACTACCGTTTTGTGCATCGCAAGAGAGTCTGGTACTCCACACATGTATTTATTTATTCTTATTCTTGTAATATATGACAGTATTTCACCATTGTTCACCATTAAATTCACTTTGTTTCACAAAGGTAGACCAGTATTTGTAAAATGACACGAAAAATAGATCAAAATTAAAATGAAATTCAGGAAAAAAAACATATGCCAACTGCCACAAATTACAGCACAATGACTAATCATAAGAAATATTGATAGGTTGCGCAGTTAATCTGAAGAAGTTATAATGTTACGAATTCTAGCTGTTTGTTAGAAAAACATTATGGGTAGAAGCCAAGAATTTTTAGATAAAGGCAACTATCTATAGGTCGAAAAATTCTATAGATTGTAGAAACTATGTTATTTAATATTTTATAATATATAAATATTTAAAAAATGTCTAAAATATAAAATTTAAGATTCAAATCTTAAAAACTTCATATTTTCTTACAAACGTAGCGCGAACTTAGTAACAAGGCAAACTATCACCGGGCAGTTACCATGGCTACACGAGTACTCTGACAAGGTTTTTCTTGATTCTTTGTCTTTGCAATAACTTAAAATAGCTTTAAATTCAACTGATTTAATAATGTGATTAGTTATTTTTGTATCTTTTTTAGAGTTTTAAAGATACAACCATTATCGTCGAAGATGGCGAAGCTCTGTTAACAGATATACATGAAAGGATTTCAATCATGATGAAACAAAAGGTTGAAGCCGTTAGGGTAAGGAAGCTCTTATAAGTACTTTTTAAATAATATTTGTAAGTAAAAATCTCCATAAATTTACGGTACTCCAAAGAATATTGTAAACTTGGCAAATACGTAATTTATTAGTAGATTTACCACGTGTAAAATTAGGTCTTATTTTCATTTATTTATTACCGAGGTCAGCCTCGCTGCACAATAAACAAAACAATATTTTAAAATATATCGTAAATGATAATATTGAATATTTTCATTCCATTTTCTTTTCTTCAACATCTACACTGTTAAAAATAACCTTAAATTAAATGTACTTTCCTTAATCAAATTTAATGATTTTGTACCCTAAATTGAGAATAAGTTACACGTACTTTGAAGTTAAAATTTTTTGCATTAAATTTAATTGACTGTTACCTTAAATTTCAATAAATTAATGAAAACATACCAAATTTAATGTAGATTAATTAGATTTAATGTAAAAATTATTAAATTTAATGGATTAGCATTAAATACATTTAAGAAACCGTTTACATTAAAATTAATGTAAAGTTTTTTATAGTGTAGAGCTTACCTAACCACTTTCTTTAATAAAATCTACAACGAAGGAATAATACCAGATGATTGGTTAGAATCGCTGTTTGTAACATTACCAAAGAAAAGTAGACCCACCAAATGCAGCGACTTTAGGCTGATTAGTTTAATGAGCCACACACTTAAGATACTCCTACGAATTATACAGAACCGAATATTCCTTTTATACGAAAATAGAGTGAGTGATAAGCAATTTGGATTTAGAAATGGTCTAGGAACAAGAGAGGCACTATTTTGTATGCGCGTTCTCCTACAAAAGAGCTGTGAATTCTGAAAGAACATCTACGTCTGTTTCATCGACTTTGAAAAGGCATTCGACCGAGTACAACATGATAAACTTTTTGAGTGCCTACAAGCGGCAGGTCTAGACCACTACGATATAAGACTGCTAAAACATCTATATTACAATCAAGTAGCCTCTATCCAAATTGAAAACAGTCGTACTCAAAACCTACCCATCAAACGTGGAGTAAGACAGGGTTGCGTTCTGTCACCCTGTCTCTTTAATGTATACTCTGAAGAAATCTTTAGGGAGGCTTTGGATGACAGACAAGAAGGAGTAAGACTAGGCGGAGAAGTAATCAACAATATTAGATTTGCTGATGATACGGCCATTCTTGCGGAAAGCATCGAGGATCTCCAAACATTAGTAAACCTAGTCAATGAAGCGAGCTGCCGAAGAGGCCTTAAAATCAACATCACAAAAACAAAGTGGATGGCCGTTGGAAAGGTTATTGTAGATGAATATCAACTTTGGCTCGATGGGAAGAGGATAGAGCGTGTAAACCATTTCAAATACCTTGGCAGTTGGTTGAATGTAAATGGGGACTCAGATGAAGAGATAATAGCTAGGATAGAAATATCGCGGAAGGCCTTTATGACATGGAAACCAGTTCTATGCAACAGGAACCTATCAATGCATATTCGTAAAAGGGTCCTGAAATGCTATGTATGGTCTATTCTATTATACGGTTGCGAGACATGGACACTAAAAACCACAACGCTGAACAAACTGGAAGCATTCGAATTGTGGTGCTACCGTCGAATCCTAAGGATATCATGGGTTTTGCACACTTTCAACGAGGATGTTCTCAGAATGATGGATACAGATCGACTGCTCTTGAACATTATAAAGAAATGAAAAACAGAATACTTCGGTCACATAATTAGAGGACCTAAATACCAGCTACTTCGCCTTATAATACAAGGAAAAGTGGAAGGAAAAAGATGGATAGGCCGAAAGAAGCTTTCATGACTGCGTAACATCAGGCAGTGGTGTGATTGCACGGTAGAAGAACTATTTCGCGCAGCAGCCGATAGAGAAAGATTTCAGGAAATTGTAAACATGATGACCACCAACGTCTGAATACAGGCATGGCACCTAAAGAAGAAGAAGAAAAGCTTCCAGTATTATTTTTACAAAACTAGTGTTAAGGGGCTGTTGTATTTTCTCGAGTTATGTTTGTTTTAGGAAAATATATGGAATTAAACTCATATTAAAAAATTAGGTCAATTTGACTACATCTGTTTATTCAACAGTATCCTGTAGCAACATCAATTACAAAAAATATATTTTTTTAAATAATGATTTAAAAAAAAATAAACAGTTATTCACAATATATAACAAGGATTATTAAAATTATAAGTTGAATTCGGATTTCAATAACATAGTGCAAAATACAGAGACAGATTCAGACGCACTTGCAAATACATGCACCAGTATACGATTATAAAAATTGAAGAAAATATTGGAAATAGAAGATCTGAATGATATTTGACATGTTATCCAGAGAAACAATATGAAATCATGGTTTTCGTAGATCTTGAGAAATTTTTTCCTGGATTTAACTAGTTTGAAAAATATATACTCTGCCGTTTAAAATTTTCAAAAAATATATATTTATGGAGCTATCAAAGAACGTCCCTTTACCAGCTATTGTTCAACATGCTTAAACACATATATAACTAGTTTGAAAGATATATACTATGCCAGTTAAAATTTTCAAAAAATATTACCCCCCCCCCCCGTCGACAGCTCGCTTGCCATATTGCGCGATCACCCCCTCAAGAGCTTCCGATTTAGAAAAAAAAATAGCCGCCTCCTCTCCCATCGACAGCTTACTTTCACCTGTAGAAAACCAAGGCCATTATCGTGTTTTACGATCTCGAAATAGGGGGTATGTAATGATTTTCTTGAAAATGACTTCGTTTTCCTAGATTTCACTTATGAAATTAATTACCAAGTTTTTTAAAAAATGATAAAAAAGAAAAAAACATCAATACTCGAAACCAGGCCTACAACGTTCCAGTCAGCCACCTTATCAACTAGACTACCTAACTTCTTTATTGTATTCGTAGAGTTTATTGCAATCCAAGGATATTACACTGCTATGAATTTTGAAATTTCTAAAATTTTATTCCTTCTGTACTCATAAAAGTTACTTTCCTTCCTCAGAGAATAATGGATACAGCAGAGCAAGCGGCCCAAGCCCAAAAAGAAGAAAATATTGATTTTAACTTCCAGTATTTCAATGCCAAAAATCTCACGAATTCAGCACCGAATATTTCGGGATCGGATGAAAATGAGGTAAGAACCTTCCTAAATGAGTCAACTAATGTCTTATAAATAACTGCAATTTAATAGTTAATTGAATATGGTCATTTTGACATATGTCAAAAATTGACATAGACAACAGTATTTTTTAAACATGAAATTAAGATTTTATTTTAAAAAATGTTAAGAAATAAACAGTAGCAAGGTCTATTAACTTATTGGTTAAATTTCATATATGCCCCGTATCAATTTTCTCTTAATACTGAACACTCTTTACTTTTTTGAAGACATTACATTTGTTATAAGGGCCAAAATACATTTTGATGCCTATAAATCGGTCTCTTCGGATGATTTTCATTTAAAATAGTACAAATTTCTAAAAGAAATATGACCAAAATTTTATATTATTTATTCGCAAATTACGGTAACAATGTTATCTTTCTTAGTAACGCAGTTGTTTTTTATACAAAATATTGCTGTGGTGGAGCATAAATTATAAAGAGCAATCAATCTCTCATAATTTATCCTAGATGGCGTTGTACTTGAATATCGTTATCAAAGTTGTAAGTTTTGAACTTTATTACAATTTTTTACCTAAAACGTTTAATAAAATTAAAAATATTTAACTTTTTGTCCCCAACAAAGATTGCAATCGTAACTACCTTGCATTTCTATATGAAAATATGTCTTAAAGTAAGTGTATTACAATTGAATGTACCTCATTTTTTTCGACTTGTGGTAACTCTTAAAACCAACATGCATGGCCACTGAGTTATCGCCTTCGAAAAGTAAGTACTGACGATATTTACATTATTATTATTACTATTCTCATACACAGTTATTTAGGTATCGGTTTTGACAGTGACAAAATGTTTGCTTTTTGTTTTTCCATTTAGTGTAGATTTACGAAATAATTAAATATTCACTACTGCGTTACTGCTACACTGCGTTACTATAAAAAAAAGTAGAGCTGTTGCCATATTGGTAACGCAGCTCTTTTAAGTGTATTTTTTAAATTATTAATACGTTGTTAAAACCAGAATACCCATACATTACTTCTTTTTTCTTCAGAAAGAGGCTTCGACAATAAATGGCTTTGACACCCGCAGAAAAGCAACGTTGCTATAGGCTTAAGTTGAAGCTCGAACCAGTAAAAAATGCTGAAGCCAAAAGGAAATACATTGAAAGGTACCAGCCGAAAAAAAAAAGACTGGGAATAATAAATGACGAGAACGTCAAAAAGCTGCACAACAAATTATGATTAGCACAGCGGCTTCTGCCCCACGTTCAGGAACTCCAGTTTCACCTAGATCTAGATGCCGAAGACAAATAAAACGAGACAGATCTGCATTATATAAAAAAAATTGTTGAAAATTGCATTATATAAAAAAAATATGGAATTGGAAAAACTTAAAAAGAGGTGTAATAAGTACAAAAAAAGATACCAAAGAGCAAAACAGTCAAGCAAAGATTCCCAAAAAAATAAATATTCTACATTATCCAATGCAATCAAAGATCATTACAATAGATTGAAGACAGTAAAGGAAAAGATAGGCATAAAATGAATTTTTCAATAAGAAGTCATATCAGAGTCAAAAATTGTGCATGAGACTTAGGGCATTGATCAGATTAAACAAAAGCAGGCTACCTCCAAGAAAAACAGTCTGATTGAAAAAGTTAAAAAAAAATTTGATCACGACGATCTTTCTCGAGCTACAGCTGGAAAACGCGAAACTGTAGCTTATAAAAAAAAAACAAAAATGCAAAAAAGATATCTACTAGACACAGAGAAAAATCTTTACCGTTCATTCAAAAAAAGATTCCTGACGAAATATGTTTTTATTCATATTTCATGAAACACCAGCCATTTTATGTAAAACTGCCTACAGTTAGTTACAGAGATACTTGCCTATGCAAAACACACATTAATGCGCCGTACATGATACAGCAAAAACAAGATTATTCCTCACCCAAACATGAACAACCTTATCGCAGGCACAGTATGTTCAAAAGATAGACCAGCTTGTATGACCGCTAACTGTCAAGACTGCAGAACAAAACAAATACTGTACCATACACGGAATGATCTGGAATCAGTTAAATGGCCTCAGTGGATTAGGAAGTCAGAAATGATCGAAAACTCGAGAAAAAAAGTAAAGATCACAAAAAATGTAAAAGACATAGTTGAAGAAATTGTTACAGAATTGATAGAAAAGTTTAATCAGACCCTAGTGGAATTAAAAAAACATATTCATAACATCAAAATGTAATATAAAAGTCATCGAGCCGCTGTAGATAATTTGAAAAGTGAAGAAGTTGTCCGGCACATCGATTTCAGCAAAAACTTCAACTACAAACATTTTGAAGAGGTGCAGTCCCATCATTTTGGTGGATCACGGAAGCAAGTAACATTACATTCTGGAGTTATGTCCACATAAACTGAAGGAGAAGACAAACCAACGGTAACTTCATTTTGTACCATCTCTGGAAATAATTCCCACAACCCTGTCTCTATTTGGGCACTCCTTCATCCAATTATTAGCGCCATAAAAGCTGACTATTCTCACACAACAACAATTCATTTCTTTTCCGATGATCCTGCTACTCAGTATCAGCAGAATTCGAACATTACAATTTCATTCGCATCACATGGAATTTTTTTGAAGCCGACCAAGGGAAAGGGGCCGCCGATGGCGTTGGTGGCTATCTCAAACGCACCGCAGATGAAAAAGTGGCCACTGGCTCGGATATTGAGGAGTTGAGCAAGATCCGTCTGTACTTAGTGACTGACAGTGACATTCAAAATATTGGAAAAACTGTAGCTAAAACCTGGTGCTTCTCCAGGGTACTATGCAAGTGCATCAAGTTTTTACTGACACCCCGGGTGAAAACCAATACCTTTGTCAAAGAGGTTTTTGCAGTTGCCTGAATGTAAAAACATATCAGCCATTTCCTATTCTCGTCGTTGACACAATCAAAGAAAATAATTATTCAGATGGACTGAATGAGGAAGACTCACTAACTAATATATCTAATATCATACCGAAAAACTTACTAGAATACGGTTTACTCCTTATTTCCAGCTCTGACGTCGAGCCCCGTGCAAACTTTGTCTAACCATCAGTTTCTAACGTAAAAGAAAAGCAGCTAATTGAAAATGTTCATCTATCGAAAATATCAGATGGTGTTCAAGTTTCTTCCGTTAAATACAAACTTTGTACTTACCTGAGCATCGTTAAAAGTGAAGTTGATGAAGAAGGAGAAATCAGGATCATGTTTTATCGACTGTAGACGATACTGGTAAAAGGTTCAAAGCAGTAGAGACTGATGTTTTTTACCTTATGATAACATCTTGGAAATTGTTTCCAATCCCAAAATGATAGTGAAAGGTAAACCAGTATACTTTGATTTTGATAAACCCTTGAACGTTTTTGAAATATAATTTTTCAATGTTCCTAATAGTTTTTAAGATGTGGATTTACTTTTGTTAATTTGTTTCTGTGAAACTGATTTAAAAAGACTTAAAAGAAAGAACGTTAATTTTTTTTTTATTTATTACGTACCAAACGTCTTAACTTGAAGTTATTTGGGTTATTTTATGTTGCGTTAAGTTTATTTTTTATGTTATTTTCTCATCTACTAGGTCTATTTTATGAAAGTACAAAGTGCTATAAGTAAGATACTGCTTGACCAAAAAGTGTGGTTATCGGACTTGCATTGTCTTTATTTTTGTTAATTTTTACGATGTTTCGATTGGGTTGTATCTCTAATCGTTATCAAGTATAAACTGAATGTTTTGTCTTAAGGCTACGAGCTTATATAGGGACAGTGTCCATTGAAGCACAAAGTTTCGCTTCACTGTACACACCTCAATGATTTGATGTTACGAAGTAGCGGTTGCCAAAGATTAGGTATCTCAACACTAGGTTTACTGAAGATTCCATTATTATTTTTAATGTAAGCTGCTTTTATAAATTTTCTTTTTCTCATGTTGGGTTCCATATATATATATATATATATATATATATATATATATATATATATATATATATATATATATATATATATATATATTGCCGCAGTTTCACACCATTTTTTATGGTGTTGTTTATCCCAGGCGTGTTCTGCAATATCTGATCTCGACCTTTCCCCTTTTTGCGTATGAAGTTTATGTTTCTTAATTCTAACTTCTAGTGATCGTTTGGTTTTTCCAATATACATTTCACCACACTCACATGGAACTTTGTAAACACATTCTTTCTTATCGGTAGTTTTAGGTTTTGTTTTTGTTAAATGAGCTCTAAGTGTATTTCCTGATTTAAAGGATGTTTTTATATTCTGGCAATTATTTTCTCCGAGGTTCCTTTAATGTACGGAATTGTGAAGAAGTAATGTGTTTCTTGCTGTCCAGTTTTAAAGGATAATCATTCTGTTGTAAATCAGACTTAATGTTTGCTACCTCTTTTTTCAATGAATCAGCACTATTGCATATAGATATAGCGCGATTATAGAGGTTGCATATAATTCTCCGTTTTGTTCAACAGAATGATTACACCTGTGGTTAAGATATTAGCCAATATGAGTTGGCTTTCTGTATACTGAAGTTTTAATAGTTTTGTTTGAACGATTCACCATGACATCTAGGAAGGGCAATTGATCATTTACTTCTTTTTCCATGGTAAACTTAATTGTAGGTCTAATGTTGTTTAGATGTTTCAAAAAATCATTAAGTTCATGATCATTGCCCTTCCATACGATGAAGGTATCATCGACATATCTCAACCAGACTTTCGGTTTCACTTTTGCACTTTCTATGGCACGAGTTTCGAACCATTCCATGCCATATATATATATATATATATATATATATATATATATATATATATATATATATATATATATATATATATATATTGGTAACTACTGGAGAGAGAAGAACCCATCGGAAGCTCGTCATCCTTTACTTGAAATTGAGCACTACGCAGGTAACATTCCAAAAGGTCCATTATCCCGTCCAGTGGTAACGTTGTTCGATCTGATGTGTTGTATCATTTGAAAGTCTAGTTTTGATGATGTCTAGGGATTTCCCTAATGGCACATTAGTATACAGACTTTCCACATCGAAACTTTTTAGTCTATCTTTTGGTTCTAGATTAATGCTACTAATAATGTTTACGAAATGTGTGGAATTTTTAACATATGTGTTCGTCTTACGTTCTTAAAGGTTGTATGCTTTTAAAAAAAAAACTTCACCAGTGCATTTGTTGGGAATCCTCTGGAGCTTGTTATTGATCTCAATGGTATATTCGTTTTATGAAATTTCGGTAGTCCATAAAGATGTGGGGGCTTACTGTAGTGTGGTGTGAGCACCGATCGTAAGTTGTTAGGCATATGGTCTTGGCATTTCCTTAGTGTTCTGTGGATTTGTGACTCTATAGATTTACTTGGGTTTCGAGCTAGTTGTCTGTATTTTCCTTTTTCCAGGATATCACCTTTTGGTCTACATTACGATGTCCATGATCACCGTTGCATTTCCCTTGTCCGCTGGTAGAATCTTTATGGATTCATCCTTACGAAGTTCTTTTAAAGCAGATGCTTCTAATTTGGAGAGATTTTGAACGGGATTTTTCTTGTCTTCCAAGGTTGATTTTATTTTCCACCTAAACTCATCGGAATAGTTTCGTCGACTTGTATCGTTTTTACAGAGCTTATGATGTCTAAAACAGGTATGCTTTTAGGTGCTACTGCGAAATTAAACCACTTGCTTAATAATAGTTCTTCTGCTGCTGAGCGTATTCTAGAAGATAAGTTTATAATATTTCTTCTTGAAGTGGTTTCAGGTAGAGTCGGTTGTTGTCGTGATTTTAGGTTTTCTAATTTATTCTGGTATTTCCTCGCCATGGTTTCTTTCAACTTATTTCGCATGTGATCTATTTAATGGAAAATTGGTTCATGATCATCTGACAGAATTTCGGCTTTAATTTCTTCGTAGTATTGTGTAGCTTTATCCAGAAGAAGGGCTTTTCGCCAATGGTGATAATTTATTTGTGTTCGTAGTAGTGCTTTACTAGCGTTGTCCAGAATACGGCGTGCTGTGTTACCTGGTATTGGTGATTTTAATCTGAAACCAATAGGAATGACGTTGCTGCTCTGAGCTTGTAACAAAAATGAAGATTGGACTTCCTTCTTGGCAAGTTTTATCCTAATTTTCTCGTAGGCTTTGGTTTTGTCGCTGATACCGGGTCCGTACCGGGCTTCCAACATTTGTTCAACATTGTCTACAACCTTAAAACAAACGTAAGATACTGCTGTGTTACTAATATTGCTACTACCTTACTTTTTTGGCCAACGTTTTTAATAGTATTTACAGTAATATTTAGACTTCTGATTAGTTAAAAATGTCTTTACTTCATTGGTACCTTTTGTTCATCATAAGTCGAAGCTTCTATCGATAGTTTGAATTCATATTTGTTTTTTTTGTCATTATTTTAGAAGCGTTAAAGTTTTTAAGTAGCGTTGGTAACGCAGTGATCTAAACTATAAAAAATATTTCATTGAACTGATTATTTCTGTGATTTAACTTTAAGAAAAATTAATCAGTACTACAGTTTAAAAGCATCATATTAGTAAGCTTAATTGTATAATTTTATAAATAAGAATTAAATTTGTATTAAAGTTACGCAGTTGTTTCATTTTTCGATCGCTTCGTATATAAATTGCCATAAATATAGTGATATCATTAAAAAACATCGCTACAAATGTAAGTATTTTATAGATTAAACTATTACCATTCTATATCAACAATAAATAATAGGATAGTATCAATTTAAATTTCATTTTTTTAAGTCGCTGTTAAAATTTGGCATTGAAAAGTATTTTGGCTCATAAACCAAATGGCATAAACAGAACATCGTCTATTTCATACTTTACTTTTTATTTTACATAATATTGCTCTCTGTTACTATATTTATCGAAAATGCAAATAGAACACTCCAATTCTCGTCCTGCACGTTGCAAATTAAGATTAAAACTATTTATGTTAAGTGACCTACCATAAAAACATAATAAATAAGTTTTTTCTTCATTAATTCAGTTGAAATATGTATTTTCTATTCTTCAGCAAAGTGACGTAGCGCAAGAACTACGTTACGATGACTCGTTAGTTTCTGAAGCTCAATTCAGTCAAGGTTATCAAGCCATGGTACAACCAGAACAAATTGAAGGGTACCAGCAAGACCAGAACTCCCCTGAAGATGGAGATGAATTTATTGAAGCTGATAATGAGGTAATACGTTCATTCCAATGTTTAAACCAGATATTTATAAGTACTTCAAAATTGGAGGAAGTTAGTTCGCACTTCCTTTTTTATTTGATGTTGAAGTAACTTTTTCCAACGTGTATTAATTTTGATTATTTCGTTTTTATTTTGTAGAGTAGATAGTCCTGTTTAATGTCATAGTAATTAATAAAAATTGTTTTTCATGTATTTACGGAATCACAAATTACAAAAACTATGTTTTAAATATTCAGGATTTAAAGAAGATCGCATTCCTTGTCCAGTCGTTTAAACTGAAAATTCTTTTTACCTTTACAAAATACAAATTCTAAATTCCACACCGTACTTATTATTTTATATATTTATTTATTTCAGATAACCGAGGAAAGTCCAGAAAAAACACCTCAAGCTAGTCAAACCCAATCCATAGATAAGAGTAGGTTGCCCCTATATAGAAATAGGCACTTCTATAACATTCCTGTTAATACAAACTACAGCGCCGTCCATGTTCCTAGTAACGTATATGATAGATGTAAGTATTAAAATAACTTCTTTGTTGGAATTACCCTGTAAATTTGATCTTGCAAAAGAATTCTGCTTATTGCTTAGTTAGTGGAGTCAGTAATTTTTTTCTAGCAAAAGATGTGATATCTGGTATAATCTGGTCAGAAGAGTTAGATAAAATTTTTAGAAGCAATTATAAATTGGATCCAACATTATCGTGGCAATATTTTGGCAGTTCTACAGGGTTCATGAGACAATTTCCTGGTAAGTGATGGTGGAATGTGTACCGGTGCTTTTCCGGTTTTCAATCCGTTCTAAGTCGAGCAGCCGTCGAGGAAGCATCACTTGATAATGCCAACTGAGATGTTGGCGAAACGTGAAGATATTTCTACTGACGAACGGATTAAAAACCGGAAAAACACTATATATGTGATATATATATATATATATATATATATATATATATATATATATATATATATATATATATATATATATATATATATTGCGATGATTTGTCGTTTTCGCGACTGCGCAACGTGCCCGTAAAAAATTAACTAAATTATTTATTTATTAGTAAAAAAATATTGACAGCACAAGATTCTTATTTTTCCTTTTTTTTTTTAATTGTTAAGCGCCAGGCACAAATAACTATACCTGAGTATAATTGAGTTTTACCAGAATTTTTTATTTAAAAAAAAAATTACAGAAATATACATATGCTGTATTTCTGAATGTACCGCGTTTTTCGTGATTAGATGTTTAAAAACATTGATGTCAATTTTCTCTTTCTCAGGTTAGTTCAGAATAAATTATTATTATTGTTAGAAAAGTCAAACCAATGATTCATAAACACAAGTATAAACTTTATTAAAATAATACAAATAGGTCAGTAGGTGCAGTTTTATGTAATATTTATAAATCACCTTATCTATTCCTAATTAAAATTATCAATATTATTTAATATTCACTGTTTCTTTCTTATTGGATTTAAGATTATTAAATCTGGCAATGTTGTATAAATGTATGAATGGTTAAAAATGACTAGTGCCTTATTATATGTAATTTTATTTTAAACAATCTCAAAATATTTGTGTGTGCCGTTAATATTTAGAGTGATATTATTATAGTGCAAATTAAACAATTCATTTTAGTACTATGAATTTAAATGAATGAATTTCGGAGGTTATTGGCGACCATATTGGATACGCCATTTTAAATTTCAATATTGTGATACAAAGTTCGTAATCAAAGATGTCATAAACCCCCGTAACTGAACTTTCAAGTAGGTTGTACCCTTCTTTATAGCCATAATATGCATTTCAGAGGTTTTTGGCCACCATATCGGATCCACCATTTTAAATTTCAATATTCTGATACCAGATTCGTGATCAACGCACCTAATACTACAAAGCCCTAAAATTAAATATTTTGCAGCCCCAAAAAAAAATATGAACTGTTTTCTGCGTTTTCAAAAGTTGATTCTTTGAAAGCGCCATATTGGATCCTCCATCTTTATTTTTGCAAAAAGGCCACAGTTAAAAAAAAGTATAGCTTCAAAATGAGCCTACATAGAACTCTCTACGCTGCGTCAATAAGAAATATATAAAAATAATATCAATTTTACTTTGAATTTTGGAGTTTAATAAAATTAATTATTTCTGATTGAATTTTTTCCCTTCGATTCCAATTGATTTTCAAACCGGATTTTATATTTGACAATATCGTCTGGAATATCGTCAGTTTGTTTCAACGTAGCTCTAATAAAGATGGATAAAGCAAAACAAATCTCGTGATATTGGTCGTGGAACTTCATCGACCGTTCTAGCTGTTGCGTCGCTGTCTTCTTCATTACGCATCATCAGTGCTTACAAAATTGACTTTCACAATCACTCTCACATTAATAGCTATAGTCAAAGTGACAACTCTTTCGCTTGCAGCTTCTTTTCATATTGTACAAAAAATTGTAAAAGCCCCTTATTTTAACTGATACTATAACCTTCCAGCTGCCCACAATAAGCCTTACCACTGGCGCTCATCGAGAATTTCTGGTAAACATGCGGTCATATTATCAATAATTCGAAAATTTTTTATTCGGCTTGAGGAGAAATTCGATTTATTAAAGTTCGAATTGACTGGAATCTCTTCCATAAGAAGAGAAGAATTGGGTTTATCTGGATTAGATTTATCGAGGTTCGACTTATATTAACCTTAGGATTTTATAAGTATTCTAGAATATTTTTTAATTTTATTTAAAATTATATTCATAGATAAGAACTAATTCAAAAACATGAATTAAGAACAAAACTATATTTTTAACTGTATATACTCAGAGTACACAAAATCTCACAATTAATTAACAAATATTTAGTCCGATTTTTCTCGTTGAAGTACTAAAGGGTGTTTTTTATAGAGGTATAAAACTTTAAGTTGGCAACACTTTTTTAACTGGCGGCCATTTTGACAGCTGTCAAGTGATTTATGTTTAGTTTGGTTTGGCATTTCAACATGAATAGACTGACGCCTGAACAACGCTTCCAAATTGTGCAAATTTATTTTGAAAATCATGGTTCTGTTCGAAATACGTATCGCGCACTACGTCCATTTTACGGTCAACATAATCGTCCATCAGAGCAATTAATGCGATTAACTATGGAACGTTTTCGCACCACGTTTACTCTAAAAGATAATACGCATCCACAAAGACGTCATACAGTGCGTACAGAAGAAGTCATTGCTGCTGTAGAACGTAGCGTAGAGGAAGACCCGAATCAGTCTATTCGCCATCGTGCACAGGAATTGGATATGTGTCCATTCACTTTATGGAAGATTTTGCGGAAAGATCTTGGTTTGCGTGCTTACAAAATCCAACACGATCACCTAGCAAGGCGTAGATTCGGTGAATGGGCCCAAAACAAGATTGCCGTTCATCCCGATTTTCATAAGCGAATTTTGTTTAGCGATGAAGCTCACTTTTGTTTGAATGGATACGTCAATAAACAAAACTGCCGTATTTGGAGTGATGATAATCCTCTAGTGTATATTGAGACACCGTTACATCCACAAAAACTGACTGTTTGGTGTGCTTTATGGGCTGGTGGAATCATTGGTCCGTACTTCTTTAAAAACGATGCTGGTCAGAACGTTCAATGGTGACCGCTATAGAGCCATGATTACTGACTTTTTCGTTCATCAATTGAACAACCATGATGTACAAGAGCTGTGGTTTCAGCAAAACGGCGCAACATGTCACACAGCTCGTGCCACAATTGATTTATTGAAGGAAACGTTTGGTAACCGCATAGTTTCACGTTTCGGACCCGTGAATTGGCCCCCAAGATCGTGCGACTTAACGCCGCTAGACTATTTTCTGTGGGGATCTGTGAAGTCGCTAGTCTACGCCGATAAGCCCGAAACGATTGATCACTTGGGGAACAACACTCGCCGCGTTATTGCCGATATACGGCCACAAATGTTGGAAAAAGTCATCGAAAATTGGACCTCCAGATTAGACTACGTCCGAGCCAGCCGTGGCGGTCATATGCCAGAAGTCATATTTAAATTATAATGCCAGAAGGTTATCTTTCGAATAAAGTAAATTTCATGTCAATTTAAAAAATTCATCTTTGTTTTATTCCATTTAAAAGTTCCATACCTCTATAAAAAAACACCCTTTAGAAAAATAAATATGGATATTAAAGAGGTTATGCTTCTCAATAAAAATGGTTTTCCAAAATTTGCTGTGTATCTATTATTATAAATTGAATAAATTAATTAATAGAAACGTGAACATTCTTAAGTCCAGAACATTTAAAACTACAAAGTTTTTTGATAAATATAATTATTATATTGTTACAAATTAACAGGATGCTCGAAAAAGCCAGTCTTCCGGCTTTTTTCAACCTTAAAATTTTAAATAAATATAGGTCGATTGTTTATATTTCCTAGACCATTACCTTCGAATGTACTCATCTAGAATTGGCAAATCGTCAGAACTAAGGCACGGTTGTTTGAATACTAAATACCGTAATAATATTTTCATTTCTATTTGTAAAAGTGTTGGTAAACAGTAGATATTTTATTTGTTAGTACACACATACCGATTCTATGCTATCCTTTTTTAATTGCATTATTTAAAAGAGTATAAGATAATCAGTACGTCAATTCTAGAATATATAAAAGAATAAATTTGTGGTTGCCAAAATTATTATTATTGTTATTTTCAATATGTGAACAATATCTAGCAATATTTACCAATAAAAATAAGTTTTTAAATCTTCTTTTTGTCGGTATTAATTGCAAACTTCGCATTTATAGTAATTTCTAACATTTAAAAACACAGAGAAGACTCACGACAGGCAATAAAGCTGAAAGTAAAAGTAAGTAAACATATTATGTCTGTCAGACATCCAAAAGGTCTCTTCCTACCGACTATAAACAGCCTTCAAACAAATGTATTGTTTAAATCTACTGGTGTGATCGAAGACTCTGTCTCTTACGCTAAGAGAAGTTGTTCCTGGTTTACTGTCTAAAGATTTTTTCATGGGATTGATTTAGTAAAGCAAAGTCTATGTTTATTAATAGTATTTATTTTAAAGTACTTGTTGCCCATTAACTAATTAGTTATATTTTCTTTATGATTTACAAGCCAAACGGTTTCACATTCCCTCCAGGGAATATTGACTCATACCAGGTACACAAAGATACCAAAAGTATGAAGCTCTGTGGGAACCTTTTTCATGTTATCGGGTCCTAGGTGACGTGGTCTGCTGTATTTTCTACGAACTTTCGGACGGTTTGCGCTGTTGCTAGGACAATTGCTTTCTGCATCGGCTTATACAGATGCTCACTAAGGGCCAGTCCCTTAATGTTCTGCAGAAGGTTCTTTGGTATCACTCCAGTTGTTGCCAGTACTATGGGAATCATTTGGACGCTGTTCATTGTCCATTGTCTTCGGATTTGCACCTCCAGATCTCTGTATTTGGCGATCTTCTCGTTGTATTTTGGCCTCAGATTGTTGTTGTTAGGTACAGCGATGTCGATTAGTGTAGTCCGCCTAGAAATTTTTATCTATTAGTATAATATCTGGTCTATTATGAGCAACTGTCTGATCCCTCAGAACCGTTCGGTCCCAATATAACTTGAACTGGTTGTTCTCAAGAATAGGCTCAGGATTGTATTTATAATAAGGCACTTTTCCTACCTGTAATAGGTTTAACTTTTCTGCTAACTCTTGGTGGAGTATCTTAGCGGCTGAGTCGCGTCTTCCCTTAAACTCGGTTGTGGCAAACGCTTGGCATCCTCCAGTGTGCTGGATTGTCTTTAATGTTCGACAGCCATATCTACATTGGTCATTTTCTATTGAGGGATCTTTAATGATGAACTTCCGATAGTTCTTCGTCGGAATAACCTGGTCTTGGATAGCTAACAAGAAGCCCTCCGTTTCCGGAATTATCTGTCCTGAAATCAACCAGTAGTTCGACGCTGAGTTGTCGACATTGTCCTGATTGACCTCATTTGGATGCCGTCCATGAAGTGGCTTCTGTAGCCAGGTTTGTAACTTCTCTTAGTCTGTTTGGTGGTGAGAAGTAATATTTTGTTCCCTCAACTGTATGTAGTGTGGAAGAGTCCGCTAGGCTGTGGAAATATGAACGTAAGTTTATTATTTGTTGGTCGATCTGCTTACCAATATCCACCAATCCTCTTCCTCCTTGGTGTCTTGGAAGCATTGTACGTTCAATAGCACTCCGAGGGTGATGTTTTTGTGCTTTTGTTAGAAGTGTCCTTATTTTTCTTTGCAGGTTTTGGATGTCCGTCCTGTTCCATTTTACAATTCCAAAAGAGTAGCTCAGCGAGCAGATTATATAGATATTATTAGATATATTTAGAAGAAGAAGAATATTTACTGAATGATTTATACAATTTACTAAGAAAGTTCTTTTTAATTGTTATAAAATAAATGCTCGATGATTATCTGACAACATTACGACCAAATTCATGAAATAAATGCAAACTGTACAAGCTTAAAACCAACACCAATTAATTAAAAATAACATAGTATGACCACTTGACATTAAATAAAGGGGATTTTTGTCCCGAGGGAATATGCCAACAATAAAAAATAAACCATCTTATAAGCACATTTATCTATCTCTATTTTTTGTTACTAAATAAAAAAATAGTAGAAACTACCAGGGTTGAATTATTAAAAGTCCCAAAGGATTTATCCTATTTACTACTTTTATTATTTTTACATGCGGCTATGACAGAAATATTTACCTTTTTTGTTGATTTCCGCATATAAAGAGCGACCTCTCACAAAAACCAAATAAAGAATGATATATCGAATTAATATATAATATGCAATACCAATTTTAAATATGATTTCATTAAAAATATAAATAAGAACTTGTCGTTTATTGTTTTAATAATAAAATTAAACATTAATAACTTTAAAGTACCACTAACTTAATGAACCGAAATATATGTTTTATAACCCATACTCATAAAAAATATGTTCTAAATGTAGCAAACAATAGGTGTAGAAGTTCTTATTGTATTGTTTTATTTTAGCCCTATTGGCTATTTAACAAAATGATATGTTATTACATTTTTAGCCATGATATGGTCACAAGAACCAATAGATCTCTTTGATTGTCGAACGAGATCGTGGTATATCGAAGCGGCTTCTTCCCCGAAAGACGTAGTCATTTTGGTTGATCGATCCGGATCAATGACAGGTACGTAACCCTTACATAAAGTTAATATTTATAGATGTGGCCTATTTGAATTGATTAAAATTAATTTATTTAGGTATGAGACGCGAGGTCGCTCGTCACGTAGTTCACAACATCTTGGACACGTTGGGAAACAACGACTACGTTAATATTTTCACCTTTAGCAATACTACAGATCCCTTGGTGGAATGTTTTAATGACAAATTGGTGCAAGTAAGTTTTTCAGAATTCTTAAAATTTATTTACACTTAACCTAATCCCAGGATGTTCAGGTTCAAATTAGGGCATCGCATAATGTAACAAGATCGAAAAATTCCCTTTTTTTGCTTGTTCATAGAGCTATAAAAAAGTCCGGTGAAGTGAATGAAGCAAAATACTTTCTATAATTTTATTTTTTTAAAAAAAAGGTCCCCTAATTTCAAAGTTCTAATAAAAATAAATTAGATGGAGCCAAATCTGGAGTTTATTCGAACACTTATTAAAAAGAAATAATTAATCTCAGTATTTAATAGGTAATTTTTTTGTTTCAATTTAGTATAAAAATAAATATGTATTTGCCTTGTCGTTATTGTTGTGTTAATTTTTTTCACATTATGTTTAATTAAACTATTGCCGTTGTAATATAACAAATAATGTATTTCATCATATTTAACCACATTCTGTTTGTTTCTGTAGTTTCTTTTTATTATTTTACATGGCTACTATGATAATGAAGACTATTTCTGTAAAAAAGTATGGAAAATAAGAAAAACTGAAATATCTCAAAAACTATTATAAATAGGTATAGGATATATTGAACAAAACTTTTAGAGTTTTTAATACTCTATTAAATAACATGAAAATATACAGGGTGTACCATTTAAAAAAAAGATATTTATTCATTTAAACTTGTTCAAATTTGAGCCCTGTAGCTTTTATTGCAAATATTAGGTAAAAATTATGTTAACTTGTCCTTGGCCTTGCTAAATTCCAAATTTGAATATATTTGTCACAAAATTGAAAACGTTATTTAGGATTGCATTGATGCTTGAAAATGTGACTTTTTTTCTTTAAACTTAATTATCTCAGAAACTATAAAGTTTTGTTATAGTAAACCCTTAATAAAAAAGATTTAAAATTATAAGCTAAATCGAAAATACGATTCGTATATAGGGTGTTCTATTTAAAAAAATACAACTTTATGCTGTCCTAGTTTTTTGGCTCACCCTGTAGAGTCCTAAATATTTTTAAAATCTGCGTAAAAATACACTGTATCAAACAATAAATATAGTTTCTTTGTAAATTTCACCGAAAAGGCACAAACTTACTTCATCCAATCGTTGACTCACCGTGTACAAGGCGGATGATCTAGTTCAAAAAAGTTACACTCGCGAATGGCTACTTCGCGAACTTGAACATTGTTGAGAAAAAACGACATGAAAACTTCAAATTGTATATTGGATGTGCAAGTATACAAACAATGCTTTTTTATCCCTAACAATTCATTTCTTTGGTGCCGCTAATTTAGAATTATAGATTTTATTTTGTACTTACATGTATATATTTCCTAGGATCTCAAACAGGCGAAGCTATATTAGACGTCTTTAACTCCTTGTTAATTGAATGGAAAATAATAGGAAACCAGATTCACTTTGTATCATTTGATAATACGGCGTATATGAAAAAATAATGTTCCTAGGCTGAAGTGAATTATGAAACATATTTCATTCCTACTTTACAACTTCGAATTAACGATGCTCTACAAGATCAACATTTAGTTAGTACATAGAAAAACTATACCTTTCGTGACAGCATTTGATCGTAGACTCTTGTAAACGGTATAGTTTGGTAGCGTAAGACCGTGCCACCTACAATTTCCTACTGTCTCATATTAGTGTTAGTAGCTATTCTAAAACCATATGAATAAAAATCACAATGACATAAGCACTCTAGGAGTCTGATCGTTCCTCTTGGCTCTTGCAGTTTTAGTACTAAACACCTATAGGTTATTTAGGGCTTACCATTACCAAAACTCGGGACTTCAGGACTCCGGTAAGACAGCTAATTAGCTGGTCAGATCAAGCCTCTTGAATTGAAGTTCTTACTCAGCGCGCCCGCGAGTTTAATCGGGTGAAGGTCTTTATAAAATTAAATAAAAAAGTTTCTCAAAACACGTAAACTTATTAACAAGAATAAAGAGAAAACGAAATTATTTACAATTAGAAACTTAAAATTAATAATGATTAACAATATCAAAATACTAAAATAATTATGCTTATTGGTCGTTCTATTAAGAAAAAGATGTAACAAACCCAATAAATAAAACGTATAAATAGCTTTTTAAAATATAAATTAAGAAAAGAATAACAACATGAAAAATAGCTATTTAAATTGTTTAAACAAATAGTACTAAAGTCGGTCTTTTACCAAATGAAATAGAAACAGAATATTCCCTTAATTTCACCTAAATAAATGAAAAAAAAACAAAAATAAGAAAAACCTGCATTAACGCCGATTATACACATCATATAATTTTCTAAGAACTATTCTCAACACCGTACCGTTCCTAAAGAAATCTCAGATAGTCACCAATGTTAAATAATTTTTGAAAACCAAACCTAACTTTACAACCCTCGGAACTTTCCCCAGTTTAGTCGCGCTAGTACCGCCTTGCTTTTTTTCCACCAATAGAACATACTTTTGCGATGTGTCCCCGCCCGTACAGGGTAGTTTTACGAGCATCTGAAAGTTTCAGTCCACTTATTTGTAGAGGGCATTAGTCATCCTTGTGTCGAATTTTTAATAGTTAATCAGACCTGAGCTTAACATAATAATTTTTTTATACAAATGTAAATTGTAACTTTTCCACACTTAAAATAAAAGTTCGAGTTTGTGACCATTAAAAAAATCCTTTCCGTTTAGCCATTTTCTTTTTCTTATTTTCGTCGAATAGGGGAGAAAATGATCAACAGACGCGAGCTTTGTACATAATAACAAATAATAATATTGCATTTTAGTGATGTTATTTATATATTCTTTTGTTTTCTTATGATGGAAAAATTTGTTCATTTTGAGAAAAAGAAAGCTCTCCTACGGGTCGCCCACATATTGGAAATATCTTTAGCCCTCAACCTTAGACCTCTAACGAAGTAGATGATAAAAATATTGAGTCTCTTTGACAGATTTATTTTAAAAATCTTCAAGAGGGTAGAACCGTTCATATTTTATGTCACATAAATTATCCGGGTTTGTCTATTTCACACATCACAAAGTAACTGCACCAAAAGTAATAAAAAGTTTAGGCTTAAGTATGATAACGGATTTATACCTCCCTGATATATAACTGTTCTTGTTTAGACATAAGATGTACATTGTAACGGTCCAAATCTTAATACAAAGTGGCTCAAATAAATTTCTCCGTTTAGTAGAATTTATTTGAGGAT
Source organism: Diaprepes abbreviatus (assembly GCA_034092305.1). NCBI lineage: Eukaryota > Metazoa > Arthropoda > Insecta > Coleoptera > Curculionidae > Diaprepes > Diaprepes abbreviatus. The sequence goes on along the minus strand of JASJET010000339.1, from coordinate 57,474 downwards.
AATCAACGTAAAATAATTAAAAGTTGTAATGAACTTTTGTTCCCTTACACTTTGTCAATGACTAGTGATACAATTGCAAAATCGCAAAAAATCATTTCCTTTTCACTTGCCAAATTATAAGAGTAACTAAATCTCCCGAAATTAAAACTTATTCAGGACATTCAAACAAGCTCTAATTCCATATTCTTTACGCTTTTTCGGTTGCTTACTCCGTTTCGAATAATGTCCGAAAAACCCGCATCTGTACTCTGTTTAAAAGAATTTTTATTAAAGAGATATATTTAGTAATTTATTTTTTGTTTCATTTTGAAAACATAAATATGCCGCCCGACAGCCTTTACTATCTCTATAGAAATGTCAAAATCTTCTGTCATTGAAATTAAATTACCCACCAAAACATCTGTTTCTTAACAAAATTGAACAATTTACAAATGTATAATTAAAGAGATTTTTGAGTAATAGAGGCAGTCAAGCCTCTTCCAAACTATATAATTGATTACAGCCAAAATTGCTATGGGTATGTGAAGAAAAAACTATACCGTTTTATGTGTCACAACAAAGTCTGGTACCCCACCACTCACCTTTTCCTTCTTTAATAGATACGTCTATATCACACATTTATTTATTTATTATTTATTCTCGCAAATTACATATTTTGCAATTGTTTCCAATTTAATTCACTTTATTTTCACTTTAGCGGAAAAATCATATCAGCGCCAGAGAAAGTTTGAAATAAGCATCTCTTGTCTTCTATTTCTTCTATAGTATTGTATTTTGTGACCAGTAAATTTATATTCATTTCAAATTAATAAAACATCAAGATTTTTAATAATTTTTGAACCGACTCAGTCATATAATTTTATTTTCAAAATTCGCTGGGCACCTTGTTTTTGATATTTTTATTCTATACAAATTCTACATTAGAAAAGATAAAAATTTTTATCATTACTGAAAATCTCCATTGTTTTAAGGAACAAATTTTACTGCATATTAGAGGACTAACAATGTTCAATATTTCTTATGCCATTTTAATTGTTTGATTTTTTGTTTTTTAAGTTTTTGTTTTCTTTTTAGGCTAATTTGGCTAACATAAGAGTTTTAAAAGAAGGCATGAGCAGTTTTAAAACAGAACAGATCGCCAATTTTTCTTTAGCTTTAATTACTGCTTTTGAACTTCTGGAACAATATAGGGAACTCAAGTTTGGTAAGTAAAGCAGTTGTTTATTTTTAATATATCGCTAACTGTTTTTAGTTTTTTTCCTCTCTATGTTTAGTTTAGGATTTCATATAGACGATAATAATTATATAAATAGAAATTTTGCATCATGGTCAACAAACGGCCTTAATGCCATAACCTTACTGTACAAATAAAAAATGAGTTATGAGAGTTCTCTATTTTTATCTAATCGATCGAAAGAATTTTCCATTGTTTCTAACAAATTAAATTGTTATAAACAATCGTTATAACTAATAAAATAACCTTCTACAATCTTAATAGTATCCAGTGACGATCGCTTCCATCGACTTGTGGTTGAAATTATTTTTAATTGTTTATAACAAATTAAACTGTTTTAAATATTGAATTGTTAAAACTAATGCAGAGACGTTCACGGTTATGTTCCGGTAGTGTTGATCATATCTAGTAATAATCCTTCCAATTAAATCAATAGAAACAGTTTTCCAGTATTTATAAAAAATGGATTTATTATAAACAATATTTAGTCATCAAAACTAATGTACAATCATTTACAATATATTACATGTCATCTGTACCCATAAGAGAACGTGCTAATTTATTTACTTTCTGCATAAACAAACTATACTTTCTACACCCTTTACAACAAATTGAACGAAAAGAATTAAGTTTTTTAGTCGCCGTGAAAATCACCTCTTGGCATTTTTTAACTAAAATGAGATATGCTTGATTTTTTCTCTGTGTCACTATTATCCCTTGATTTCACTTGCTATAGTCGTAAGTCCGACGATTTAAAGTCAGATTGCATATATATATATATATATATATATATATATATATATATATATATATATATATATATATATAGCAAAATGCGTACAGCGGGAGGTCGGCGAAGCCGCGTTCAGTGATGCATGCTTCCTTCCGATCTGTCCTTTGCACAGGCAGGTGCATGTCGGTACCCTGAGGAGTCTAGTGAGAGACGAAACATGTACCTCTCCCGTATCACTGTAGCGGAGGGGGTAAGTTTTTTAACTTTCTTCTCGGTGCGGTGGTACAGGTAGGCCACCATCTCGATGATGGTGGAACAGGATGACCTGTTTTTTAACAATTTATTCAAACTATGCAACCTCTAACACGGAAAGGATTTGATGGAGCGAAGTTTGCATTCACTGTACGCATTTTGCTTCATTCACACACGGAGTTGCATAAATTGTACGTTTGCTGAATGTGATTTCAGCACTACAACAGCATAATGTGGATATATCCACTGCTATTGCATCTCACACGGAGGAACCCGTGAAAGCCGCATAAACATATATATATATATATATATATATATATATATATATATATATATATATATATATATATATATATATATGTAATCGAAGGTTTTCGGGCATCCCGTGTATGTGCTGAGTCCCTCTCAGGACTGTAAGGCAGCTGACGTTTTGGTGAAATCTCATGGCGCCTACGAGCGCTCGTAGACGCCATACAGTGAGCTTTGAAAATGGTGAATGAGATTTCACCGAAACGTCAGCTGCCTTACAGTCCTGAAAGGGACTCAGCACATACACGGGATGCTCGAAAACCTTCGATTACACATCACACCCGTGAGAATATCCGACATAACATATATATTTTAATTGATGTATATATGCGTCTTGCTTCAGTTCAAGCTTGACCAACGTTCGTCTATGGTTCAAGTAAAACGTCTGTTTTTTGATCTAAACATACTCGTAAACGTATTACTCGCGCTTGAAACGAACAGGTAACACAGGATAAAACATTATGTATGTACCGGGCTTTATTTAGACTCCTCTCTGTTTAAATACTGAAACACAAGTAACAAAGACAGTGCTGGATGATTACCCCACTATATCTTAATTATGGTCATCTTAATACAATCGACAGCCGTGGCCACTGGCTAAATATCGCTCAGTTTGTTCCGCAGCCGCGACCCTATCTGCTGTTCTTGGTTCTCAAACCAGAACCGGTTACTTTTACATTGTTGATTACGACGTGGTAGTATTAAGAAATATTAAGACTAGATCTAATTTTAATAGATAAAACAACTAGGCTAGCAAGTACTAGCAACATTAATTCAAGTTGCCACACCTAACAACAACAACAATTTAAGGGATAAAGATAATGAGAAAATCTGCAAATACAGAGATCTAGAGATATGAATACAATGCAAGCGCGGATCCAGGGGGCGGTTAGTGCGACCGCCCCTCCCCCGAGGGCTTCGAGTCCAGAAAAATAGACCCGGCCCGGCCTCTTACACTAGGAATGTGAATTCTGCTGGCATTTATCTTTCTATTAATATTCAAACGCAACACATTACACTGATTTATGAGAGAATGTGAGTGTATTTCGGGTGTAAACCGAATGGGAAACAATCTAACAGACAAATTTATAACTGAACTATGTAGATTACTTATATAATATATTAAATTACATCCTGATCATTATTTTACTCAACGTAACTTTTTAGGTGCAAATTGTAACCAAGCTATAATGTTAATAACGGACGGGTCACAATATAATTACAAAGAAATTTTTGAAAAATACAATTGGGGTAACCTACCAGTTGTCAATGTCAGGGTTTTTACATATCTTATTGGCAGAGAAGTAAGTGATACCAGGGAAGTCAAGTGGATGGCTTGCGCTAATCAAGGTGAGTTAAACACATAGCATTATCTTCATATGTGCTCTCTTACGCATGACGACATTTGTATCCGATGCGTTAATGAGATGTGGTCAAATATTTAAAGATAATTTTATTTTTTATTAATTTATTCATTAACATCAAAGCCCAATAATACTAAATAATAGGGCCATAATAAAATAACCCAAAAAAACATACCCATTACAAAGTAACAGAAATAATATCACAATATCACGTAATAAAATATAACATAAAAAAATATATCTATTACAAAATAATACTGAACAGGAACATAAAACTGGGTATAACTCATACTCAGATCACATGATTGCGACATCCTATTAAAAACAAAACATATTCGATATATTGGCGATATACAATATACACTAGTTCTACATGTCCTTCAGTGGGGATCCTGCTTTAGGAGGCCTTAAAAAAGCGTTTATAATCCGTACTATAGCTTAACACGCCACTTCTACGAACTCAAAATATTGTTTCGAACGACTGTTGAACATTTTCAAGTATTCCTGAAAACATATGTATACATAGTTTGGAGTTATTCGACCTAGGGGAGGAGCGCGCACTCCATGGAGTAGCTGCAGTTGCCCGAACACTCATATACCTCCTCGACACCCCACTGCGTTTAGTGCTGTATCTTTGAAAATATTGCGAATTTGCCTTTATAAATTTAGATACATATTTTTAGATCTATTAGGAGTAGATTTAAGCAATAAAAAAAAATGGATTTTTTTCAGCCTTCTAAAGCAGGATCCCCCCTTAAATGAAAGTAGACACCATGTAGGCTCTTCAGTCGTGGCACATTAAAATCTACCTCGCCCAAAAGCTGAGGACAAACAATCTGACCGTTGACCTTCTTATATAAAAATGAAACTGAATGTTAAGTTACGTCTCGTTTCAATACTTTGCAGACTAAATTTATCCAGCAATAGTCGATTGTCTATCCCGACTGGTGGGTACACTCCCTCAATTCTCAACCACAAATACTTGATAAACTTTCGCTGAACTTTCACCACAACCAGAACATATTTATTATAAATTGGAGCCCAAACAAGTGAACAGTATTCAAGTTTACTTCTTACTAGTGTTATAAACAATAACTTTAGGCTTTCAATATGCTTAACTGGTCTACAGTTCCTAATAATTAAACCCAACATTAGATTAGCTTCAGACACTATTCTGCCATAATGAAGGTTAAAGCTAAGTTTAGAATCCAATACAATACCCAAATCCTTAGCTACATCAACTCTTTTATATAGGTCACTATTTATTTGATAATTATATAGAATTGGAGATATTTTACGAGTTTTAGACATACTGAACATTTGCTCACATTCAGTAATGATTGCTTACTCACACACCACCTCTGGACTGCACTAACACTATTTTACAATCTATCACAATCTCCCTTGGACTTACATTTTTAAATCGTCAGCAAACAGAAGGAGTTCAACATCAATTGATTTAGCGATATCGTTTATAAATATTAAAAACAAAAGAGGCCCCAAATTTGAGCCCTGAGGTACCCCGAAGAGGCCGCAAAACACTGTGATTGAAAACCATTATATTGGACATACTGAGACCTATTAAATAAATATGATTTAAAAACTGTACAAATTGATCAGTAAAGCCAAACAAAGTCGGTAAACACCACATCAACCTGACCGCCCGCATCCACTACATCTGCTGTAAACTGCAGAAAAAACCCTAGATTAGTGGATGTTGACCTACTCCTCAAAAATCCATGTTGTTTTGTAGAAAAGAAATGTTTGACTTTGTTGATAATGTTATATAGTAGCATCTCAAAGATCTTTGAAAAAACACATATCAGAGAGACAGACCTGTAATTTTCCACTTCGGTCTTATTTTTGCGCTTAAATACGGGACATATTAGCTACCTTAAATCTCTCGGAATACACCAGCGGCTTAAGAGAGGCATTAAAAATTTTACATAGAGGAACAACCAGAACATTTATAGTATCTGGTCCGCTAGACATTCTAGGTTTACTTATAACTGCCTGAATAAAAATCTATTTGCAAATCATTAGAAAACCTACATGAAGTTCATCACTAACCCAGCGTTTCCTACTCTTTCAGTATTTACGATCAAAGTTTTAATCTCTCCCCTCTTTTAACAGTCTTTTTAGAGTTCTAATTAAATCTATTTTACTAATTTGTTTCCTTGATCTCGATATACTATCACAAGCTCAATATCTCCCTACAAATAGTAAAATTACGCCCCTATTTTTGATATACAGCACCTCCCTAGGGGGCATGGGTTACGAAAAAAGTAAAAAAAATACTAAAATGTATATAAAATACCAAATATTTGCACCTCTGTCTGTAAAAAATAAAAACATAAGAACAAGAAATAATTATATTTCATTTTCTAGCTTGATTAGTTTCTGAGAAAAGTGGTTGATAATTTTTTTGACGATGTTCTAGTTCATAACTTTCAATCCTGAATAAACTGTATTAATTATTCTTAATGTAACCATCGACAACTGTTAAAAATAGAATACATTTTTAGAGAATCACGCAGGCGCGGATCCAAGGGTTTAGAGCGGTGGGGGCGATCCCCCCCCCCCCCCCGATAGCTTTGAGTTCAGGAAGATAGACCCGATTTTCCTTTTTATACTAAGAAGCTCCTGGCATCTCCCCCGCCCCCTGTGGACAACTTGTTCCTTCTTATGATCGCCCCCCCCCTCGAGCTTTGAATTTAGGAAAATAGACCCGATTCTGCCTCTTATACTAGGAATGTGTATCCTGCTGGCATCTCCCCTCCGTCGACCACTTGTTTTTTCTCGCGATCCCCTCCCCCCAAGAGCTTTGAGTTCAAGAAAGTAGACTTAAATCTGCCTTTTATACTAGGAATGTGTATGCTGATGGCATCTTGTTTTTTCTTGCGATCGCCCCCTCAAGAGATTAGAATTTAGAAAAATAGACTCGACCCTGCCTTTTACACTAGAAATAGAAATGTTGTTGGTGTTTCTCCCTCGTCGACAACTTGCTGTCGTTTGCCATATTGTACTTTTGTAATATGATCGCCCCCCCCCCCAAAAAAAAAAAAAAAAAGAGAGGCTGGATCCGTCCCTTGAACCACGTTACTGATTCACTACTAATTATATAGGAAAAATAAATTAGAATATTCGTTGTCGGATTTAATAATTTATTATATTGATGATTACGCTATCAAGCTATCAATACTTGAAACCACTTAAGTGATGGTTCTTTTTCTTTTTGTATATTAGATATAACATTTATTATTATAAATATAACAATATAGACTATATGTACTTTAATCTTTAACGGAGCTGGACACTGTGTTACTTCATATACTTTATTTATTTTAAAAAAAATTAACTATACTTATAACTGTCTTATCAGAATCTACATTGGATATAGCAAGAAATGACCAATAAAATAGTAAAGCATTAGGATACAGGAATTTGCTCTCCATATTACCGAAATTATTAGGGCGAATTAATATTTATAAGGGATTTAAATGGGACGTAAATAAAAAGGATTTTTTTATCTTTAGGATATTATGTACACTTAAGCACCTATGCAGAAGTACGCGAAGAGGTACTTCACTACATTCCAGTCATGGCGAGACCTATGGTGCTTAATGCCAGCCAGAAACCAAACCCTACATGGTCACCCGTCTACGCTGACGTCACTGACCCCAAATTAACCAACTGGTTATGGGTAAACAGAGAAAGAAATACTCAGCGAGAAAGATACTTGATATTTAGTAAATACAAAGATATGATGTCTCTTAATGACATTGATAGGAAGTTTGTACATCAACAAAAATTGGTAAGTAAGCTTATTAGCTTACTATCAAAAATGCCTTACCTATTAAAACAAAAATATATTTAAAATGATTTTATGATATTTTAAACGTATTTACGTAAAAAGCATAAAAATATGATATTTCAAAATATAAACTATTATTAATCATAGATTATTATGCGTTAGGGGAATAAATATCGTAAATTTAACCAACGATTCACTCCTTCTTTTGAACAAAAAAGTTCCTTTGGACATGTATCCAAAACACAACTATTTTCGCCGAAAGTAGGTTTGAACATTTTCTTGAAAAATGGCAACGTCGCATTTATTTCGATAACCACCCAACGCGACGCTTGTCAAACGTCTTTTACGTTACTTTTCTGTCTGCTTGGCCTACTGGTTCAGATAAGGAAATAAATTGGTCTGTTAAGGTTTTTCTTTGCATATAAAAAGTATTTTAATTTTTAAAGGTATTTATTTCATAAGCTTCACCATAAATTTAGTTCATTTTGTAAAAAAAAATAAAGAAAACTTATTGTCGTTTATTGTCAAAATTTAAATTACTAGCAATAATTTTTCGCACCATAATCTTTTACGTCACATCAACAAACACATGATTGTTTTTTTAATCAAATTAAATGTCCAATATGTTGACTAAGTCCAACATTGAAACTGCTGGCATATTTGTAATGGGGTTGGCAGCAACAAAAATAAGCTGTCGCAGTGATTTTTATCCCGCATTTCAAAGGCAATAAGCAGATTTATCTTATAATCCCAAAAGAAAAAATTCAAAAGAGTACAGAATACATTTTTGATTTTAAATCGGAACTGAATATATGCACAGATACAAAATTATTTAAAACTTGATAAAATCGTATTTCAAGAAACACGTAATACTTTTTTGAAAGCTAAAAAATTAATTATATTAGTTAAATAGTCCAAGTTGATTATAAACGAATGAAATATTTCTGGCGTAACTCCTAGAATAAAAACAGTTAGAGAAAATTCAGAACCATGTATTTTGATTGCAACACGAGACATCTATGAATGAACTCATGTATTTTAATCGGAACACGCCATCTAGGAATGAATTGGGAGGGGGGTTGCTGGACAGAGAAGACAGCCATATGTTTTACCGGCCGGGATGAGCGATGACATATGAGCGGCGGGAAAATTTTAAATGTTCTATAGTGACAGGGTAAAAACTGTGTGATCATAAATCTTTTTAATTTTTTTTTTCAAAATAATACATATTAATTAGTTCTGAATACTAGCAGAAAAACTTCAGAAGTAAAATGAGATGAATACTTAGCCATATTGATATAAATTTTACGATTTCTCTGCTAATGTTCATGTAGACGTATTATCCGTGAATAAAATTAAAAAGATTTATGCAAATAAGTAGTGAACATAACCCGATCCTCTCTATCCCCCCACTCCTCGACCTTGACCTTGACCTTGTTTCACCCCTCTTTGGCCCCGCCCACATGTCCTTGTCATTGACCTTGAAAGTGCACGTGTGCTTTGGCCTTGGCCTTGTGTTCAAGGTTGTGTGTGTGACCTTGAACTTGGTCGAGACGACCTTGACTTTGTTGAAGGTCATCTTGGGTGTGTGACCTTGAAGATGTGTTACGTGGTTGGGGGTGACCTTGAATGGTTTTATATAAGGTATGGGGCAGTTTCATTCATCAGTTGGCTCTGACTTGTATAGGTAGTACATGTGTTAATATTTGACAAATCATGGCATATGTTTGTGAAAATTGCGGTTCTAAGTTTACTAATAGTTATAATATGAGACGTCATCAAAGAGAATCGTGTGCGGCGAGATTTAATGAAGTGCCTGGAGGAAAACGGCTCCGAATTGAAGAGTATACATCGACGATTCCGGTAATTAATTGCGCTACATGTAATGTAGATGTCCCAATAAATCATATGTCAGCGCATAAACGAACACAACAACATAAAAATAATTCATGTTTGCCGGTATGTCATGGTGTGCAACTCGTTGAATGTGCCTTCAAAAGGAGAATTGCAACCTATCGGGTTAGCAGTGATATGGAGCATTCCGATTACGTAATGTTCTTTGCAGACATTAAATCCAAGGTGGTGGAACTTGTTAATAATTTATTGCGTGTGCATCATGCTTTAAAAGTTAACATGACAGCTGTTGGCGAGTACATGCTTCCATCACAAGAAATATTCAGTGAAAAATCCTTCAACACTGCTAATCAAATAATTAGTGTAGAAAGTGATTTGGATGCCGTTTACCATTCTTTCACCGAATTAATAAAAACGCAGGCGACAGAGTTCCAGGAGAAAGATTCAGGTATGGAAAAATCAAAACCCGATATATTAAACTGATTTTTATATATTATTTTTCTTGTTATAGGATGGGCTCTTGTGCGAATTTTATACTTGGAAGTTGGTATCAACAAGTATATGCCTATGGGCGGCTCATCATACATCAAGTTGCCGTGTTCTATTGAAAAGAAAGGAGCTGTCGTCAATGTGATTAACCAGGACGAATTTTGCTTTGCGTGGGCTGTAACATCAGCATTGTTTCCTCCAACAGCAGAGCCTTCACAGAAGACATCCTACCCCCATTTTTCTAGAGTGCTAAATGTAACAGGTATGGATTTTCCAGTAAAATTACGTGACATTAAAAAATTTGAGGAAATGAACAACATATCAATTAACGTATACAGTCTGGAATCTAAATATGAAAATAATGAAGTAATACATGAAGTTATTGGTCCACTGAGGTATGCGTCAAAAAAGTTGGATAGGCATGTAAATTTATTGTTAATTACAAAAGACTGTAGTAGTAAAGATGGCGGTGAACATTTTTGTGATACGACTTGTTCAAAGAGTCATTATTGTTGGATTCGGGATTTATCACGTTTAGTTTCAAGTCAAATTAGTTGTCAACAACATAAAATATATTTCTGTGATGGTTGCCTCATTTATTTTAGTACACCGTCAGCTTTAACTTTACATCAAAGCTACGATTGTAACCACATTTTCACGCAAACACCCTCAGTGGATTTAAAAATCGATAAATTTGGAAAGAGTGTGCCGGAAAATATTTTAAAATTCGAGGGTATAGAAAAGCAAATGCGCGTTCCATTCGTGGTTTATGCAGATTTCGAATCTGTTTTAAAACCCGTTGAAACGGTACAACCAAACCCACAAAATTCTTACACTGTAAAAAGTTTTAAACATGAACCATATTCTTTTGCTTATTTAATTAAATGCTCTTTTGACGACTCACTTTCGAAATTTGAGCTATTTCGGGGGAATAATGCAGCTCAAGTCGTTGTGGATCGTATCGAGTGTGATTTAAGGGCTCTATACAACACATATTTAAAAGACATTAAGCCTATGAAACCGTTAACGCCTGAAGAAAAAAGGGAGTTTAATGATGCTAAAATATGTGGTATATGTGAAGGCCCTTTTGAAGAGGGTGAGATTAAAGTACGAGAGCACTGTCACATAACTGGTGCAAAAAGATTTGGTGCTGCACATTCCGTTTGTAATTTAAATTATAAATTACCCTCTTTTATCCCTATCATATTTCATAACTTAAGCGGCTACGACAGCCATTTATTTATAAAAGAGTTATGTAAATATGGGGATAAAATTGGTGTTTTGGCTCAAAGTAAGGAAAAGTACATATCATTTACCAAAAGCATTTATGTGCACGATTATTTTGATAGTAAATGTGGAAAAGTCAAGAGGAAATATTTAAAGTTGCGATTTATTGATAGTTTTAAATTTCTGTCAACGTCTTTGGAAAATTTAGGCAGCGGTTTAAACGACGACGATTTTATTGAAACGCGGAAACATTTTTCAAATATCAACCAATTTAATTTGATGCGTCAAAAGGGTGTTTTTCCCTATAGCTTTATTGACTCTATAGAAAAAATGGAAAATACATGTCTTCCAAGTAAAGATGAATTTTATGATAATTTACGAGAAGAACATATTAGCGATGAAAGCTATAGAAGAGCAAAAGAAGTATGGCGCTTGTTTGGGTGTAAAACTTTGGGGGACTATTCGGACGTGTATTTAAAATCAGATGTGTTGCTATTGTGTGATGTTTTTGAGCAATTTCGGAATAATTGCTTAAAATTCGATAAACTTGATCCAGCACATTACTATACCCTTCCAAGTTTATCATTTGATTGTATGCTACGTATGACTAAGGTAGAGTTAGAGCTCTTAACTGATATAGGCATGATACATTTTTTTAAGAAAGGTATACGCGGCGGCATAAGCCAGTGTACAGAAAGGAAGCACATCGCTAATAATATTTTTTTACCAGACTATGACCCAACAAAACCTTCTTCATTTATAACATACCTTGATGCTACAAATCTATATGGTCATAGTATGTCACAAGCATTACCATATGGTGGTTTTCGATGGTTAAGCGAGCGCGAAATTCTGGATTTAAATATTATGGCTGTTGGTGATGATAGTTTACATGGCTACGTTTTGGAAGTGGATGTGTATTATCCGACTGAGTTGCATGATGCACATTCTGATCTTCCATTTCTAGTAGAAAATATCATACCGCCAACAGAAAACGCTAAATTACCGAAATTAATTCCTAATTTACAAGATAAAAAAAAATACATTGTACACTATAGAACTTTAAAACAAGCCATCGCCAACGGCTTAGTGGTAATGCAAACCCATCGAGTATTACAGTTTAAGCAATCAAAATGGCTAAAATCGTATATTAATTTTAATACCAATTTACGTAACAAGGCCACCACAAAATTTGCGAAGGACACTTTTAAATTAAAAAATAACGCGATATTTGGTAAAACTATGGAAAATGTGGAAAATCGAAAGGATATAAAATTAGTAACACATTGGGATAACAGTGTAGGCAGAAATGGAGCTAGAGCACTAATATCCCGCCCCAATTTCAATAGTAGCTCGATATTTACCGAGAACTTTGTTGCTATACATATGAATAAAGTTAAAATATTGTACAATAAACCAATTTATATCGGTTTTTCCATATTAGATATATCAAAGACTGTAATATACGATTTTTATTATAATTTTATTAAATCCAAGTTTGGCGATGATGCTTCGTTACTTTACACCGATACTGACTCGCTTATATTAAAAGTGTATACGGAAAACTTTTATCAAACTATATCAGAAAACCCCGAAAAATTTGATACATCAAATTACCCCGAAATTAATAATTTCAACATAATTAAAAGTAATTCTGTAGTTGGTAGAATGAAAGATGAGTTTCCTGGTGATCCGATAATAAGTTCTTATGGTACCGGCGCGAAGGCTTATTATGTAAAGTCCATTAATAATGAATTAAAAAAAGCCAAAGGTATCAAAAAATGTGTTATCGAGAAAGACCTTCATCAGGAAGACTACCAAAGAATTGTTGAACGGGGTGGTTTGATATTAAGAAAGATGAAGACATTTAGAAGTGAATTACATAACATTTATACCAACATAATAAATAAAGTAGCATTGTCACATAGCGATGATAAACGTTATGTAATTCCCAGTTCAACCAAAACTCTACCTTGGGGGCATGTAGACATAGATTTTTACAAAACAGACCCGGAAGAAAACTTAGCAAATTTAGTCACCGTGTTGGAATCATTTCTAAGTCAGGACAGCACGTAATCTGGAAAATCCATATTTCATTATTTGTATTGTTTTTATTATTTCTATTAAACATACAACATTAATATGTAACGATAGTATTGTATTTTTTTTTTTAATAAAAAACATGTATTCATTACTTGATTGCTTTTTTATTGAACCTTTATTTTAAAATTATAAATATAATGAAGTGTCGACAAATAACAAACTGTAAAAGTTATTGTTGAAAAATTTGTCTAATAGTAAATTAAACGCACAGGTCTACGAGTAAGTGTTTAATGTGAAACAGGTTTGCTGACAAGATCCTCCATAGTCTTTTCAATTTTCAACATTCTAGAGTTAAGTTCATCACGCAGTTCGTCTTGCCTAAGTTCATATATTGCAATAACAGCATCATCAATGTATCCTCCAAGTTCTTGACCGGTTTCAATTAATTTCTTGCGTACGTAATCTTCAAGTTAAAATATAACAAACAAAAAAATTAAAAATTAAGAAATAAAATACATGTTAATTTCTTCTGTACAGGTAAGCTTCTTCTATGACCCAATTTCTTCTCTGGATGGCACGTTCATTAATGTCCTTGAACTGGTAGTAAACTAGTCCACAAAAGCCGCATTGTACAAATTTAACCCTGAAAAGGTCAATGTAGTTGAAGTCGTACGTAAGATCATTTCGCCAGCAGATACCTAGTCTTTTACAATGATGACAAGTTAAATAAAAAGCTTTTGGTATATGACTGTATCTTTTGGCTGCTTCACTAGGTTGTTCATCAGTTGGCAACATGATGTTTGAATATGTTGTACTTTTCAATCGCGGTACTCTAATTATGTATTACTTTTTAAAATAACCTTGACAGGACCAAAAAAAAAAAATCCTTGAAAATTACAACCTCGAAAACGACCCTGACATTGACGGGTACTTTGACCTTGGCCTTGGCCTCGCATCTGACAAGTTTAGTACTATATTTATATGCTTCTTTAAAATAACCTTGACAGGAACAAAAAAAAATCCATGAAAATTACAACCTTGAAAACGACCCTGGTATTGCCGGTTACGTCGGCCTTGGCCTTGGCTTTGCATCTGACAAGTTTAAATATTATACTTAATGCATCGAACAAAAGGAATAAAGGTGGTGTAGTGGGGGAAATGGGCATAAAAGCAGACTTGCTGGCTCGAGCTCTTCACAGTTCGTCAGAACACCAAACAGTACAGTGCTAAGATAAAGTTAATTGTGTGAGTTTTAATATCGAAGATGTCGAGTGTACGGTCTCTTTTAGATGCTCTTGACGTGAGCTGCGGTTCGCAGCAAGGCATGCTGGATAACATGAGTGGTTTGGAAGTGTTAAGTCCGGGGGTATTCGAGAATTGGAATGGCATGGAGCATGAAGATGCCGAAGACAGAGCCCTCAATGATGGTTGCGACGAAGAGATAGTTCAGTCGGCAGCGCAATTCCTCGAATGCTGGACGGAGGAGAAGGAGCCAAAGATAAATGTGATAAGTGATGTGGTTGTGCGAAAAGCATCGCGGCCTAGGGAATCTTCTCCGAAAGCTTCGAAATTGAAAAAGCTCTTGACTATGCGGAAGTCGGAAATCGCCGATAAAAAAACATTTTATTCGGCGATTAAAGGTGTGGGACAAGGGAAGAAGAAAAAGTTTAACTTTAAGCGTCCCTCCACCCCTGTTCCATTACCCGACTTCCTAAAAACAGCACCAAAAGAGCCATTGTCGGTAGAAGTTGAAGTGATAGAAGGCCCCGATGGACCAACACCACCAACGCCACCAACACCAGCCAGCGTAGAGAAGGAAATAGTGTCGGAGGTGAAGTCTTCCCCAGCGCCACTGTCGCCGATATTGGGGTGCCGGAAACCCATGAAGAAGCGGTTTAAGCGGTGTTTTGAAGGCGATGAAGTTTCCGCTGCTTCGTCGTCGTCGTCGTCATCGTCATCGTCTTCACCAAATAAAACCGCTTCTTCTTCGTTAATATATTCCGAGCCATCGCAACCGGAGTGGGTCGAAGACTTCACCAACTCTCAGAAGAGCAAATTAACAGACATTTATGAAATGAAAAAACGCTTAGTGAAAGAAGTGAACGAGTGTGACAGTGACATTTTAGAACTTGAAAGACAATTAGAGATAAAAAAGGTGAAATCTGCGCGGTTAAAAAGACAATTAGAGGACTTTAATAAATTATGTAGTAGGTGTTAGGTAGTTGTAGATATTAGCTTTTAATTTATAGTATTAAGTTTGTAAATATATATATATATATATATATATATATATATATATATATATATATATATATATATATATATATATATATATATATATATATATATATATATTGTAGTTAATAAAAAAAAAGTGTTTGATCAAATTTTTATATTTTATAATGAGAATAAAAATGACTTGAAAATTTATTTTTGTGTGTTATTTCATATAGGCCCTGTCCCACATAATATTAGGTAATAAAAAAAAAAGAGTGAATAATCCACTAAAACTACGCAATAGCAATAGTTGTAAATATTTTCTGATAATATTTACAAGTATGCTAAAACATGGTTCGGTTTATGAAGTTAAGGTTCTGTCGCCAGAACTTCTAATACTTTGTATCTCAATATTGTATGTTTTTATGAAAAAAACATAAAATATTGGTTACAAAGTATTATAACCAACTAAAACTACGATCAAATTATTTTGTGGTCCTGAAAAGGACCGTTTGGTTGTAAAACATGCGACTCTTTTATTGTGTTGTGGAGTCGCACGGCCCGTCATCATCAGCGGGGGTGGTGGTGGTGGTGCTGTCCTCTGTATATTCGATGATGAACCGCCAAAGTTCATCCCATCTGGGATCGTTCAACTCCCACTCCAGACAATTCTCTGTGGTAGAATCTACCACAGGGCATTGGATGGGTTGTTGTTGTTGTTGTTGAGTCGCAGACATGTTGAACTAAAATGATTGTAATAAGTATTGGTGGTCGTATATATAGAGACAAATTAATGGTGGGGGGTGAAAACAAATGTCGTATTACGTATTGAGACCAAAAGTTGTTTGCGGTCTCAAATACGAACGAACGATTTAGCTGGGTTCCACCAGCACTTAAAGTTTTAATACTTTGTATCTAATATTGTATATTCTATACATACAATATTAGTAACAAAGTACTAATATGTACTAAAACTACGATCAAAGTATTTTGTGGTCCTGAAAAGGACCGTTGTTGTGTGCCCTTAAAAAGGGCCAGGGAGAGTGTGGGGCTTATGGTGCCCCATCCTCGCTGGTCGACCACCAGCTTGACGAATCGCAGGGGCCTTGTGGGTCGTCGGGTGTTGGTGATGCTGGAATTTCCAGCACCGCATCTTCCGTCGAGTCCGGCTCTGGCTGCGGCGACGGAGTTTCGAGTCTTTGTAAGACCCAATCGCCCGCATCGTCTAATTCCACTAGACCCGGATCATGGTCATATACTAGCGGAATCGGCTCATCCAAGTCGTCCCAACGTAGGACGTCAATTTCAAAATCCACCTCGTCGTCGTCGTCGAAGACTTGCAGGTCTCCAACGTTGTCGGCTACGGTGTCATCACTAAAGATGGATGAGCCTCGGCTGGCGGGTCTTTCTTCCTCCATGTTCATCGTATGAGGGTTGATGAATATATGACTGTGTAACTGGCCCAGTCTCATATATATAGAACTACCCCCACCCCACCAACGGATTCTAAATGTTATGTATTGGTGAGAGCTTATAGAATTATTGATTTTTTCAAAAACTTTAAATAAGGAATTAGATTTGTTTAGACAATAAGACTTATTCTTAATATTTTGTGAAGAGTACATTACAAAAAAAATAATAGAAACCTTGTTTGAACTGTTAACATTTTCATAGGTTCTCAAGCATATAACTTGGCACTTAAGCTACGAGACAAATCGTCGTTAAACGAATATCTCGCCCCATAAGTGACGATTACTAAACTACGATCAAAATATAATGTGGTCCTGAAAAGGACCGTTTTTGTGGCCCTAAAAGGGCCTGGGGGAAGGGTGGGGTGCCTACCGTGGAGTAATACCCAACGATATTAACACCGACCTAGGTGCAGCCCTTTGTCTTCTCATTGGCGGCACCGTCGTCGTCGCTGGTGGTGTCGGCGTTGCAGGCGGTGCCGAAGGTGCCGCTCCTGGTGCGGTACCCCCGCACTCCTCACACTTGCATATTTTGCCGGGCACGAATGGCCTGACAATGCCAACGATCCTTTTTGGTGTATCTTCCATCTTGCCGATCGAATGTGTAATGATGAAATATTTCTAATACCGGCCTCTATATACATTCAAAAAGTTGGAGGGGGTAAGGTGGAGTGCATATATGCATTATATAAGTTTGAGAATAATATGATTTTATAAGGAGGTGGTGGTGGACTTAAAAAAAAAAAAAAAAAAAAAAAAAAAAAAAAACACCCTCCCCTACAACTTCCACATACTCCCGTTCGGCGGCTCTAGCCTCCTAACTCGAGAATTTCAATTTTTTCGTCTAAATTTTTTGTCATTTTTAAGATTTTCCAAATTTTTTTCACCATTGTATTCTACTCAAAATTCTAAGTAATTAAAGTGCTTTTATTTTTTCTCTATCTTGAACGGTTCCCGAGCTACAGCGCTTTAAAAAATCCAAATTACTAACTTACTATAACCCTTTTCTTAAAATTTCATCTTTCCGAATTTTGAAAAGTACTACCATATGTAGAAAAAAATTCTCTTTCTAATTTCCTAATATCATTTTGCTCCAAAACTTCAACTTTGGCGCGCATTCACCATTTTTCAATTTTTTTTTGAAAATTTTTTTTTTTACGTTTTTACTATCGACAAAAATGCTTGCTTATAGTACTCGATTTCCTCTATAATTTTTTCTTATAACTTTTTTCCCTATTCCTAACCGTTACTTTCCTACAAATTTTCTAAATCGTTGTTTTCATATTTTGCCTTAAAAATTTTTTCTTGTGTTATTTAAGCTCTTTTTTCCACTTAATAAACCACCATTTTCTAAATTCCCGTACTCTTTTCTTAAAGAGCGGGCTTTTCCGGCAGCTTTTTTTTTTTTTTGGTTGGGTTTCAAATAAATATAAAACTACTACTTCACTCATTACAAATTTATTGATTCAAGAACATTATTTTGTGTTACATATAATAGATACATTAAAATATAGATTTATTGGTCACCGAACCGTTTAATACATTATAACTAAAAAATGAGTCGTGAATAACTAATGCGTACACTTTAGTGTCTTTGGGGAATTTATTCTTTCTCGTTTGGAACTCCAATTTTACATCCACTGTCGATGAGTTAATCACCTCTGGTTGATGACTGCAATTGATAATAAAAACGGGGTTTTTCATATATTCCGCGAACGTTATCATCGGATCGTTTATCTCGCGCCCGTAGTAGCTGCTTTGGAAGTTTTCGTAATTGTAATAGGCTGCTGCGTACAGTTTCTTGGCGAAATCTAAATTCCATCTTTCGTATGGATAAACGGTTGAATTCAGATACAGTCTAATGTCGCATACGTCGGCGTGGGTAAACTGGGTTGCGTTTTTTTCTTTCTTGTCGCAATTATTGCTGTCTTGAAACCCGACGATTATATAGCGCGGTCTTTCCAGACTTGTACTCGTTCTCAAGGCCCACACGTCGGAAGATGTTTGCCTTAAAACTGGTAATTCGTACAGATCCCATTTACGATATGCCATTTGAATACTGGCATTGTTTCCTCCTTTATTAATGCGAGACAGTATTTTCAATTTTTGCTTGTCGTCTGGAATGATGTGACGAATTTTCCATTCGATTTTGTCGATACTAATTTCTGCCTCTACTTCGCCGACGTAACAATTGGTAAAAGTGCGAGCTATAATCATAATAAGCTCTTGTTTTACGTTGAAAACACCTTTTGCGTAATCTTCGGCGAATCCCATAAGATATTTTAAGGGTAATTTCCCGGAGAATACGTTACTTGCCATGTCTACGATATCTTGGTTTGCTTCGTCGAGACCCCATCCGCACGTCATGAGAGATCTTTGTTGCAAACTTCCGAATGAAACCATGGTTTTTAATGTCGTCGTAACTCCAGGTTTACGAACCACGGCGACCTGCTCACCTCCCATCTCGTAGCGAATTTCATCGAACAAAAATGCGAGGGCATTATTTGATAAAAAACATCTTTTCGTTGCGTCTATGGGTTTAAATTTTCCTTCGATATATATGTAACTTTCGGCGATATCCAGTATAATATCTTGAAAATTAATGGGGATACGGACTTCATCCGAATTGTTGAATGATGGAGATCCGTATGGTTTATACGTATGCTCTTCTAGACTAATAATGGAATTGTCCAAGATGGGCTCGGAGAAAACCTCTATTTTATCGCTGGTGGTGGAAATCATTTTCGCACTTTAAGACCGATTGATTTTAAAAATTTATAGTTTTCGGCAGATAACTGTTGAGATGTTTGTGATCTAACGTCTGGACGACGACTAACCTTGACGTTAACTCTTCTTTTACTTTTATTATGTTTCGGCGGTTCCCCCATCTTAGTCGACAGCACACACAATTGACGATTGAAGCAAAAACCCATTTCTATGAAAGTTTCTTCAGTTCCAATTTCACGATTATTTTCTCGCCTTGAAAATTGATTAGATCACCGCTATCGTCCAAGATGCGAAGAGTAATGTTGTCGATAAACTGACGTCCTGCCGGCATTAACGGCATATAAATATTATTTTGTGGTTCTTTACTGATTTTGTAACCGGGCTCCATGTCGATATCGAATTCGAACAAGGTATGACCTTCCACCGAATTCATATATGCTCCGGAAATTATATTACAATCTACGCGTATGATGCGTACCTTCATTATTTCCACCATCTCGGTTGATTCGTGCTTTTTGTCTCTTTTCAACACTGTATGATTAAATCCTAACGATTTTACCGATACTCGCCTCTCCCCGGAAATCTATAGTATATTGGGATTTCAGTTCACATTTCAGCGTATTATTATTAGCGACCAAGTAAAAGATTCCATCGTTCTTTTCTTCAGTTGAAATCCTCAAAGCCTCCAACATAGCTTTACCTATCTCATCTATTTCATAGGCCCCAGGTGGAATCTGCAATTGTATCGACTCGGTGGTGTAACCCTCCTTCATGTAGGCAAACTTATTGTTGCTTTCGTCCACATTAAAAATTGAATTGTATGTGTAAAATCCCAGCAATGCCAGACCATATTTGTTTTCTCTATTTAATTCGACTGGTGGATAAAAATCGGCGCTTAAGACGCTCGAGTGTCCTGTTAGTGTGAACGTATAAGACATGACTAACCATTAAAACATCACACATCTCGGTTTTATTCTTAGCGGCAACATTTAAAAAGATTCATCTTCATTCATGCTATTTTCTGCTTTTATGCGCACATCGCTGATTTTGCAATAACAACAAAATATTTTTCTAGCTGTAAGATCCTCATCAGTCGTAACCTCGTTTAAATTGCTGCTGCTGCTGAAATAATGTTTGCAACCGCACTGATATTTTAATATATCGATATCGCTTTTGAGGTGCTCGGGCAACTTTTCCCAAACGAATGGAATTTCATTTGGGGCTAATGCAATCATTACTTCCTTGGGCATGTTTTCTAACTGTTTCACGGTCATTTTCCTTAATCCACCGGCTAGATGAAATGCTTTTAGTGATTGCAACATTTTAGTATAGTTATTGCGATCCATTTGCGGTGTTAATGGTGACGATGATGATGACATCTTTTACGCTGATGATTCGACAAGAAACTTTAAGCACAAATGTCCACACCAGACTGTTCCAAAATCCTGCTGACGATCGTATGTATAGTAAATAATTTTTGATGGTTCCGATCCCGTTTGTAGATATCGTACCAATTCGATCGGTGGGGGTAAATCGCCGAAGCTGTCATAATATGTTACTTTAGAATTATTTTTTCTATAAGCTACCCAATGAGTCCCTGCACCACGCGTACTATCCAAATTCACTATTGCTGCTTCGTAACGTCGAGGACCTTGTCTAGGTAATAAATCCCTCATATAAACGCCTCGAAAGTGTCCTATTCTTTTCTTTTTGGCATATTTTTCTATATCGATGTTAGATAGTGGTCTTCGAGGTAGGGATTCAATTAGTTTTTTGATCTACGATTTAAAAATAATCCCATACCTTTACGATATGGCTTTAGAAACAAACCATTTCCTTTCGATTTTAAATACAGGCCGGCACCGGTTTTATCTTCGCTGCTTTTTTTTACTGCTTTTATGGCGCGCACAATTCCCGCTGCCCCACCGGCTAATGAACCCAAAGCTGATAACCCGGCAAAAATTGATATTAATGGTAATATTCCACCAGTTTTAGGAATCGGTATTATTCTCGGTGTACGAACCTTCCTTTTGCCACCTGCCGCTTTTACCGATCTACGTGCTGCCGACAGAGCTATTTTAGATGCATTCATGACATTTTTTTCCAACACATTTTTACTTCCGGCTTTTAATAATTCCCTTCGAACTGCTTGTCGAATAGCTGTTCCGAAACTGGCTTTCCGAACATGTCGATTTTTATTATCACCTTTCCTTTTTGTATGACGCGTGCTTTAACTAGATGTTTTTTTGTTGATAATGATGATGGTACACCCATACCAAAACGTTGTTTTCCTTTCATAATGTTTGTAACTAACCAAGCTGCTGTTTTTTCACCTAAACTGGAATCTTTCGATTTTACTCTATTCCAAGCACTTTGTTCGAGCTCGTAATCCGCTCGATGTCTCGCACTTATGTTGTCTTTATTATGTAAATAGGCTAAATCGTGTTTTTTGCATGCGGCATCCAAAGGATTAATGCCTGGATCACCTCTTGTTACACGTTTTATTACTTTTGTTCCGGGTCCGCAATATTGATAACCAGGAATGTGTACCTCGAATGGTAATTTATTTATTAACGAATTCACAATACCGTATCCAGTTTTGTTGGAAACGTGAGACCGTCCACTTCGTTTGACGCTCGGCATCTGAATGACAGTTTTTGTGAAAAATTGCCTATAAAATATCAAATTTTCCTAAGATGCGCGTTATCGATCTTAAACAAAAACTTCCTATTGACAATCTCGATGAAAAAGTCGGACTTGGATTTGAAAAGAAGATAATGACGAGACACGGTCCTCTACTTCCTTCCTCTATTCGCGGCCTGTTAATTGGTCCATCCAATTGTGGAAAAACTAATGTCATGATTTCGCTGCTTACACACCCCCTTGGGCTACGTTTCGAAAATGTCTATATTTACTCGAAATCTCTGTATCAACCGAAATATGAGTATTTAAGGAAAATTTTAGCACCCATCAAAGGTTTAGGCTACTATGCCTTTAGTGATTCCAGTAATATTGTGGAACCGTCCGATGCAAAACCAAACTCTATATTTATCTTTGATGATGTTATATGTGAAAAACAAGATGTTATAAGATCGTACTTTAGCATGGGACGTCATAAAAATATCGACTCCTTTTACCTAGCGCAAACATATTCGCGAGTGCCTAAACAGCTTGTGCGAGACAACGCCAATTTTATTATTATGTTTAAACAAGATGAGTTGAATATGAAACACATATTTTCCGACCACGTTTCACCGGATCTAACTTTTACTCAATTTCAAGAAATGTGCTCAAAATGTTGGGATAATAAGTATGGATTTTTAGTAATTGATAAAGACAGTGATGTGAAATCGGGAAGATACCGCAACGGATTTGATAGCTATATATTACTGTAATAATAAGAGAAAACGTTCATTTGA
The DNA here is from genome assembly GCA_034092305.1 of Diaprepes abbreviatus. NCBI lineage: Eukaryota > Metazoa > Arthropoda > Insecta > Coleoptera > Curculionidae > Diaprepes > Diaprepes abbreviatus. The sequence continues at coordinate 34,323 of JASJET010000339.1, read as the reverse complement.
TTGTTGAAACGTCCTTTGTTAACATCATGAATAACGCGATCGACTTAAAACGTAAACTAGTGGAAGCTACCAATGCCGTCAGAAAAAAATTTAAACAAATTAAAGCGGCTAAAGAGTTTAATGTTGTGGAATTGGAAAAGTTTTACGAACCCATTTCTAAGCCGTTGACAACTATATCTGATGTGGTTAAGCAACGTCAGCAGCAGCAACAACAACAACAACAATAACAACAACAACAACAACAGCAACAACATTATCCAGCTACAAAGCCACATAGTCTCAGTACATCAGTGCAGTCGACTCAAATATCAGGTTTTCCCCAACCTACACATTCCTTTCAAACCTCCACACCTATTCAGCAGCAGCAGCAGCATCGCATTCCAAAAGAAGATATTAGCCAATCGGTGTTTGATACACCCTCGACATCAACTAATACATCTCTCGCATCCGCTGACACCACAACTTCCGATACTTTAAACGCACACCTGAAAGGATTACGTTCGAAACCATCTCTATACGATACTGTATATGGTGTACGTTTTGGTTCAAAAACAGATTATAACAAAAATTTTATTGGTAATTTAGAGGTGCGTTTTCGAAATGGAAATATTGTCTTATACAAAAAAGGGAAAAATATTGCAGAATATGGTGGATCACCGGCACTTTATGATTTGTTATTTCTTAAAACACCCCCAAGTGTAGGCAAGGAACAACAACAATTAAGTGATAATGTACTTTCAACGTACAAGGAAATTTTGGAATCAACGAGTGCTGTCTACAACAATTTTAAAAAAAGTGATGGTTTACGGGAGACCAGATGGAACAAATATTTACGAATTATTAAACCTCTGATAATGGGCACAAAATTAGGTGGTACTATTACAAGAAAAAATCTCTCGGAAAAACTACAGTTACCCACAAAAAAGAAATTATCTTCGAAAAAATTTCAATATGTCTACTGGAACAAAGCTAAAGAGTTGGTGGATCGTTTACGTTTGTTGTGGAGTTCCAAAATGGCCGGTCATACTGGACACGAAAATGAAATTATGTCAATCATAGAGGAATTACGAGAAGAAGATATAATATATTAAGCTCAATATTTAATGATATTATTCAGTTCTTCCTTCGATCTGAAACCTTTAATATTACTAATAATATGGAGCCCAGTCTAGAAAAAATCGAGATTGTTAATGAACTACATAGAACGGCTAGAAAAAATTTTGTAAGACGGCGCACGATAATAAAAGGATACAGAGATTTGTGGCAAATTGATTTGGCTGAAATGCAACAGTATGCTGATGAAAACGATGGTTATCGTTATATTTTGGTCTGTATAAATTGTTACTCGAAATTTGTCTATACCAAAGCCATAAAAAACAAGACTGGTATAGAAGTTACTAATGCGATGAAAAGCATCATTGAAGAGGCATCATATACACCAACAAATCTGCAAAGTGATCAAGGAAAGGAGTTCTATAATACAAACTTTCAAGCCCTGATGAAAAAATATAATATTACTTACTACACTTACAGCACAAAGAAAGCTGCAATTGTTGAGCGAGTCATAAGGACTTTAAAAAATAATTTATATAAACAATTCTCGACAAGAGGATCTTACAAATGGATACATATATTATCGGCAGTAACAAAAACCTATAACCATTCGAAACATCGCACCATTGGAATGAAGCCTGCAGACGTGCAAGAAAAAACACATATTAAAGCATATGATTATTTAAAAATTGTACCTAAAAAATTTAAGTTTTCCATGGGTGACATTGTGCGTATTAGCAAGTACAAAAGCTTATTCGAGAAAGGATATACGCCCTCTTGGTCAACCGAATTGTTTAGAGTTGTAAAAGTTAACGTTACAAATCCACCTACTTACTTGTTGGAATCGTTAGAAGGTCAGCCTATAAGAGGGTGTTTTTACGAATCAGAACTACAAAAAACAAGCAGTCCTGGCGTTTATCTAGTAGAAAAGGTCCTTAGACAACGCAAGAAAAATCACATCGATCAATTATTTGTCAAATGGCTAGGATTTCCCAACCACTTCAACTCTTGGATAGATAAAGCTAATATTGTTTAAATAACATATTGTATGACTATATTTTTTATTTAAAATGTAAAATAAATAAACAATATATTGTAAAATAAAGTTTTTTATTTCAATCTTCATCATTAAAAACAATGACAATAAAACATCATACACATAAATAACATTTCAATATTCTTGGAGGGAAGGTCCAATTCACCGACGACTACGACGTTATCTTCAAGGCTATGCCACTCGGGGTGCGTTCTCCTATTCTTTAACCTGCTTTCTCTTTTTTTAGATTTTTTTTGAAGTCGAGCCGTACGACAGTGCGCTTAATGAGTCATTTAAAAGCTGATGATAGAGTATTTTCTGCATAACTTCAATTTTTGTTTTAAGCTCACTATTATTTTTGTATATCATGGGGAGGACATCCTTGTTAAATATGTCACATATTACAACTGCAAAATTGTAAAACTTTCTATTAACAAAGTGATTTGTCACAGCATCGTCATCATCTTTAGGTTCGCCTAAGTTGGTTATGATTTTTCCACCCATATCATACTGCCCATCCGCTGTAAGTTTAAAACCAATCCCTTGTGGCCCAGATAATATATGATATTTTTCATTATATTTCTGACGACCAAATTTATCAATTGTGTTGTTTCCTCGACTCATTTTCAATCTTTACTAAACTATTTTATTTTTATTTGCCCTACTTATATTAAATATTTCAGCTGAGAAAAAGAAACACTGACTATGATCTACTGGGTTGGTATGTTTATAAAAGAAATAAAATAAAACTGTGATTGTAACAGATATTTATTTACAGTTATTTAATTGCACAAATACAAAAATTATAAAAAATTAATTTTCCATGTCTTCGTTTTCGTTGCTCAAAATTCTATCCCATCCGACACTATTTCGATCGTCAACGTCTTGGGCTGTTGCTGTTGCAGAAACCAATTCATATTTTGCAGCAAGCTCACCTGGTAAATGTGGAATATTGACGAGGTATTCTTTTAATTCTTCTTCAACCATTTCAGCACAAAATGTATCCATGTCTATGGAACCATATAAAAATTTGTCGCACAAGTGTGCCCCAGCCATAAAATTGATTGTATCCCTGATCTCGTTCTTATATTGATCTTTGGTTACATCAATATGCGACCAATCATTTACGCTATCTAACATATCGTGAGCCCTATTTCTTAATTCTCTCCCCAACCAAAATATGTATCTATCTACACATTCGTTGGCGGTCGTCGTCGTCGTCGTCGCATCAGCAGACATCTTTAACAGAAATAATGAACACGCGTAAGTATTCTGACATGTGCAACTATATTTTAAATTTAATTACATCCTTTTTTTCAAACAATTTACATACAATTTACTCCAATGAGCCAAAACGTAATAATGTTCGAGTATTGTTTCCAAAAACTCTAGTGCCCTGCCCCAAATAAGTTAGAGTGTATTTATCTTTAGTTTTACTCATAATATCTACAATATCGTCAGATAGTGTTTCGGCCACACGTTTTGGTAAAAAAGTCTCAAATGTGCTATTATCACCGTCATCGTGTAAAGCCACTAAAAGAGTTTTACCAAATCGTGTAGTCATTGAAACCATCTTTACAATTTTATACACTTTGCCTACAATCATTTCGGTAACCTTTTTTCTCTCTAAAACCTCGAAATCTTTGCTAAACATTTCATTAATTTCATCTAGAGTTTCTTTTGCAATACTCATTATTGAAAAAATGGTATATAAATCCAAAAATTACCGTGAATATAAAAGCACTTTCAGAACACTACACGAACACAATATTTGATGTTTATGCCACTGATATCTGCGACTGTTTGAAGTCACTTCTTTTCCCACGAACCTTTATAGCGAGGTTTCAAGGTCGAATTGTAACAATGGTGGGGGTAGCTTAACGATAGAAATAGTGGGAGGAGTATTCAAGGTCAAATGACGTCACACATTTAAATTGGTATAAGGATAACTTCAAGGACAAAATATAATGAAACAAATAACTACATTTTATGTACTTTATTCATTGATTTTTTTCTGCCATTCTTCTATGCGTGTAACATTATCACCTAAACCTAATTTCCTTAATTTGTTCAATAATAATTGTTTGTTTTTATTTCTTAGAAAATTCTTACAAACTATACTAGCTAAAAGACACACTTCGGCATGGTCCATATACTTAAAAATACACTAAAGTCCTGAGCCTCCGAATCTTGCATTTCATATGCGTAAAATTCCGAACAGGCTGCAGAAATTAGAAATTCTTCGTACATTTCTCGCGCTAAACTTTCCATATTAACTACTACTACGTTAAACTTAAGTCCTACACTCTAATTTCATCTAACACAACCGGATCTGCAATGAACCTAATCAGTTTTTCCAAACAGTCACCAAACCCCAACTTTTTTATCTCACGAACAAAGTCTTGTAAATTTATTGTTTTGCTGCAATATTTGCGACATGCATTCGCAGCCTTTTCATATTCATAAGCCAAATCACAATAGCGCGACGCCCATTCTGCTCGACTTTTCATTGCATCATTGAAATAATTACTAGCCGTTTCAGTGAACTCATCGCCCAATTTTTTTACTGTCTCTTGCAAAGCACTATTCATATTATTCACTCATTTTTACATTCACGACACTTTTTTATTGCTGGTGGTGGCCCATCTATATAATGACGATATATTTGTTCATAGTGAATGTAACAGGGTAAGCTTAACTGTAGTTCCTTGTCACACCGATATGGCGCTGGCAGCTTATCCCAAATTTGCCGTAAACTCAGCGTATCAACGCAAGTTTTTAAATATTCGAGAGGAAAAAATGCTAGATCCTTCTCTTCAAAATCACACAAACTTTTTAAATTACTCTGATATAAACAAATTACTCTGCCGACTTGCTCTATAATTTTTTCTTTAGATAGTTCCGTATCTGACATTTCACACTGAATGAATGCAAATAGACTCACACAATTTATAGAACAATTTGCAAGGTCAAAATCATTTCAAGATCATCCCACACTATTACAATGCACAAATAACTACTTCAAGGTCACACACCCAAGATGACCTTCAACAAAGTCAAGGTCGTCTCGACCAAGGTCAAGGCCGAGGTCACACACACAACCTTGAACACAAGGCCAAGGCCAAAGCACACGTGCACTTTCAAGGTCAATGACAAGGACATGTGGGCGGGGCCAAAGAGGGGTGAGGCAAGGTCAAGGTCGAGGAGTGGGGGGATAGAGAGGATCGGGTTATGTTCACTACTCAAATAGTTGTTAACCTGTCACACTGATTTGCTATGTTGCTTTTCAAATAAAACATTTAGAAGAATAAGTTCTTTGTCAAATTTCTGGGTTAAATATAAATACAGTAAGGCTATAACATACAGAAAATATATTTTATTGTTTATTTAACCATATAAATGAAACAATAAATTTATGAAAAATAAATATTTTACAGTGATTCATTACGTTAAAGTCAGTTTAGGATTGAAGACAGCCGAAAATTCAAGGCAGTCAAAGTAGCACATCTGAAAACGAAAATTATATGTTAGTTTTGGTCATGGCTATGTAGTTATATACTCGAAATTCAAATATCGGCAATTTGTAAAGTTATTAGCAAATGCTACACCTGTTAATGATGTCAGATTAAAATATAATTTAACTTAATATATGTTAGGATTACTCTAATGTTAGTTAGTTTATTCGTTAATAACTAGTAATTATTTGCCAAATACGCTCTTAGACATATTTGTTTAAAACTTTTTTTCAAATCATAGTTTTTCTTTTTGTGAAAACCGATAGTTTTTAGACCCTTGTACTAAGTAATTTTTTTCTTTAAAATAAAGTGCAGAATCCTTGAGGAAATTAACGAGAATTATTACCCTCGAATCCTGTATAATGTTTGTGAATTTTATAAATTTAAAAATCTATTTTCACTCTAGGGGAAAACAATTCAATATAAAATTCAATAACTTTATAAGAGTAGAAAAAAAGTCAGACCTAGATGTTTATGTAGCGTTTAAAATATCTAATAATTTTGCAGAAATTAACCTTGTTCAAAATTGTCAACTTTGCATGAGAATCAGTTGTAAATAATGAATTAAGTTTTCATAATTTATATGAAAATTATGACCATTTTATAAAATCGCAAAAAATTATGAACCCTTGTATCCTAGAATCATATAAATACGGAAACAGCGTTTTACTTTTAAGATACCACCTTACTTTTAAATAGTTCTATTTTTCTATCAATTTTTGCGTTTTTATATTTATAGCACATTTATTTCCCAATGATATACTATCGTTCGTGAACAAAAAGAAGATTGCTAAAACCTCCGAAGTAAAAAACTTTAAACACGTAACAATTTTGTTTACAGGATTAGTTTTCTTATAAACCTTTTTTTATTTACATACATTCTAAATCATCTTTCAACTTCTGTAAAATCTTTTTGTATCAAAATTGAATTCTTAAGAATATAGATATTGGAACTTTAAGTAAATATTGCAAAAACTAGATTCATATTTTTTGATGCCTGGCCAAAGCAAACAGACAAAAAAATTGAAAGAGTTCCTTATTATATCGCCGAGCAGCTCGACTCTGATAAATAAACTAAATGTGAGATTAAGACCAGATTCTCAGTATATGGCCGCACTCAATACGATCTCGATTGGATCCCGGTCCGATAAAATATTCTTACAGGAGAAATAATGAACCTATTCACACTATCGATTTCGCGGAGATTTCGGTATCGTAAACTTTTTTCATTTAAAAAAAAATGTATCGAACCGAGAACGAATCGAGATCGTATCGAGAGCGGCAATATAGTGAGAATCAAGCCTAAATTGGTTCGTGCTGCATTCCAAACAATGAGATCATTTTTCAATAATAACAACTTAAATCTGAGATTTAGCCATCGCATAATTAAAAGTTACATATTCACAATGACACCTGCAACTATCACCGTGTAAAAATATTTAAGATATGAGATATACACAGACATATGCTGCATATAATGTGGGTAGTCAGCAATACTGTTCTAAAGAGGGCAAGATAGAGGTTTCTAGGTATGTTAGAAGAAAGTAAATCTTATGGTTAAAGAACATTCATGACTGGATAGGTAGCGCTGATCAACTATTTAGAATAGCCAGACAGAACTCAACTAACCATTGTCAATACCAAGAAGACTGATATGCCACCTCTCAGAAATAAAATGCAAAAAAAAGAAAACAATTTTTTCAACTTAGAATCTCCCTTAAACATTTACATGTAAATATAAAATTTTGTATTAAAGTCAAGGAATTTTAACACAAAAAATTGCTTTGATCGACATCTAATTTAATTTTTACTTAACAACATATCTCAGTCATACCTAAAAGCCAAAATTGCTCATACTAACTAAAGTTTAATTTTTAAATTTTTTTGTTCCAAATATTAAAAAAGTTTTTTTTTCAGAAACAAGATAACTACGGTGAAACTCAAACATATCACATGATGACTTCAGTATCTTTGCCGGTTTATGATAAAAAGCCTCGTCAAGTAAGTGTCTGTATATTTTCTGTGTTTTAAACTAAAGGTTTAAAGAAATTAGTTAATATTAAATGATTTTATTTAATCTAAAGTTTTTTGGATTGCGTTAAATTATAATTATTCTCTTTACAATCTTTGGAGATTTTTTACTAACTGTTTCTGATACTATGTGACTTCAGGAACTGGATATTTCAAAATTAAGATTTCAGTAAAAAATAAATCTATTTTTCTGCCGTGATTAAATAGTTGCAATATATGAATATATATATATATATATATATATATATATATATATATATATATATATATATATATATATATATATATATATATATATATATATATTCTCCTCTCAAACATATGAAGGAAAGAATATATACAAACAGTTTGATTCCTGCAAATACAATTCTGGTCCACTCTTCATACGCGTTTCGACCACCTTATGGTCTGCTGTATCGAAACGAGAGCAACATTCGCAGGAAATAACTACCTATATAAAATATAAATTGCGAGATATATTGGTAGGACATTAAAACCTGCCGACTTTCGATGTCAGACAAAATTTTCTACTAAAATCTTACCCCCGAATTCCCTAACTTGTTCTAACCTTAAAACCATTCTAAATTGACAGCGAGGTGTTTAAACTGACTAGAACAACAATAAGTCAAGCAAATTTTAATCCCTAAAAATACAAGCATAAAAAAATGATTTTCTTTTATTACTGAACCGGCAAAAATGGAGAATTTTAAATATTTTTGGGATACATCTATTTCTCTTATTTATTTCAAGGCTTTATCGCTAGGTTCTTATCTTTAATATCCCTACATAAGCATTTATTTGCTGACATATGTAATATAAATTATGACAATATTGTAAGCAAAATAAAACTGGCCGAGTAGAAGATCTATTTTTTATGGCAACCAGATCGGGTTTAAGTTTTAAACCTTCATAGTGAATCTGGATGTTAATTTTGAAGTTTCGCATTAATTCAGTAAATGTATAAATATCATTCGACTGGCGATATTTTTCAGTCTAACATCGAAAAGTCGACAGGTTTTAATATTTTACCGATATGTTGCGGAATTTATATTTTATATAGATAGTTACTTCTTGCGAATATTGCTCTCAGTTCGATACAACTCCACTGACAAGACCATAAGGTGGTCGAAACACGCATGAAGAGAGGACCAGAGTTGTATATACAGGAAATAAACTGAACTGTTTATATATATTCTTTCCTTCATCTGCTTGAAATGAGAATATATATATATATATATATATATATATATATATATATATATATATATATATATATATATATATATATTAGCAACTGGGTATTTAGTTACAGCCTTCTTTAAAGGATCAAAGCTAGGCCTAAATACAGAAAACTTTCCAGAGACTAAATTATTGTTAGTCTTGCTCCAGCATTCATTTTTTGCTTTTTAGTTTTTTTACCGAAAAAATTTCTAGCGAAAGATATTTTTATTTAATTTTATACAGTATTGAAAAAAAATACTTCGACACATTATTTCTCTTAAATACCATAAATACCGTTTTAGAAAGTACTCACTGTTATTGATAAGCTTGCGACATCAAAGTATAGACTTATGAAGTTTATTGGCATCGACGCTATCAATATTTAATCATTTTTCTCTTAAAACATTCCAAAATTCATTGTTATTTCAGTAATTCCCCTCTCCAATTTATTTTTCTAATGATGGCAAGTATCAAATCAGAAGTTAATAACTTCAGAAAAGGAACCGTTACGTTCTTAAATAGCTGCATTACCAAACTCACCGATTACCTGAAAGGCTCGTTATAGGTAAAGCAATATTGCATTAGTCAATATATCGCTATAAAAACTTCTAGAATAATTAAATATACCCATTGGGCTTCTCTTTAAAGCAGCGAACCCGTAGCCTGAGGAAAAAAAACTAAAACTTTAATAGAATCATCAGTCTCTTACCAGTAGATACGACCCGAGTTAATTCTACGACGTCTTATTCGAAAATATGTTGATCTGCTACCTCAAATTGAGGCATAATTTTTAGATTTATTTATTCGGATATTTCTTATCTTATTTAATAATCGTCGTTTTAATAAAATAATGACCAGAAAAATATATTCATTCCAGACAAAGAGAGAGAGCATGGAAACGTTAAATTCGGACCACATATTTTAGGATAGTAGAAAATTGGTTTCCAAAAAGATCTCGGAATAAAAAGCAATAACAACAATAGGTAGTTACATGATTTGACTGATGAGTGCACAATATAAATTATCCAGATCCATATATTTGCTCCAATTTCTGATCACAGCGATGACGAAATAGAAATATTTTACAGTAAAGTTTCGAAGACAGAGAAAGAACATATCCCGAACATTATCTACTGAGATTTGAGTGCCAAAATCGGTTTTAAATCAGATTTATTTAGAAATACCCTAGGAATCTTTGGCAGGATCGAAAAATACTGAACGAAATAGACTATTTTATAACCGATAAAAATATATATCTGTAAATATGTAAAACTGCTGAACAATTTTTGAGATGCAAATGATCGCTAAATGATATATGGTTTACTATTTATATATATATATATATATATATATATATATATATATATATATATATATATATATATATATATATATATAAATATATATATATATATATATATATATATATATATATATATATATATATCTACAACGAAAGATTCAAAATGATAAAGAAAAAGCAAACCAGCTACCGACGACATTAACGAACTGGAAAATACAATAACAAACCCAGTTACAGAAGCCCAAAATAAAATTTGTTTTAAAAGAAAAACAAGAAAAAAATCGGTACAGAAACAAAAGTGAAATGCAAGAAAGACGAAAATTGGGGAGAGAAGAGAATACAAAGTTCCAAGAAATTAATACATGATCAGATACTGTTTCAAACTCTGAGACAAGCCTAGGGAATTTAAAAGCAAAAAAGTAATGTCATGCAAAACCATCGAGAAAAAAAACAAAAGAATGAAGATAATGAGGAAAATATTAGACCGAAGAGAACTAATACTCATAGTCGGACAGTTCAACCAAATGCAGAACTAAAATACTCCAGAACTTGGACTTAATTTCAACAAAATACAAAATGTAGAGTTTGAAAATATCCAAATATTACAAAAGAAGGACTCTGCTACGTCCTCAAAGCACCTGGAGAAAATGTCTTCAAAACAGTGGAGAAAAAGGACATGAAATTTAATAGAAAAACATTCGGTTTCCTCGGTTTCGTCAGTGTTGCCCTACAGAAAACTGAAAATATATCAAAGATATGCTATATGATCTTCGTGAAGTCGGGAATGTAGAAATAAATTACAGTAAAACTAAAATAGTGATCAATCTCGTCTCCATTCAGCTGAAAGGAGTCCAAGAAATGCAAATTGGTCACGAATTAAAAATAAGTAGCGACAACCAGCCAGCTGAATTAACAAGGAAAATAACATTAGGCTGATAGCATGCGGCAAGCTTCGTGACATATTTAAGGTCAACATACACATCGTCCTAAAGAGAAGAGCTTTCAATCGGAGTGTTTTACCGATATTCGCTTATTGTACAGAAACTCTAATGCTCATAAGATCATCAGACAAAAATATTCAAAGAACGCAACAAAAAATGGAAAAAGAGGTAGAGTGGCAACGATGAAATCCGCAGAAAAGCTGGCAGCAAGGTTATACATATAGATGAAGAAGGTTCTTAAATGATAGAACCAACAAAAAAAATCCATGGAAGACCTTTCACATAATGGAATGACACTGCCAAAATAATGTGTATAACCCGAATGGCAACTGTTCGTGATAGACAAAGCTGTAGACGTCTGGAGAAGGCCTATAAATAAAAGAAATGAAGATGATGTCGAGACTGGTAATACAGTTTTTTTGTTAATGAAAAAATTCCTCTCCTGCTTGAGTCCCAATGGAAAACAAAAGAAAGTAGGGAAATAAGTTGAAGAAAGATTCAACGTTTCAACGATTAACAACTTAGATCTATATCCAAAAGATGTTTGACAATTATCAACAGCATAGGGTACGCTACAATGTGGTATTAATAGAAAATAGTTTTTTTGTATATAAAATGAAGTATTTTATGTTTTTTACTTAGGGAAATGATATCAAGATAACAAATTATAAAGTATTAAATAAAATTAATTGGTATTATTATAACACTATATTAAACAAAAAATAATTTGTTTGTATTTTTTTGGCTGTTACTGTATATATATTTTAAATTATTTATTTAATAATTACCAGTAATTTCGTAAATCTTTTGAATACCGAAAAATTGCATCCTTAACATTTTCCTTTTCCCAATTTTAAAATATTTTTCTCCGAATTTTTTTGAAATGATTCTATTTTTTGCGTTTTTCTTCAATACCTTCAATTGTTTTTACTATATCCACAGAATATAACCGAACAAAAGCAATTAAATGAAGCCATATGGATAACGGTCACCAGAGAGGTAACGCTGCCAGAAATAACGTCATTTTAGGCCAGTGGATTTAGGAAATTAGTCCATACCTGTATATGTTTTAGCAGTGTTTTCGTAGTCCAGTGATTTAAGAGATTTTAGAGAGATTTTGGTTTAAACCAGATATCCTTCAGTGTATTACAGATTTTTAGATATATATATTGTTGTTTTTTAGGTATAGGATAGTCTTCAGCGAAGAAAGATATAACTATTTTTAGTGTAATAGATTTAGAAGATTAGGCAGATTAGAATAGAATAGAAAATTTTATTGGGCTTATAATTCTGTATAAATTGCTAAAAATAAGGGTAATCAAAAATACATCTAAATTTTAATTATCAGACACCTCTCAACATCTGTCGTGGGTTTTATTACTTTGTTTATATGGGCGGCACAACCGTGATAGTATATAAAATACTACTTTAGTTAAGGGATCATATTCTAATAATTTTTGGTTATCCTTAGAATTTTAGTTATTAATATAAATAGTAATGAAAGAGTAGTATAAACTGTTATCAGTTCATAGTAGTTTAAAATACGTGTAAGCTCGAAGTATTCCTGAAATTCAATTTTTTTTAAGGAAAGAGTGGCCAATCTACTTGGAGTAGCTGGAACTGACGTGCCAATAGAATACATTCAGAGATTAATGCTCTCCTATCGGGTGAGTTGAAAGTCATGTTCATATCAAAACAGGAGGTTACTAAATAGCGCTTCTTTGTTTTAGTTGGGCGTTAATGGTTATGGGTTCATAGTTACTAATAATGGCTATATTTTACTACATCCAGATCTTCGGCCTGTGGCAAGTAACTTTTATTAATACTTATGTTACTGTGGCAGCATTTGATCGTAGACTCGTACGAATGGTTTATTTTGGTAGCATAAGGTCGATAGGCCTACGATTTCTTGTTGTTGCATATTAATTTGTAGCTATTTTAAAATCCTATATATATAATAACGACAAAGGCACTCTGAAAGTCTGGCCGTTCCTCTTGGTTCTTGCAGTTTTAGTACCAAACAACTACAGGTTATTTAGAGCTTACCAGTGCCAACAATCACAAATTCAGGAATCAGAAAAAGCTGGCCAATTGACGTCTCTTGATTTGTACGTCTTCCTCAGCGTGTCGCGAGTTTAACTGCGTGAAGGTTTTTATAAAATTAAACGAACCAAGTTTCTCAAAACACTTAAATCTATTAACAATAATAAATAGAAAACGAAATTAGTAATGTTGATCAATTTTAAAGTACTACATTAATTGCTCCTGTTGACAGTTCTATTATTAAAGAAAATTTAACAACCCAATTTAGAAGATAAAACGTATAAATAGCGTTTCAAAATATAAATTAAGAAAAGACTAAAAAAGCGAAAATTAGCTATTTAAATTGTTTAAAAAAAAGTCATCCTTATACCAAGTAAAATAAAAACAGGATATTCCCATAACTTTCCCAGAATAAATAAAAAACAAAAATAAAAAAAACAACCTTCGGTAATGCCGATTAGACACGACACGTTAAGTACTGTTCCCAACACCGTACCGCCCCTAACGAATCCCAGATTGTAACTGAAATATATTATTTCTTAAAAGGCCATTGCATTCCCTCGGTACCCCCCGGGTTTCACAGTCACCACAAAAAGAACCTGAAAACCATTTTACTCATTTTGCTGGTATTTAAATTATTTCTTCTTGCAATCAGGAAAAACAGTAGCTATACGAATTCTTTGTACATGTTGTCAACCAATATATTACATTATAGTGAGTTTATTTGATTATTCTTTTGTTTCCTAATAATAGGAAAATTGTTCAATATTTAAAACTTAACAGGCAGTTTAGGCCAATGGTGGGTGCTAAATCCATTCTTGACTTAATCTTTAACTGTTTTTATAATTCTAAAGAGGGTAAAATTACTTCAACACATTTTTAATTATTTATGGTTTCAGAAAGACAGATAAACGACCCAAAATTTGTGTTAAGTTTGTTAATGGATTTAGATCTTAGGGTGGTATAATAAGATACATACTGTCTTATTTTCATGATTAAAATTTATCTAAAGAATGATTATTTAATTACTCATTTTAGTGGAATATACTTCAGGTTAATCAGCATAAAATAACTACTGTTTGTTCCATTACATTACTATTTAACGCACTATTCTTGAATTACGTTTAATTGATCCTGTCCTTATGAAAACTATTATTGACTTCTTACTTAATTATATCGCTAGTTTTTGAGATATAGCAACATTGTTTCTATACAAAATGTTTATTGTTTATGTCTTTCAAATGTCCCCTCATCTGATTGTTGCTTATGAAACAATGTCACCCGTCATAATTGTTTCACATGGTTTAACCTAACTGTATCTATTTTTTAGTATCAAGGCATTTTAAAACCTGCTTATAACAGAGTGGACGTTATGGAAGTAGAAGTATTAGATGATGAAACGGAACCGAGAAATTTTAGTGACGAAGTAAAAGATTTTCGAAACAAAATAATTATGCAGAAACGAGGCAATATCACTCTTAAGGTCAAGAGCCATTTGGACGACATGGTAAGTATCTTAATTTAATTGATACAGGTAATTTGTCTCTGAAATGTGACCCTTTCTGTGATTTTGATTCTCTAGATAAAATATACAATGTGTCCTTGGATTCAGTTAACAAAAGGAGAAATTTTTTTATTTTTGACTTTACGAAAAAAAATGTATTCGTCATAAATATTTGTGCTTGTAAAATAAATAAAAATGGCATTAAATAATTTGCAGAGTAACCAGAAAATGCAAAGCTATGAAAAAAGTATAAAATTAAAGTACTTTTAATTTTAGAAAAAACGCAAATAAATAAAAAAAATCAATGAAATCAAGACCTTAAATCTGAAATTTGTGTCTAATACCTGTAGAATTTATAAAGAATAATGAACCATACATGGATTTTTTACAATAGGGTTCAAGCACCTGTCTTACGTGTGAGTGCCTTAAAAAATCTCACACATAATGTATGGGAAAAGGTATTTCGGTAACTGTTGCTGAAACTTTGCAGAAAGGTGGTTTTCAGCATGTTGATTAACAGTCGAAATGGACCCAAAGTCCGAAATGTTGGAGCTAGAATCCGAGAATGGCTTTAAAACCATATCAAATGTACTGCTAGGAAAATATATTTCAACATAATACCATAATATACAGGGTGTCCGGGGAAATGTGGAAAATCTCCCGGATATGAAAAAAAAAACACCTGAAAGGAATAATACAAGTTTATATAAACTTTTTTCGTCTAGGCATCCTCTTCGGAAATATGGGCTCCCAAAGAGCTGCAATGGAATCAAGTTTTTTACACATAATTACTGAACCCACCAGGTATATTTCATTTTTTTTAATATGATGTATACCAGGTAAGACCCTTCAAATTACTGTTCAAGAAAGTGTTGTGAATTACTTACAGCTGCAGGGACGGACTAGCTGCGATACTCATGACTCCATTTTTTACGCCCTGTATGATTAGAACTTTGAACAACGTTTTTTACCTACCTTTTACTACTGACCAAAAATTAAATGCTTTTCATTCATGTCGCTAATCCTAACCGTTTTTGAAAAAACGTTATTTTATTTACACTGTTAGTCCCCTACTTTATGTCAGGTTGAATATGAAAAAGAGAAATTTTCCGGTCACCATAGTTTCAATAACCACCGCAGCAACTTCCTTTACATAACGTAAAAAATTTCATTCAAATCGGTGCAGCTGTTCCGGAGTAATCGGTGTACATACATAAAAAAAACATACATTGTCGACGAATTGAGAACCTCCTTCTTTTAGAAGTCGGTTAAAAAGAGAAATTTTCCCTTGTCACCATAGTTTCAATAAAAAGTTAAACTAACTGCTTAGTAAAAAACTTCGTAAGAGGGTTCAACATGGGCTTCATGAAGTCTAATACACTCGCGGGCACGATGAATTGAGGACTGCTGTACCCACCACATGCACTCAGCATTATTCTTCATTTGGTTTCCCCACAGGTAAAAATCCAACGGCGTTAGGTCGGGAGATCGAAAAAGCCAGGCAATAGATCCTCCTCTACCTATCAAACAACGGTTTGGATAGATGTTATTCAGGTGCTCCCGCACAGCAACGCTGAAATGAGATGGTGCCCCATCGTGCATATAGTACATTTTTTGGCGGATTTCAAGTGGTAAGTTCTCTACTAAATCGTGAAAAACGTTCTGGAGGAACTCCAAATAAAGTCCTCCATTCACTCCTGCCAACAATACGACTGGTCCAATCAAAAAATTGTTAATATTCCTGCCTAGACATTAACTGACTGTAACTGATGTTGATGCGACACTATGATTCCATGAGGATTTTCATGTGAGTTGTGTAAATTTATGATACCATTTTTGGTAAACCCTGGTTCATCCGTAAAGAGAATAGTGCTAATGAAGTTTACATTATTTCTTTGCTAATCCAATAGCCAGTATGCAAACTGTGTTCTACGGGAAAAATCTTCGGGAATCAGTTCATGCACTTTTTTCAAATGATATGGATATAACGGCTGTTCTTGAAGAACTTCATGTACTATTGTTTTCGACGTACTAAACTGCGCTGATAATTTTCGAGTGCTCGTTGAAAGAGTGCCATCTACAGCATTATGAAGAAATTTAATAATATTACCTTATTAAATGGAATCACCTTCCATTCTCCCTTAGACGTTGGTCATCTCGTGGAAATGTTTTCTGATCTGGAAAAGTACGATTAGAATATCTGTCATGATGGCTTCCAAAGCATTGCAAGATGCAAGACCATACATCACATACATATCTGCATACTCGATAAACGTGTATTTCACATTTCTAATTATTTCTCAATAAATTTCACCGCGAAATCCAAAAAATCAGTAAATTAATATCCAAGTAAAAAATCAATGTGTCAGCGATGTGGAAGTTGACAAGTTCTAAAATGCAGAATATTTATTTTTTTCGTACCTAGCAAAGTTTACAATAACACTTTTTTTTTGGTGCCGATAAAATAATACGCACATTTCTTGCGAACGTAGGTCAAACTGCAATTCACAGAATTAGATGTTGTTAACTAGAGAGGTAAACTCTAATTTTGGATCGAATTTTTTTTATCATAAGGTTAAAGGTTGAATATTTGTGGGTAACAGCGAAAACGAGGAAAGGTGATGGAAGGCAAAGAAGAGTAGAGGAATTGGGAATAAGGGAGGATGATGGGAGGCGGGGAAGGATAAGAGAAGTGGGGATAAGAAAAATAGTGGGAGATGATAAAATAGTGGGAGACGTGAAATGGCAAAGGGGGGATAAAATCCCAAGGGTCATTGAGTGTATAGATGGAACTTATTCGTGTACTAATAAAAGCACAAACTACCAAACATGAAGCAATCATTTTGTCGTCATCAAGGACGTCATTTAGTCAAGCCTGCCCTGCAACGTTTTTTATTCTTACCGACCATGGTTCTTAGTTCTCCGATAGCCGAAATAATGAATAATATTGATTAATGAGTTTGAGACCGATATTGACGGTATAAAAGTTTAGTTTCAAGAGGGCTAGTGGTTGATCACGGATGCACAGAAGAGGCGAACGAGACACGTCTGATTAGCGAAACGAGATGGGTGATTGAATCGCGAGGCAGGCATATCAAAATGATAAATATTACGTTAAAATCTTTCGATATTTGGCATACTTCCGTAGCACAGTACTTCCAAAACCTTTCTCGGATTCCAGCGCCCGGGGGTGGGCGTTTCGGACTCTGGACCTATTGCGACTTTTCATCAGCATGTGGAAAATTACCTTTCTGCAAAATTTCAGAAACATTAATCGAAAAACCCTTTCCCATATATTAGTGCTGAGGCCTTCATGACAAAGACAGTTGTCATTCTGTTACATTTATCACAATATACTTACTTTTAAAGAAAAAAGGTTTACTAAATTTTTTATGTTTTAGAAACGTATAGTCATCAGCAAACGTCACTACTTCTACACTGGGATAAATGGAACACCATTTAGCTTAGTGATAGCGCTACCTCACAAATATGGTTTTAATCGTGTTCAGCACCCTGTAGAAAACGATATACATAGAATAAGATCAAACGATAAAGGGCAACATACACTTACACAGTTTTTTACTGGAAATTGGACCATTCATCCGGACTGGTAAGCCTGTCTACGAGGTGTGTAAATTAGGTAATGAGGCTGTCAACGGAGCGTTCGATTTGGCAACACTTGAGACGCGGAACTTTTACTAAAATTTTTTAGTTGTCCGTAGCGATTTTTTTCGTGAATCAGTTTTTCAGTGAGTTCTAAAAATGAGTGACATGAATTTCGAGCAACGGTGTGCTGTCAGGTTTTACTTCAAACTTGGGCACACTGCAATGGGCACTTTCGCAGCAGGCAAAACTTTAGCATTACTACGGAGACGGTATTTTGTCAAGGCATATGTTTTTCGGTGGTTTAACGCATTTTCAGAAGGAAGTAAGTCAATTGAAGATGAACCACGCAGCAAAAGGCCTTCATCTTTAAGAACCGATGAAAATATAGGCAGGATCCGGGATCTTGTGCGTTCAAATAATTAGTTGACAGAATGATTGGGGAAGAGTTGAAATAGTTCCAAAAACCTTCTGCAGGGACAAATGGACGGGAAAGATGCTTTGACTTTTGGAATCGATTGAAAATAATTCCTATTTTCTGGAACATGTCATTGCTGGTGATGAGTCTTGGGTGTTTGAGTACAACCCGGAAACCAAGCGCCAGAGCATGGAATGCATATTAAACCTTTCCAAGGCCGAAAAAACAAGATTGAGCAAGTCAAAGACCAAATGCATGCTGATTTGCTTTTTCAGAAATCCTCCACAAAGAGTTTGTGCCTCAAAACCACACTTTTACTGAGAGGCTCTTATAAAACTTCGAAAACGGATCATGAGTGTGAGCCTCAACATTAATACATAATACGCCTTATTACACAGCAACTTCAATAAACAGTTTTTGGTCAGTGGCTTCTTAACCTCCTTATTCGTCTGACTTGAGTCCTTGTGACTTTTTTTCGCCAGATTGAAAAATCATTTTGGGACACTCAAAAACATTCAAACAGCTGTAAGCGACTAACAGTATCCAATATTCCAGTATCCGAGTTCCAGCACTGCAGTAAGAATTGGAAAAACCGTCTCCAGCTCTGTGTAGCTTCCCAAGAAAGTTATTTCGAAAAAGACAATATTGAATTGTAATTCTATTTGATAAAAAAATTGAAGAAATCAGTCTTAATAGTTAATTTACACACCTCGTTTGTACCGACCGATATTTTTTTTTTGGATCACAACTGTTATAGCTCATGAACTAAGACTTTGCGCCGGATCAGTATAATTACATAATTTATTAAATTTAGCTTTTTACCACAGCCATACTCGCAGTATTACAAATAACATAAAATTATATTTACTATTAAAATATGATATTTCGTGCTTCATCTAATAAACTCAAAATGTGAACAACAGAAATTTTTGGGTGACATTGTTTATGTGTGTACCCAGTAACACTATTAACTACGAATTTTACCCATCTATGTGATTAATTTAGTTCACGAAAGGATACGATACTATAAATTATATCATGGACAGTCATATTAGTGCAGAGGAATGCCCATTTCACCCATGTTTCATAAAATCGTATGACAGAACTTTTGGTATATATGGCCGTTTCGCCCGCGATTTACTGCTGTCCCATATTAATTAGTACCTATTTTATCAACTTATAAATAAATATTACAGTGACAAAGGCACTCTAGAAGTCTGGTAGATCTTTTTGGCTCTTGCAGTGTTTTAGAGTTGACCAATACTACAAACACAACTTCAAGACTTAAGAAAAGCTACCATCTAGCAAGTCTGATTAAGTCTCTTGTTTTAGAGCTCCCACATCATTGCGCCCGAGAGGTTAATCGCGTGAAGGTTTTTATTGATTACAGCAAAAAACGAGTTTCTCAAAACACTTAAATCTATTTAACGAAAAATAAATAGAAAAGGAATTATTAGTAAAGTAACCGAAATAATTGCTCTAGTTGGCTGTTATTTTAACCCAAATCATAAAATAAAACCCATTTTGAAAATCTTACGTTTAAATAGCTTTCTGAAGGTCAATCAAGGAAAAGAATAAAAACACGAAGAACAGCTATTTAAATTATTTCAACAAAATAGTACTAAAGGTCGCCCTTCTACCAGGCAGAATAAAATAAGAATTTTCCCTTAACTTTCCTGAAGGTAAAAAACTTTATACAAAATGGTTATACGTGACTGGTAACTTTCTCTAACAGATTTCAAAATATATCGCCCTTAACAAACTTTAAATCGTAACTGAATATTATTACTTCTTAAAAGCATCCGCCCAACTTGTATCTCCCGGAACCACCCTTCCCCCACTCAATCGCGTTAATACCACCCCTCGGTCACTCCACCAATGAAACGTTATTTCGAGAAACATCCACGCAACCACCGAGTGATTCCGTTACTGATTTGTCCCGAGCATTTTAGACGAATAATTTTTATACAAAATCCTATTCTACGTCTTCTTATCAATAAAAGCTTCCAATCTACTCGCTCTTTTATCCCTTTGCCTTGTAACGATTTTATTTATATATTCTTTTGTTTCCTTAGGCTGAGCAAATTTGCTCAGTTTAAAAAAACGCTTCAAACAAAATTCTCACTCCAAAAGGGTGAAAAGGGATAAATTGTCATTTGATAAATTATCAAATAGAGATATGGTCTCAATTTTGTATTCAAAATATAACCCATAAGAAAAACTAATTCCTTAATTTTCGATATTCGCATTTTGAGACGTCGATTTTACGATTTCTCATTACAAATCACAATACGAACATGATTTTTGATTTTACATATTCTGCATACAATTATCTGAAAAGTAATTTCTGTATTTTTTCGAAAATCCTTTTTGTAAGGTTAAAAAGAGCTAAAATGTGTTTTACTATGTTGCCAGATAACTCCAAGACTAATGCATAGAGTATTTTCAAATTTCATTAATATGTAGTGGCAATTTGCAAAAATAGTATAAATTTATTTCACATTGATATCGTAAATACAAGCAAAATAATAGCGAGAAAAGTAAATTAATTATTGCGGAGTAATGTATTTGCCTTCCAAAACCGTTCCTCACTATCCCCGCGGATGAAGCCGACACGGGTCTCTGCTAGTTATGTAATAGAGAGTTTAATGACTTTTTTTAGAATATTTATCTCTTAATTATACAAACATTTCTATGTCTGCATATATACCAATAGGTGGAACTTAAAAAAAAATTGAGAACCCTGGAGAGGATGGGGGAAATTTTACTATCCCAATATTTTTTGTCATCGGTTATGTATGTGCGTAGAGTTGGGGTTCTGTACACTGCGACCTGGTAGATCTATTGTGCCCCCGTACTGCTGCCCAGTCATAAGAGTTAACTTATCGGCTAGAGCAGGTCCTCCAGTCCTATTTGCTTCAGGAATCTCAGGTTGTTGGACGGCTTCAAGTGGGTAGCTTCCCTTCTTCGACTTGGCGTGCTCCCAAGGACCGAATTCTAGGGTTTTCTAGAGTGCTGCACTCTGCAAGGATATGAATACAGGTTTCGTCCTCCTCACAGAATCTGCACTCTTCTCTTTCTACCAGTCCGAGATTCTTGAGGTGTCCCTTCAGGTGGCAATGCCCCATCAGGACCGCTGTCAGAACTCTGAGCTGGTTTTTACTCAAGCATATGCATCTTTGAATCTGGTCGTAATTCCCCAGAAGTATCTTTGCCTGTCTTAATTCTTGCAGCTCCGTCCAATAATTGGATCAACTGCTTTCTTCTTCTATCTTTAGTTCTTCCAGCATTACGCTGCTACTGATTCCACAGAAAGACTCTGTCTCCAGAAAAGGTATCTCAGCCCCTTTCCTCGCGAGCTTGTCTACTATTTCATTCCCCTCTATCCCGGTATGTCCTGGTACCCACATGAGGGTGACTTTATTACTCTTACTCAAATCATTCAGTTCCTCTAGGCATTCCCAGACCATCTTGAAACTGATAACTTGAGAGCTCAGCGCACTGATGGCTGCTTGACTATCCGTCATGATGATAATCTCTTGAACGTGATAGTTTTTCTCCTTGTTAAATTGAATACATATCCTAATGGTATATATTTCTGCCTGGAAAATGCTTATTTACCCAAGATTTCGTAATGTCTGGTGCCGGGTCCATACACTCCTACTCCAGTTCTCTCCGTTGTTTTAGAGCCATCTGTACACCATATAGTGGATTTCTTGCTGAGTTTTTCAATGGTGTTTCTGTCCCATTCGCTTTTGCGACTCAACCTTGTGCTGAAGTTTTTCACAAGGTTGAATTTATTTTTCATTTCATCTTGGGGCATGTCCCTGATTTATTTATTTCTGAATGACAGATTGGGCCTTCGTTTTATGACCTCATCTCTCATTATCCTATAAATTGTCCTCTTCGCCATGTTCTCTAGAAATATATGTAGAGGTGTGAGGTTTAGGAATACTTCCATGGCGGCCGTAGGGGATTGTTTTCATTACCCCGATGATACATGCACAAGCCAGTCTTTCGAGAGATTAGCTCTCGTATTAGCCAGACTGGTTCTTTTCGATCACTGCCCCATATGTGATGATTGGTCTCACTATTGCAATGTACTGCAAGATTTTTGGGTTTGTACCCCATCTTTTTCCCGCAAAGTCTTTATAGACCATGAAGGCTTTTGTAGCCTTGTTGATTACTAATTTTTCATGCTTATTCCAGAGGAGTTGGTTATTTAGGGTCAGTTTCAGATATTTGACCTCTGACTGCTGAGGTTTCTTTTCCATGCAAAGGCTACTAGGGCGGTTTTGGTGGGGTTGATGTTTAGTCTCATCATCTGGCACCATTCTCTAGTGTATTCAAGCCATCTTTGAACTATGTCACACAGGGTATTCGCGAATTTGCCTCTTGTGATCACGACCACGTCATCGGCATAGTCCTGATAAGATATGTCGAGGTCAGTCAGATCACAGAGGAGCTGGTCTACATTTAAGCTCCACATCAGTGGAGAAGCTACTTTCCCCTGAGCGCATCCTCTGGTAATACAGAAGGTGATAGTGTCCTATCCTATCTTTGTCTCTGCTATTCTAATGGAGAGAAGTCGTGCTATCCATTTGGATGTTGTTCCGTCCACTCCCCTGTCGTGGAGTGCTCTTCTGACTGCCTCATGTGGAGTGTTGTAGTTATAAGAATTCCAAAATATTTTTTTACGTTGAATGGTTTTAGAGATATTGCTGAAAATATGCTCTCAAGACCTCTAAAACTAGTAAAGCTATACTTAAAAATTTACTTATGGTAAAAAAATATCCACAGTTATACATAATATTACATTCGAATTCAGACTTCATAAATAATGCTCAGTAGATGCAAGGCGCGTGATTTGTCGGTTCCAGTGAGAGTAGTTGTAAACTTCGACGAGTCCTTAGCCAGGAGCTTTAACAGGTCTGTATTAACTCTGATATCGGCTGGGTTTGCATAGAGTTAAATTTAGTTTAGATCATCTGAAGCTAGAAAAAAATTAGATTACACATAAATTTTCATGACTCAATCATAAATATACACCTTTAAAACTTTCATTTTATCCATAAAAATCATACGTAGTTTTCAATGCGGCTCTTTTTTAGTAATCACATGTATTTTGTTTAACGCCTTTACAGTTTAATAGATTTGATAGATTCTAATTACTAATCAAAATATTTTTGATGCTTTTTAGGCACTACTGCAGATATCTAGATGATAAACATGCTTTCGAAACAGCAGAAGAAGAATTTATCCATTTTTTAAAGAAAATGGAAGGTCCTGGTTGGAAATGGACACGCGAATGTAAGTTTTATAAATGGGATTTATAACGGAACAGATTAAGTTAATCATTTTCTTTTTGCAGGTGATCGTAAACTTATATCAAAAGTGGTAGCAGATGCTAAGATAACAGCTTGGTTTAGCCAAAATATTACAACCACTACCAAAGAAGAGAATGGGTATGCCGTTTTTCCAATACTTTATATTACGGACGCTATTAAATTATTTACATTTAGATATATCTGTGGCTATATTTCTTATTAGAGAAATGTGGATATACTATAATGAGATAATTACAAGTTGCTCTATTCTGACTGCTGCGATAGTTGAAGTTTACGTAATACAAACTGCGTAAACTTCAGCTTATAAAAACAGCAGAAAATTATTCAAAATATTTAATAGTCGTCCTTATTTTTCCATATTTATGCACATATTAATGACATGTTTTGCACTAATATTATTTTTATTTATTGTAAAAGACCAATGTCTATATTGATGGCTTTAATAACCAGGTATGGTATAGTACTTTTTTTATTCATATACCAGGTTAGTTCAGAATTTATGGCTACACTTTGTACCATAAACCAGAATTTACAATCTTAATTGCCAATTTTATTTGGGGGCAAATTTGGAAATAATTACGATTTAAAAATAATTTTGGCCTGATTTTAAATGACTGCGTTACTATTATGAGATTGATTTTAAGTGATTTTAGTGATTTTCTTTCTAGGACATCAATCCATTTTTCATAAATTTTAATTTGTGTTTGTAAATTGTAATTTGGTACGATTATATAAATAAAAAGTCAGAAGTAGAAATTCACTATTCTGAAATTTGGTACTTTGCATAGTGGAATATATCGTCATAGGAGCAAAATTTTGCTTAAAATAGTTTCCCTGTCGTGTTTACTTTACACTTGACTTTTAACGCCATCATAATAGTGTAGTTATAGCGGCACTTTTATAGAAATCTTAAAATTAATTTTCTCTCACGCTCTTTTCTAAAATAACAAGCTTGATTCTAACTTTATTATGTTTTTTTTAGAAAATTTTCGCAAAAGACAATAAACTAAATAGAAATTGTAAAACAATAGAAATATTCTATAGAAAATTATTGAGTCGCAAGAAAGTATTTTTGGTTGTCACATATAGAGAGCGTTTTAAAGAACTGCTGTCGATGTTATGGTTTTCTTGCTTTTGATGTTTGATATCAGTCACATTTAGGTTACTTTAGACGCAACTTGTGCGTAATTTTTTTGTAGCTGTTAGTTTGGAGTCAATTTTAAGATGGAGTGCAGAAACGAACATTTTCGGCATCTTTTACTTTCTTATTTCCGTAAAGAAAAGGAAACTACTGGGGCCCATAAAGAGACATATGAAGTTTATGGTGTTTATTGCGTAACAGAACGCACGTGTCAGAATTTGTTTAGAAAATTCCGTTCTGGAAATTTTTCACTCAAAGAGAACCAGTGTCCTGGTGGACCTACTGAAATTGATGATAACCAAATCAGAGCCATAATTGAAGAGAATCATTCGAGAGGTTGCAGAGAGATTTAATGTACACAACAACTGAAAATTACTTAAAATGTCTTGGACTCGCTGGATATTTGAGTACCGTATGAATTGAAAGAGATTCACTTAACACAACGCATCAATATTTGGTATATGCATCACACTCGCAATAAAACCGACCCTTTTTTTAAAAAAAGAATCATCATTGGTGATGAAAAATAGGTTATCTACAGTAACATCATTAGGAAACGATCATTGTACAAGTGTGGTGAATCACCACAAATTACATCTAAAGTGAATTGCATCCAAAAAAGGTCATATTGTCAATTTGGTGAGACTACAAATGTGTTGTGTTTTGAGCTGCTTCTAAGAGGCGGCATGATCAATTCAGATGTTTACTGTCAACAACTAATAAAACGGAATGAAACAATCTAAATCATCAACTATATTTTGAATACAGAATAATTTTCCCAATTTCGTAAATTTTTCCCACGCGAAGTGGCCCATTACCTACTAGGCTCATTCGATATTTAAAAATTTCCCAAAAAAATGTAATTATATCACTGAATAAGAAATAATCTTTGTATTTGGACACTTTGTTCATATTTCAACCCAGTTTAACTTATATTTCTTGGTTTTTGTGGGAGAAGTACAAGATGGAAAAGACCGAAATGTAAACAGCGATAAAATATTTCTTTATTATTTTATATAGAGATTGAGGCTGAGTTAGACTCAACATTAGGGGAGTCTGCTCCTTCATTTACAACTATAAAAACGTAGGTTGTAGCCTTTAATCCTGCTCGTACGAACGCGTAAGATGTTTAGCGTTTTGGAATACCAAAATCCGTCACCGTCGAAGAAGTCATTCAAAAAACCTACAAAATCGGTATGAATGGCTGCCGACGCAAAATACCGGCGTATCATATACTAACTCATATGAAAAACTTATATAGGGTCATCGCTGAAATAAGCACTGTTTTTGAGACGCTAAAATAATCTTGTTTAACGTCATACTTTATGATAGTCTTCTGAAACAGTTAAAAAAAAATCAAGAAAAAAAGGCCAGACCTGGCGAGGCAGAGAATTCCTCTTCATCAATACAGCTCTTCCAGCCACAATGGTGTCATGGTGATATAAAATTCATGAACTGAAATTTGGCCGCACATGCGATTTATCTGACGTTTCGGACTTCAGCGTCTTCCCAAGCAACAAAAAATTCCTCGTTTGGCAAAATTTGAATGAAAGCGACTAGATCGAAAGTACCTAACATGAGAGTACTAGTGGTACAAGTGTATATGTTATGAAGGTTATGTATAAAAATAAAGGAAATTTATGTCATAATTTTTTATTTTCATTGCATTCTGGTAATTACGTACTAGTTAATAAAATCAGTTAAATGTCACCAAACTAATAACTCTTAGTTTTATTATATACTAAATTTAAGACAAATAAGTAACTAAGAAGATGTAATCAAGTATTTGTGTCTTTGAACGAACAGCAAATAAGTTTATTTTGGCCGTACGATATCTTTAATTAAAAATATATCACTGTGTAAAGATGCATACAGACATGTAACGAAACACCGTATCGTATTCGACCGTGAACATTTCGTGTTACGCGCCAGAAATACGATGTGATTAAATTCAAGGTGAAACAGAACATCTCTGCTTGTGTAAAATCTTTTTCATATAGACAAATACACAAATTTTTGTTTTTTACTTTAGATTTCATATGTAGAAAGTAAGCGTCACATATTTTTACAGGATGACATCCAATATAAAATACTCGTTTTTTAGTATCAATTCAACACAGTTTCATGCTAGAGAAGTATGTTACTTAAATACTTCTCCATTATAGAAGGGTGTTAATTAAAACGAGAATTATATACATAAAGAACGACAATTTTTGTTATTAAAACAATTTTTAAAAAAATACTACCATGTGTTCGTATAATAATTATAAATGACACCCAATTGCAAGAAATTTTTATTTATATAGTATACGTATTTACATGCTGCCAGAGGAGTTACAGTATATGTATATTAGAGTTTATATTATTTTTAATGTTTTCAGGTTGCATTAATTTAAAAACCAACTATTATTGTTAAATCGAGATATCTCTCCATTTCCCAACAGTTATAAAATGATTGTTCTAAATATCTAAATACGCAAAAGTGATGTAACATATTGATTTTCAATATTCACGAATGTGTCATTTGTTAACGCTGAACTAGACTTCGGCGATTTTGGAGACATCTTCAAAAATCAGGAGCGAGTTCGGAACCTTTTTATTTAAAAAAAGTTTCTTTTATAAAATTTTACAGTAAGGTACAAGGAAACACTACACTAACATAGTTTTCTTTGGGAGCATATTAGAATAAATATGTGTCTAAGAATAATTCATGAAGACTGGAAATAGCAAAATCTACTTTTTCATGATGTAACAGTTTTTTAGTGTGCGAAAGTGGGAAAACTAGAATATATCCAGAATATTAGAAAGTATTTAATATTCTTAAATGCTCAATAGAATAGCGAAAAACAAAACTTTTATTACATAAACCTTTCCCAACTAACGCGGCTTGCAAGGTGCAAAAGCCGACAGCATAACTTAAATTATGGCCATTATTTATTACAGGTTATACCGCCATATATACAAAGACAGACCGATCGAACAAATACTTGAATGCAGAACACTCTTCCGAAATTCTGTATTATAAATAAAAATCATAAGCTAATAGGAAAAGTAGCTTAGAAACTTTTTGTAATTAGCAATGACTTAATAAAGCTGCATAAAAACTAAAACAAATTTAACCTGCTTTAAAAAAAGTCTCAGTAAGCGAAGAATAATTCTATTAATATGTATCTATAATTTATAATTGAAAATAGTCGGTACCAAATTAATACAAAAAAAAAATCAATTAATAACATACTAACCCCTAATAAAAACATACATACCTAAGCTTGCCTAAATAATCTGTGTTGTTAGATTTTGTTAAAAGTCTTCTTTAACGCTAAAATCATTTTACAATCTTTTTATTAACTCACTTTCTTTCCTGTCTATTTTGTTTATTTGTCTGTTCGTTACACATTTTGCAATCGATTTTAAACTAACTTCCCCATGACCTACAGACTTAAAACATAGCTCAGAACTGGATGACAATAAAATATTATCTCTCTTTCTAGTCCGTCTGTTTACTTATCTGTTTGGTACAAATTTTGCGATCAATTTTTGTCTGTTCGGTATAAATTTTGCAATTGATTTTAAACTAAAGACTAAAAAACAGAAAATAATTGTTTAAGTAAAAAAAAATAATATAATACACTTTTAAAGTGGACTAAAAGGTATAAAATAATTTGTCCTAGCCTCAGATAGGTTTATAACACAATACAGATTCCTAACCCCTACACACTGTCCCGAAAATTTGTAATTGAATTTTTAATAGCCAGGAAAATACTTGTAATGAGTGCAATAGATAATAACTCTTGTGTGAGTTTTCTCAACGACACCTATTCTCTACACTTCTTACTATTATCTATTGCATGTACCTTACGTTTTACGTTTTTAATCATACAAGTATTTTCATAGTTATTAAAAATTCACAATCACAAATCTTCAGGGCAACGTATATGTGGTTAGGAATCTGTAGGGGTTATAAATCTGTATGGGGTTAGAAGAAATTATTTATTTTTAACTCACTTCATTTGTGATTACTTCCTTATTTTAGGCAGTTTGTATATAGCAGTTTTTCTGTTACGTAGTATTAATTTTTC
Source organism: Diaprepes abbreviatus (assembly GCA_034092305.1). Classification (NCBI taxonomy): domain Eukaryota; kingdom Metazoa; phylum Arthropoda; class Insecta; order Coleoptera; family Curculionidae; genus Diaprepes; species Diaprepes abbreviatus. The sequence continues at coordinate 5,087 of JASJET010000339.1, read as the reverse complement.
GCCGACTTTAAAAACCTGAATTGTAGTGTTTTGAACTCATTACAATTTTGGGCGTAAATAAACGCAAAAAGTTGTTTTTTTTTCTGTACTTTATTATTTTTATGTCTTTAAGTGAAGTAATTTTATAGAAAATGAGCGCGGAAATGTATAGTTCGATCCTGAAGTCTATATCAACGTGATACCAACTCAGAGCTATCACTAATGACATAATATGTATTTTCTAAGTTTATTAAGTATTTTGACCATAACTATTTTAGTCAGAATTATTGTAAGCCACACTAAAATGAACGACGAAAAATGTCTTGAACTCATAAACCCCTCAAATCGATTATAGAAAGAATTGGATACAGCAAAAATTCTGTCCATCATATTGAATTCGCTATATTGAATTTTAAGAAATTGACTTAAGATTAAAAATCTAAGCCCCCGAAGACACGCAATAGAAATTTAAAAAATTAATTTTTGATTGATAATCTACGATCTTGAATCCCACCAGACTAATTTTAGAGGAAATCAAGGAAATCCTAAGTTTTTGATCTGCATTCTTTGATTGAATACTTCAATTATCCCTATATTAAATATATTTTAAAGCAGTGTCCACCAGAATGACTCTAGGAACTCTCCAAAATCACCGAATTCTATTGATGTCCACTCATACATTTGTTCCTCGCATATACCAAAACATGATTTTGTGACCTAGTTCTTAAAAATTTTTTATACATAAATTTAACACAAATAGCATTATCAAAATTGATTCGTTTTGTAATTTGAAACTAATTATAATTGTCCCATATTGATGATTAAAACGTTTGTGGTGAAATTGAAAACAAAGTTATTTAATTTTTTTGAGAATTATTTAAAAAAGTCGCCAAATAATCTTCTTACAAATAGGAATATTCAAACATGCAAATATTCGCGAATGTGGATGCGAATACTCTTACGTCACTAATACATTATTTTAATATACTATTAAAGCATTACATATCTAGCTTATGATAATTAATGTTTTTCTTGGCGATTATTTTTTGAATCTTCCAGCACAATATTTTGTAAAATTAAAATATGGCTGCCATTTTCCTAAAGGTATTTCACAAAAACACCCCACCAGGGTTTTAGCTGAAAAAAAAATTATTAAACTCCGCACAAAAGCTATGATAAGGCCGATTGTTATCTGTACATTTATAAATAAATGACAGCAATTGATAAACACAGTAGGAAGGACCTCTTCACCTCTGTCATCAGAATTTTTACAAATTTTAAGTACAAATTTTTGAAATTTCAAATTACCAAAATATGCGATAAAAAAATATTTTTATATTAATGCAAATGCATAGCATTAAGTTTATTTACACGGAATCAGCAATGCAAGCCTTAATAGTTTATTATTATTAAAATTTATCTTTACTTATAATGCTACGACTCACGTATGTTTCAGCATATTTGATCTATTTCAAATGTCATGGCAATAGTTTATTTTTCCTTAATAGTATATTAAAATAAAATATTTATTAGTATATATTTTTTTCATGCAGAGCTCAACTTATAAAGGACTATGGAATTGTAGTAGCATTTATGGCCACTCACAGTGGCCTAACAAGATGGCAAAACTTCCCGCAAAATATTGACAATAACATACACGAAAAGTAAGTGATCTGGTAGACGTGCCGTCTGCTTTTACTTCTTCTAGCATAATTTTAATTAATCGTGTCTTACTTTTATTGTAGACATTTTCATCGCATCCACAACAAGGCCATCGACGAAATATGGTACAAAAGAGCGGTGGAGCATCATTATATTGATCCTAGCAATTTTGTTTATTCCATACCTCACGAAATTGGCAAGTAAACATTAAGATATATTATTTTATATAATTATTTATTCAATAAAGAGTTGCTATATGTAGTACAAAGGATTTGCATTGAAAATCGCGGAAAATCTACTTATGCCATAGAACCACGCTAATGAGATATCTCTATTCTAGACTATTGTTTCCTAAAGTCTCGACAATATTTTTACATTTCATTATTTATTTCTTTAAATGTTTATAAAAAACTTTTTCTAAAACTAAAGCTCTAATTACTACTTGCAACCTTCTCGGCAAGTAAATTTTAAAGAAATTACATTCCATTCATGTGGTGATAGCATTTGATCATAGTCTTCGGCGAACGGAATAATTTGAGGTAGCATATGGCCATCTGTCTACAGTCAAACTGTTGTCCCACATTAAGAGCTATTTTAAAACCCTATAAGTAAATATTACAGTAACAAACACACTCTGGAAGTCTGGTCGTTCCTCTTCGCTCTTGCAATTTTAGTACCAAATAACTACAGGTTATTTAGGGCTCACCACTACCATAACTCAGGACTTCAGGACTCGAGTAGGCTGCTATCTGGCTGATCAGATCTCGCCTTTTGTTTTAAAGCACTCACAACACGGCGCCCGCGAGATTAATCGCATGAAGGTTTTTAATAAATTAAACAAAACAAGTTTCTTCAAACACTTAAGTCTATTAACAAAAATAAATAAGAAACGAAATTATTCACAATGAGAAACTTAAAATTAGTAATGAATAACAATATCAAAATACTACAATAATTGTACTTGTTAGAAAGATGTAACATACCCAATTTTGAAAATAATAGGTTTAAATAGCTTTCTAAAATATTAGTCAAAAAAGTAAATGAATAAATAAATAAATAGAAATGCGAAAAACAGATATTTAAATTGCTTAAACAATCAGTATAAAAGTCGCCCTTTTACCAAGTGAAATAAAAACAGGATATTTCCTTAAATTTCTCAAAAGATGAGAAACAAAAACAAAGAAAACCTTCACTAGCGGCAAATATATACGGCACGTAATTTTCTAAGACCTACCTCAATGTCGTGCCGCCCTTAACGAATCCCCGATCGTAACTGAAGTTTATTATTTCTAAGAAGGCCAAACTTGCATTCTCAGTCGTACACCCTGCAGGAGTGAATTTTATTCCCGGCAGTTTCGATTCTCGTCTGTAGATGCCATTAGTAATCCATATGTCGGTTATTTAGTTCCCTATTTTATCTAGATCGGAACATTTTAAACTTATTTTTGTATACAAAAGGTTAATAAAACTAATCTACGTCTTCATATTGCTAAAAGAAAAACGATTTTAATGACCGTGTAAAAAAAACTATTCACTCTCTTTGGTATTTAACTCCTTCTGTCTTCTGAATAGAAAAATAGTCATTGTATGAATTCTTTTTACATTTAATCAAACAATATATTTCATTATAGCGATTTTACTTGATTATTCTTTTGATTCCTAATAATAGGAAAATCGTTCAGTATTTTAATACATTCTATTATTTACGTCCTTCGATATTTATCTTTTCGGTTTTAATTATTTCCCCGACAGATTTTCCTACAAATATTAAAAGAGGTTACGATCTTTCTAGTTTATGTCGTCATAAGTTTTATGAGTTTATATATTTTTAAGAAGACTTTTAAACGACTAAAAAATAATAAAGTTGAATTTAGGCCTAAACACAACAATTCATTTATTTTTTCCTTTAGACTTTCTGAGTGCTAATATAAATAAATACTGTTTCAGTTCCCATGGTTGAAATCTATTTACAGGGTGACTAACTAATTTCTCCTTTTAGTGGAATAAATTTCACGTTAAACAGTATAAAATAATTAATATTTGTTCCATTACAATGTTATGCTGCAAATCGAAGTTCATCTGTTGTACTTGGAACTGAATTTCGTCACCTTATACGGCATTTTAACTGATTTCACATGTGTTCTATTGGATTTAAGTCCGGGCTATACGGTGTCCAATCTAATTTTTGAATTTGGATAGAATCAAATCACTATGCCAGTGAGCATTATCATTCATTAATACGAATCTTTCGTATCCAGTATGGCAGCCATAAAGCGAAACATTCTGTGCAGGATGCTTTTAATATAAAAGTAACTTGTCATTCGTCCAATCACTTCCACGAGTTCGGTCTGTCCGTCCCAATTAATACCTCCTCGCACGCGCTGTACGAGATTACAGCTAGCGTCAGGTTTACCAACTCTCTTATAGATGACGTATCGTCCACTGGGTATCCATAATTGAATTTTAATCTCACTCCTAATCATAATAATTTTAACGGACCTTTCTGGCTTTAAACCTGCTCGTTCAACCTTTGTCTAGCCGTTTTTGAACTAACATTAATTTATCCTACATTTAGGAGTTCATTTTTGATGTGCGTGAGTGTCATCGTACGAATTAGGCATCATCAGTGACTGCGCCTTTGATCAAGAGTTCGTAATAAACTGCAGTCTCTTGATGCCTCTCATTATAATAGACTGGCCTCTCTTGAGATGTCGTGCGATATTGTTTTAGTTATATAGAGCTAGTCCCTATCTGATAGTAACAGTAAAGACCTAAATTAATTATTCTTTGCTATTATCATGTCATAATTAATAACATATGTGAAATATCCCTGTTGAAACCTTGTATTTTAAATATATAAAATACTGATAGTAACTATTTCTTCGCTTTGTAGGTGATGCTAATAATACACTGGTAACAGTCAGCCATGCTATCTTCAAAGAAGATGGTGGAAGAAAAGCTCCTGTGGCCGTAGTAGGATACCAGTTTTACCATACCGCATTTTACAATCTGTTTAGAAAAAATACTATCAACGTAAGTAGAAAAAATAATTTTTTCTCGAGTAATTGCTAAAGTTGTCTTACCCAGTGGGTTATTCTGCTATAAAAAATATCAAAACTTTGAATTCCAAAACAGTACAAGATATTATAGATTCTAATCTGTGGATATTATAAAAGGCTGAGAAGTAACACAAAGCTGTGAGTGTTTTTGATGTGAACTCCTGATTTACGCAATAATTAATTTCTACGTAATATTTTTCCTTTGTGCTTATTTATAACCAGAAAAAATTTGATTCCGTTGGTCAAGTAAGTTTTATGCTTATCTGTAACAAACAAAAATCCTCTTCTTTGTTATATAATACTATAGAAAGAGGAAAACTAAGAATAAAAATCTGGAGATACAAGCCTTGGAATCGATAAGAAAAATAGTTGTCTCCCGAAAATAAA
>JASJET010000338.1:1982500-2244963 GCA_034092305.1 Diaprepes abbreviatus | reverse complement strand
TCCATGAAGTAGCTTCCATAGCCAGGCTTGTAACTTGGTCTATTTGGTGGTGAGAAGCAATTCCTGTTCCCTCAGCTGTAACGGAATTGAATCGTCTGTCTCGCATATTGCTCGATGTAGAGTGGAAGAGCCCGCTAATCTGTGGAAATAAGAACGTAAGTTTATTATTTGTTGCTCGAGATGTTTACCGATAGTCACCAATCCTCTTCCTCTTTGATGTCTTGGAAGCACTGCACGTTCCATAGCACTCCGAAGGAGGTATTTGTGTGCTTTTGTTAAGAGTATTCTTATATTTCGTTGCAGGTTTGGATGTCCGTCCAATTCCAAAAAAAAAAATAGCTGAAGGCAGAACATGAATACGTATTAAGCGCCTTAAACAAACTTCTACTATTTAAATTAGTTCATATTTTATTATTATATTATTATGATTGACTCATATCAGGTATACAAAGATACCAAAATTATGAGGTTCTGTTTATTTATTATACATGATTTACAAGCCAAACGGCTTTGCACTCCTTCCAGGGATTATTCACTCATACCAGGCATACAAAGACGCCAAAAGTATGAAGCTCTGTGGGAACCCCTTCCATGTTATCGGGTCCTAGGTGACGTTGTCTGCTGCATTTCCATGAATTTTCGGGACGGTTCGCGTGGTTGCTAGGAGAATTGCTTTCTGCATCGGCTTATAAAGATGCTCACTAAGGCCCAGTCCCTTGATGTTCTGCAGGAGGTTCTTCGGTATCACTCCAGTTGTTGACAGTATTATGGGAATCGTTTGGACGCTGTTCATTGCCCATTGTCTTCGGATTTGGACCACCAGATCTCTGTATTTGGCGATCTTCTCGTTATATTTTGGCCTTAGGTTGTTGTTGTTAGGCACCGCAATGTCGATTAGTGTAGTTCGCCTAGAAATTTATCTATTAGTATAATGTCTGGTCTATTATGAGCTACTGTTTGATCAGTCAGAACCGTTCGGTCCCAATATTTATTATTATTATTATTATTATTTTGCAACGGCTCCATCAATTTAAATAACACATTTTGCTCTATTTGTATAAAATTGTTGCGGTGGTCCCATATGATTTTAGGCAAAATTGGGTTAGTAAAATTCGAGGTAGCGATTACAATATAATGGCGGAAAAAATTTATGTTAGCTGATTTTCCCCAAAATTGCCATAGAAGTCGCAGATTATAAATCTAAAGTTGATTTTCGTATTAAATGAAATGGCGGACTAATAGTTTTACATGTTTCTGATGTCACTCAAAGTGGATTTCGCGGGTTTTTGAAAGCATAGTCAAAAATTTTAAATTATTTTCTTAAAATTCTACTTGAAAACCAATATGGTTGATTAAAATCTCCATTTTCCGAATTCTTTTAAAATTTTTGTTTGGTCCAATCTCATTCAAAATTGGAGGAGTCGCAAGATCGATTTTTTTCTCAGTTCAGTGTAGTTTACGGCTACAGTGATAATAAAACTCAAATCGAAAAAAAAAAATTAACTTTCTTCAGAGAAAGAGCTAAAAAGTACAAAAACTTTATTCGTGGTGGCGTCAAATTAATACCAAATAAAATAAAAAAAAATCATACATCAAACACTACATACGTACTAATTAGCTATAACAAACAGGTAAACACTTAGAAAGGGAAGCTGTCTTTTCGTACAGCAAGTCTTGTTAACTGATTTTTTTTATATTACGTTGCCACCGACTTCGCCAATTTCAATTACAATAAAAATTTAGATAATAACTTTTTAGCACTTTTTTGAAGAAGGTTCAATTTCTTTTTAATTTTATATTAAAAAAGTTAAAAATCAAACCTGGAAAAATAAGATGTATAAATCGCATTTACAATATATCGCTTAAACTCAGGATTTCTTAGAAGTCAACCGACAAAGACTGGACTAAAAAATGCCATTTGGGAAGAAAATGTTACAGAACCATATATGAGAGTGGACAGATTAAAAGACATATAGAAATTAGTATTAGGGAACATAAAATACATACTCAAAGAAGGGAAACGTCAAGATCCGGTATCGTAGGACACGTCTGGGACAATCGATACCATAACTACAAAGCGAAACTATCATGCTTCAGAGAACACACCTAATAAATAAGCTCGTAGTTTTAGGATGACACATCAGTTCGTTAAACTTGAATTGTTTTGATTTGTTTTGTACTAAACGGCGGTTCGATTAGCAGAAATCAAATAAATCGAAACTAAGTGAGTGTAATAATAGCTGAGCGTCAAAGACACAACTCTTAATATATATATATATATATATATATATATATATATATATATATATATATATTATATATATATATATATGCTTTATTGTTTATCCGGGAGTTCATCCGTTCGTCATTGTTTCCTGTTGAAGGATCTTGCAGACGTTTCGCCAAGGTCGCACTTGGCATTTTCAATGCTTACTGATCGAAGTTTGGAAAGTGAGCTGAGGTTCCTTAGATTGCGCAGCCTTTTTATACTTTTCGTGATCGTTCGTGATCGTTCGTGCTCGTAGGTTGTACCGAAGATTGTTCGGTGGTGACTCCTCCTTCGTGCCGTGTGTGCTTGCCGACGTTGCCGGTTGTACTTGTTTTACCGATGTTGATGTGGTGTTTTCTGTTCGTTTGATGACACTGGATGCCAAGACTAAAAACAACTTATACCCAGAGAAAAATTAAGCAGGTGCCCTAACTTCTATGGTCTTCCCAAAATACACAAGCCTGACGTTCCATTACGGCCAATAGTTAGCGCCTTTAACTCGCCAGTGTAAAAACTCGAAAAATATCTAGCCAGCCTCCTTCAGCCACTTATTGAAAAAGCCAACTCCTACGTCAAGAACTCACAACATCTAACACAAATACTAAATACAATAACACTAGAACCGAGTGATATCCTAGCCAGTTTTGACGTAAAATCTTTATACCCCAGTATTCCGGCGGACGAAGCACTGCTGTTTATAAAAAACAATGAAGATCTCCCACAACACATCATAGATCTATCGCAACACTGCCTTAAAAATGCATACTTCACATACAAAGAGCAAATATATAGACAAATTGAAGATGCCGCTATGGGCTCATCTCTATCTCCTGCAGTTGCTAATCTTTTCATGATCTATTTCGAAAAACAAGCCATCGAGAGTGCGACTCTAAAGCCTAAACTCTGGATACGATATGTGGACGATATACTTGTGGTATGGTCCTTCGGACAAGATCGCCTCTCCAATTTCCTTAAACACCTAAACTCCATCCATCATACAATTGAATTTACACTAGAAGTAGAAAAAAACAATCAACTGCCCTTTCTGGACATACTCATCACAGAAACAGCACAGAGACGTCTGGAACACACAGTCTACAGAAAGCCAACCCACACAGATAGATATCTAAATGCGGAGTCCCACCATCACCCATCCCAGATACAAGCTGTGGCGAACACATTGATATCGAGGTCAATCAACCTAACCGACGCCGCAAATAAACAACAGGAAATGGAGAAAATCACAAATGCTTTGCAACAAAACGGGTACAAATCACACACAATTAAAAAGGCTATGAAACAACACAAAAAACCACGAGAAACACAGGAGCCCACCGACAACACCGCAAAAACCACACTGCCATACTTAAAAGGGGTCACAAATAGAATAGGGCGGATTCTAAGAAGCAATATCCAAACAGCTTACAAACCTTATCAAACCATAAGATCGACACTTAAAAACCCAAGGACAAAATTAAGTTAGAGAATCCAGGGGTCTACAGTATATCCTGCGGGTCCTGCCACAAATCATATATAGGACAGACAAACAGAAGAATATCAGCTAGACTCGAAGAACACAAGCTATCTACTAAGAACAAACAAACTACGTCGGCACTATTTCAACACCACATCCAAACAGAACATAAAGTTGATTTTGAGTCATGCAAAGAAATAGCCAATCTTAGTAACCTCAGAACAAAACTTGTTCGCGAAGCAATAGAAATCGAAGAAAGTGGCGAACTAAACAAAAGAGACGACGCACTAAATTTGCCAGTCACATGGAAATCCATCATCAAACAAACAGAAAACACCACATCAACATCGGTAAAACAAGTACAACCGGCAACCTCGGCAAGCACATGCGGCACGAAGCAGGAGTCACCACCGAACAATCTTCGGTACAACCTACGATCACGAACGATCACGAAAAGTATAAAAAGCCTGCGCAATCAAAGGAACCTCAGTTCACTTTCCAAACTTCGATCAGTAAGCATTGAAAATGCCAAGTGCGACCATATATATATATATATATATATATATATATATATATATATATATATATATATATATATATATATATATATATATGAATAGTTTGGTTATTCCGGGTTTCAATCCGTTCGTTCAAAAAATCGTTTTCACGACGTTTCGCCAAAATCTCATTTGGCATTTTCAAGTGCGGTTCGTCTCGTTACTCGCTGAGAACTGATGGTGGCCTCTGATGACTGCCGAGTTTTGTTTAGCTGGCTCGCTTCCTGATTGGATGAGCGATTTCGCAGGCTCCTCCCCTCTGCCGAGTGCGATATATTTTGTTCTTGTATGCTGGTCTCTCGTGTACTAGTTGATTTTTTGTTGTTTTCTTTCTTGATTCTTTATTAATGTTTTCCATGTAGTTGGAACATTTATAGCATCGTCTCGTTTATTTAGTTGTCCCGCTTTTTCGATTTCTAGGGCCTCTCTTATGACGCGTATCTTGTAATTCTGTACTGGTGCTATTTCTTTTGTTTTTTCGAAGTCGATGGTGTGTCCGGTTGTTTGGTGATGTTGAAATAGGGCCGAAGTTGTCTGTTTGTTTTTGAGGCTATTTTTATGTCTTGGATTCTTGCTGATATGCGCCTGTTTGTTTGTCCTATATAAGTTTGATGGCAATCTGCACATGGAATGCTGTAAACGCCATGATTTTCAAGGTTGGTCTTGTCTTTGGGATTTCCCAGGGTGTTGGCTATTGTTTTTTGTGGTTTAAATATGGGCTGTATGTTGTGTTTTCTCAAGGTTCTTCCGATTCTGTCTGTTATTCCTTTTATGTATGGTATTATGGCTTTGTTCCTTGTTTGATCTTGGTCTTTGGTCTTTGTTGTAGTCTTCTCTTGTCTTTTTATGGCTTTCTTTATATCTGATTGTGAGAAACCATTCCGTTCTAGAGCTGTTGAAATGTGTCTTATTTCGTCTTGTTTTGTGTCAAGTTCTGTTAGGCGGAGTGATCTTGATACTAGTGTGTTGACTACTGCCTGCTTTGAGAAAAAAACATTCACCTCGAAGAAAATGACATCTTAGCAAGCCTCGACATAAAATCGCTATATCCAAGCATACCACTGGATGAGACCTTGGACAAAATCGCCATGAACGAAGACTTTCCAGCCTACACAATTGAACTTGCAGAACACTGCCTAAAGAACACATACTTCATGTTCAATAACCAAATATATAAACAAACAGATGGCGCACCTATGGGATCCTCGCTTTCACCAGTCATAGCCAACCTTTTCATGATATACTTCGAACAAGAAGCACTGCAAAAGGCACCTTTAAAACCGAAATTTTGGAAACGCTATGTTGATGATATTTTTATAATATGGCCACATGGAAAAGAACACCTGGACCGATTTCCTCATATACCTGAACAATATCCACCACAGAATCCAATTCACGCTGGAAATCGAACAAGAAAAGAAACTTCCTTTTTTGGACCTGCTATTAACTAGGAAACTAAACAACACCCTGGGCTTTGGCGTATATCGGAAACCCACGCATACTGACCGATATCTCAATGCAACGTCACACCATCATCCCTCTCAAAAGCAGGCAGTAGTCAACACACTAGTATCAAGATCACTCCGCCTAACAGAACTTGACACAAAACAAGACGAAATAAGACACATTTCAACAGCTCTAGAACGGAATGGTTTCTCACAATCAGATATAAAGAAAGCATAAAAAGACAAGAGAAGACTACAACAAAGACCAAAGACCAAGATCAAACAAGGAACAAAGCCATAATACCATACATAAAAGGAATAACAGACAGAATCGGAAGAACCTTGAGAAAACACAACATACAGCCCATATTTAAACCACAAAAAACAATAGCCAACACCCTGGGAAATCCCAAAGACAAGACCAACCTTGAAAATCATGGCGTTTACAGCATTCCATGTGCAGATTGCCATCAAACTTATATAGGACAAACAAACAGGCGCATATCAGCAAGAATCCAAGAACATAAAAATAGCCTCAAAAACAAACAGACAACTTCGGCCCTATTTCAACATCACCAAACACCGGACACACCATCGACTTCGAAAAAATAAAAGAAATAGCACCAGTACAGAATTACAAGATACGCGTCATAAGAGAGGCCCTAGAAATCGAAAAAGCGGGACAACTAAATAAACGAGACGATGCTATAAATGTTCCAACTACATGGAAAACATTAATAAAGAATCAAGAAAGAAAACAACAAAAATCAACTAGTACACGAGAGACCAGCATACAAGAACAAAATATATCGCACTCGGCAGAGGGGAGGAGCCTGCGAAATCGCTCATCCAATCAGGAAGCGAGCCAGCTAAACAAAACTCGGCAGTCATCAGAGGCCACCATCAGTTCTCAGCGAGTAACGAGACGAACCGCACTTGAAAATGCCAAATGAGATTTTGGCGAAACGTCGTGAAAACGATTTTTTGAACGAACGGATTGAAACCCGGAATAACCAAACTATTCATTCTACCATCCGTGAAAACCTACGATATAACATATATATATATATATATATATATATATATATATATATATATATATATATATATATATATATTATATATATATATATATATATATACAGGGTGATTCAAAAATCGATCACGAAACTTAAGGGGGTGATTCTACTTGACAAAATAAGGGTAGAGCTTCATATAATTTTTTTTCAAAATGTCATTCGTTTTCGAGTTACAAGCCGTCCAAGTTCAAGTTTTTATTTTTTGTTTTTTGAATTACTCGCTTACAGGAAAACCGATTTGACTAATATTTGAAAAATAGGCTAAGTCTTCTGCGCTTCATCATTTTAGTAACAATTCACATTGATTGTTTGCCGCTAGAGGGCACTTTACCTACATTGAAAATTGTTTTTTTGTCATAATTTTTTAGTGTTGACAGCTACAGTAGTTTTTGGCATAATTTCTGAAAGACTGATGCCAGGCCTTTAAAAAGGTGCTCTATTTACATCGCTAAACCCAACGGTTTAGACGTAAATCACCCTTAAAAATTAAGTGGTAAATTTACTTTTCTCATTTCATTACCACCAGCTACCAGGTAAATAGCTATCAAAGTATACTAGAGCTGTCAGTTTAACATCAAATAAATTCGCTTTTTAAACTATTTAATTTATAATCTTAAAATAACTAATAATGGCTTATCACCAATATTCAAATATCGAATATTGTGATATCCATTTTTGTTATGGAAAAGCAAATGGTAATGCAGAGTTGGCAAGAAGATATTATATGGAGAGTTATCCGGAAAGAAATATCCCTCATGCTCAAACATTTTCCAGTGTGCACAGGAGGCTTGCGGAATGTGGTTCCTTTAAAAGTTATAATGGAAATAGGGGAAGACCTAGAACTGCTAGAAACGTGCAACAAGAAGAAAGAGTGCTTGAAATTATTGAAGATAATCCAGGTATTAGTACTAGAAAAATTGGGAATGAAGTGCGGCTCTGTCAGGCTAGTTCATGGAGGATACTAAGAGAAGAACAACTCTACCCGTTTCATTCAAAAAAGGTGCAGGCTCTTTATGACGATGATCGGCCGAGACGGTTGGAAATGTGCAATCAGATCCTAGCTAAGTATGAACACGATAATCGATTAATTGGCGTCATATTATTCACTGACGAAGCTGGTTTCACTCGTGATGGCATAACAAATCTACACAACATCCACACATATGCTTACGAGAAACCAAACAATGTGGTAGAAACGAAACATCAGCGTAGATTTTCACTAAACGGTGGGCAGGGATAATAGGAGATTACCTTATTGGTCCTCATTTCTTTGATGGCCCATTAACTGGTGACGTATACTTAGATTTTATCCAAAATTGTCTCCCATTGTATCTGGAAGATGTGCCATTGGAAGTAAGGGCCAACATGTGGATCCTCCAAGACGGAGCTCCGCCCACTTTAGTATACGTGTCCGACAGTATTTGAATGCAACGTATCCTGAGCGATGGATAGGACGAAGTGGACCATTGGCATGGGCAGCGAGGTCACCAGACCTTAATCCTATGGATTTTTTCTTTTGGGGTCATTTGAAACAATTGGTGTACGATATTCCAGTAATCAACGTCGAGGATCTTCGCTTCAGGATAATCGAAAAGTGCCAAATTTATTAAAGAAACACCAGAAATTTTTCATCGAGTTAGGCGACATTTTTTGAAGAGTGTTAGGAAATGTATTGAAGAAAATGGGGGACATTTTGAGAATCTCTTTTAGTTTGTTTAGTACTGTTTCATTAATTTTTATCAATTAAATGTATATCGCAATAATCCATAATATGAATATTTACTGATTAGCCATTATTAGTTATTTTAAGATTATAAATTAAATAGTTTAAAAAGCGAATTTATTTGATGTTAAACTGACAGCTCTAGTATACTTTGACAGCTATTTACCTGGTAGCTGGTGGTAATGAAATGAGAAAAGTAAATTTACCACTTAATTTTTAAGGGTGATTTATGTCTAAACCGTTGGGTTTAGCGATGTAAATAAAGAGCACCTTTTTTAAAGGCCTGGCATCAGTCTTTCAGAAATTATGCCAAAAACTACTGTAGCTGTCAACACTAAAAAATTATGACAAAAAAACAATTTTCAATGTAGGTAAAGTGCCCTCTAGCGGCAAACAATCAATGTGAATTGTTACTAAAATGATGAAGCGCAGAAGACTTAGCCTATCTTTCAAATATTAGTCAAATCGGTTTTCCTGTAAGCGAGTAATTCAAAAAACAAAAAATAAAAACTTGAACTTGGACGGCTTGTAACTCGAAAACGAATGACATTTTGAAAAAAAATTATATGAAGCTCTACCCTTATTTTGTCAAGTAGAATCACCCCCTTAAGTTTCGTGATCGATTTTTGAATCACCCTGTATATATGTATATATATATATATATATATATATATATATATATATATATATATATATACATATACAATTTTAATGATAACTCTTAGAGTAAATCTTTCGGCTTTAGTAGTCTATAAATTCTGATAATTCAGAAGATATCAGTATTCAACGTAATAATATTCAAGAACTTATGCAGGATATGATTTGAATAAGTTAATACTCGTAAATATGAGGAGAATATAGTTATCTATTTAGTATAAATATATGTATGTATATGTATATATATATATATATATATATATATATATATATATATATATATATATATATATATATATATATATATATATATATATATATAAATATCTTCTTCTTCTTTCTCAGCCTATTGACGTCCACTCCTGGACATAAGCCTCTCCGATGGTCTTCCACATATATATATATATATATATAATATATATATATATATATATATATATATATATACAGGGTGATTCAAAAATCGATCACGAAACTTAAGGGGGTGATTCTACTTGACAAAATAAGGGTAGAGCTTCATATAATTTTTTTTCAAAATGTCATTCGTTTTCGAGTTACAAGCCGTCCAAGTTCAAGTTTTTATTTTTTGTTTTTTGAATTACTCGCTTACAGGAAAACCGATTTGACTAATATTTGAAAGATAGGCTAAGTCTTCTGCGCTTCATCATTTTAGTAACAATTCACATTGATTGTTTGCCGCTAGAGGGCACTTTACCTACATTGAAAATGTTTTTTTTGTCATAATTTTTTAGTGTTGACAGCTACAGTAGTTTTTGGCATAATTTCTGAAAGACTGATGCAGGCCTTTAAAAAAGGTGCTCTTTATTTACATCGCTAAACCCAACGGTTTAGACGTAAATCACCCTTAAAAATTAAGTGGTAAATTTACTTTTCTCATTTCATTACCACCAGCTACCAGGTAAATAGCTGTCAAAGTATACTAGAGCTGTCAGTTTAACATCAAATAAATTCGCTTTTTTAAACTATTTAATTTATAATCTTAAAATAACTAATAATGGCTAATCAGTAAATATTCATATTATGGATTATTGCGATATACATTTAATTGATAAAAATTAATGAAACAGTACTAAACAAACTAAAAAAGATTCTCAAAATGTCCCCCATTTTCTTCAATACATTTCCTAACACTCTTCAAAAAATGTCGCCTAACTCGATGAAAAATTTCTGGTGTTTCTTTAATAATTTGGCACTTTTCGATTATCCTGAAGCGAAGATCCTCCACGTTGATTACTGGAATATCGTACACCAATTGTTTCAAATGACCCCAAAAGAAAAAATCCATAGGATTAAGGTCTGGTGACCTCGCTGCCCATGCCAATGGTCCACTTCGTCCTATCCATCGCTCAGGATGCGTTGCATTCAAATACTGTCGGACACGTATACTAAGTGGGGCGGAGCTCCGTCTTGGAGGATCCACATGTTGGCCCTTACTTCCAATGGCACATCTTCCAGATACAATGGGAGACGATTTTGGATAAAATCTAAGTATACGTCACCAGTTAATGGGCCATCAAAGAAATGAGGACCAATAAGGTAATCTCCTATTATCCCTGCCCACACATTTAGTGAAAATCTACGCTGATGTTTCGTTTCTACCACATTGTTTGGGTTCTCGTAAGCATATGTGTGGATGTTGTGTAGATTTGTTATGCCATCACGAGTGAAACCAGCTTCGTCAGTGAATAATATGACGCCAATTAATCGATTATCGTGTTCATACTTAGCTAGGATCTGATTGCACATTTCCAACCGTCTCGGCCGATCATCGTCATAAAGAGCCTGCACCTTTTTTGAATGAAACGGGTAGAGTTGTTCTTCTCTTAGTATCCTCCATGAACTAGCCTGACAGAGCCGCACTTCATTCCCAATTTTTCTAGTACTAATACCTGGATTATCTTCAATAATTTCAAGCACTCTTTCTTCTTGTTGCACGTTTCTAGCAGTTCTAGGTCTTCCCCTATTTCCATTATAACTTTTAAAGGAACCACATTCCGCAAGCCTCCTGTGCACACTGGAAAATGTTTGAGCATGAGGGATATTTCTTTCCGGATAACTCTCCATATAATATCTTCTTGCCAACTCTGCATTACCATTTGCTTTTCCATAACAAAAATGGATATCACAATATTCGATATTTGAATATTGGTGATTAGCCATTATTAGTTATTTTAAGATTATAAATTAAATAGTTTAAAAAGCGAATTTATTTGATGTTAAACTGACAGCTCTAGTATACTTTGATAGCTATTTACCTGGTAGCTGGTGGTAATGAAATGAGAAAAGTAAATTTACCACTTAATTTTTAAGGGTGATTTACGTCTAAACCGTTGGGTTTAGCGATGTAAATAAAGAGCACCTTTTTTAAAGGCCTGGCATCAGTCTTTCAGAAATTATGCCAAAAACTACTGTAGCTGTCAACACTAAAAAATTATGACAAAAAAACAATTTTCAATGTAGGTAAAGTGCCCTCTAGCGGCAAACAATCAATGTGAATTGTTACTAAAATGATGAAGCGCAGAAGACTTAGCCTATCTTTCAAATATTAGTCAAATCGGTTTTCCTGTAAGCGAGTAATTCAAAAAACAAAAATAAAAACTTGAACTTGGACGGCTTGTAACTCGAAAACGAATGACATTTTGAAAAAAAATTATATGAAGCTCTACCCTTATTTTGTCAAGTAGAATCACCCCCTTAAGTTTCGTGATCGATTTTTGAATCACCCTGTATATATATTTGTTTATGCGGCTTTCACGGATTCCTCCGTGTGAGATGCAATAGCAGCTGATATAGCCACATTATGCCGTTGTAATGCTGAAATCACATTCAACAAACGTACAACTACATGCAACTCCGTGTATAAATGAAGTAAATTGCGATCAGTAAATGCAAACTTCGTTCCAATCATATCCATTCCGTGTTAGAGGTTACACAGTTTGAATAAATTGCGATAAAACACAATCCGTCCCATTCCACCACCACCAAGATGATGGCCCACCTGTACCACCATACCGAGAAGGAAGTCAAAACTTACCGTCCCCGCCACAGTGATACGGCAGAGGTACATTCCGATCTGTCCTTCACACAGACAGGTGCATGTCGGTACCCTGATGAGTCTAGTAGAGACGAAACATATATATGTTTATATCCTGGCTTTTCAAATAGTATTAGAGTGGATATTTTGATTATATTTGATTTATTAATTTCTCATTGAAATACATACATATATATATATATATATATATATATATATATATATATATATATATATATATATATAATCGAAGGTTTTCGGGCATCCCGTGTATGTGCTGAGTCCCTTTCAGGACTGTAAGGCAGCTGACGTTTCAATCATATCTTTTCCATGTTCGAGGTTGCATAGTTTGAATAAATTGCGATAAAACACAATCCATCCCATTCTACCACCATCGAAATAATGTCCCCCCCCCCCCCGTACCACCTTACAAAGTTTTGACTTTCTTCTCGAGGAATGATACGATTTCATCTTCTAGTTTGGCGGTTTTGATTTTGTTTTTTGTTGTTTTTTCGAGGTATGTAGTTGGATATCTTGTAACTTGCTTATAGATGTGGTCTTGAAGAATTTCCGCCATCTTGGTTTTGTATTCTTCTGTGTTCATCACTACAGCAGCGTTTCCATGGTCTGCCGGTAGGATAATTATGTTTTTGTTGTTTCTAAGATAATTTAGAGCTTTTATTTCTGAACGTTTTATGTTTGATTTTGGTGGTTTGCTGGTTCTTAGCACAAGAGCCACCTTCTGTCGTATGATTTCTGCTTCTCCTTCTGACTTCTGATGTAGGGTGGCTTCGATATTAGCAATAATGTCATCATTTAGTATGGTCTTTGGGGTTACTGTGTAATTGAAGCCTTTGCTTAAAACTTGTTTTTCTTCTTCTGAAAACTGGTAATTAGAGATATTATGAACGACTTTTGTAATGTCTATCGTCTTGGTTTGGTGACAAGTTTTTTGTTGTAATT
Organism: Diaprepes abbreviatus; assembly: GCA_034092305.1. NCBI lineage: Eukaryota > Metazoa > Arthropoda > Insecta > Coleoptera > Curculionidae > Diaprepes > Diaprepes abbreviatus. The sequence continues at coordinate 2,231,741 of JASJET010000338.1, read as the reverse complement.
CGGCAAATTTCTTCTTTTGCTTGGAAATTTTGTAGTCCATGTAGGTTTCTTTTCTCCATGAGGAAATTTTATCCACGTTGTTGCAGAATAGAGGGTGAATCTGTCTGCTTAGTTGTAGGTATAAGTCGTAGAAAGTTTTTTTCTTTTTTTGCAAGTTGCTTTCGCTTTTCTCGAATTTGTTCCCGTAGAAGCGCTTTGCTTGTGTTCCTTAGAATGGCTTCCATTTTCTTGGTTTTCAGGTGGTATAATAGTTTCGTATAAGTAGGCAGGATGTTGTTATCGCGGCATCTCATTAGGAATGTTATGTCGCACAGTAATGTCGATATCTTGGTCCTTAGTATTTCGAAGCGTCTGGTTCCTTGACCTACTAATAACCAGAAAAGACGACCCAAGTATCGATTATACGGTCTACAAAAACCTACACACACAATCAGATACCTGAACGCCGAATCTCACCACCATCCATTACAGTTACAATCAGACACCAACACACTGATCTCCAGATCCTTGCGACTAACCAAACCCACGAACTGCCAAGAAGAACTCAACAACATCACAACAGTTCTAAAGCAAAACAACTACAAAGAACAAAATATCAAAAAGGCCATAAAACGGAACTCTTCCTCTAGAAAGTAACAGTATTGGTCTCCATTTAATCTTAAAGGAAAGAACATGGGTCAATTAGATAATCACCTATGACATCAATTCATCCATTTAATCATAACTGATGTTGATGTTGATAACTGGCGTCAAGAAATGCATTCGGATATTCTTCAGACCAAACGTGAATTTGTGAAAATTTCTTATGGATTTCCTTAGAAAATTTGCCCCATCAGTAAACAAAATACGAGATAAAAAGGGGGAGGTTGAGCGATTATTTGAAATATTCACTTACAAAAAACTATACGTGACAAAAAATCTCAAGGTAAAACCGTCTGCACTCGCTGGATATGGTCGGGATACAATTGATGTTCTTTCAAAATTCCGAATACTGTAAAATTGCTTATATTTAATATAATGGCAATTTCCTTCGTACTTGTTTTTAGGAGATTCTTCTATTAAATTAAGAACAGCTTCCTCTAACGCTTGGGTTCTTATCTCCCGAGAACGTCTACAATCAGAAGTTCGTTTTAGAACTTAATTGGAGCTGCATCTGAACATATTTTATTTTTTTGTGGAAAAAATATTGATTTTAAGAGACAAAAAAGTTTCACAATACGATGGGGTAAAATTTTACATACCCGGAAAAAGTACCACTCTGTATATTATTTCACATAATAATAATTTTTATGAGAACTGGAAAAAGTGTAAAATGTATTCGAAATTTGACATAATTATTTTTAAAAATAAATGATATAAATTTAAGTGCTAGAAATAATAATAAAATTTTACACCCTGTATCTTCAAAACTAAGCATTATCGAACATACTTACTCCGTGGCGTTACAACCCCGTGTGGGTGTTAGCCGACTTGACAATATGCCTCCATTCGTTTCTGTCCTTTGCTAGCTCCATCCAGTTCTCTACATTCATAGCTTTAAGGTCTCCTGCTATATTATCCCGCCACCGGAGCCGGGGTCGTCCAAGTGGTCTTTTTCCAGTTGGGGTCTCTTCCCACACCAGTCTCACTATTCTTTCGTTAGAGTGTCTTATGAGGTGGCCCGTCCACTGGAGCCTTCTAGACTTTATTTCTTTTACTATGTTGGCGTCTGCGTATAACTCTTCTAACTCTTTGTTTGTTCTTATTCTATATTGTCCCGTTGCCCCATCCAGTAACGGGCCAAAGATTTTCCTTAGGATTTTTCTCTCCCAAACTCGCAGTCGCTCTTCGTTTGCCTTTGTTATTGTCCAAGTTTCGCTGCCGTACATCACTACTGGTCTTATAACTGTTTTATACAGATTTATCTTTGTTCGTCTTGTTAGTTGTTTCGATTTTATCAGGTCTCGAAGGGCGTAGCTACATCTGTTCCCAGCTTGGATCCTATTGTTTATTTCTTGTGATCCGTTATTATCTTCAGTTATTGTTGTTCCAAGATACTTAAATTCTCTGACGCGCTCAAGTTGTAGTCGTCGATGGTGATGTTCTATCCAATTCTGCCTCTGTTTCGAATATTGCGGCTCGTGTACATATATTTAGTTTTGTTTTCATTTATTTGTAGCCCCATCTTCTCTGCTTCCTTCTCGAACATGATGAAAGTTTCCTTCATTTTTATTCTTGTGTTTTTTATTAGATCTACATCGTCTGCAAATGCCAGCAGTAAGTTTGGTCCTTCTCGATGGAATATGGAAGTCGGTGTATCAATTCTTGCATTTCTGATTATGTGTTCTAAAGCTACGTTGAAGAGTTGTGGTGAGAGTGCATCTCCCTGCTTCAGTCCATTGTTAATCTCAAATGTCTAGGAGTACTGTTGACCAACTCTTACCTTACACCGTAGTCGTTCCATACTCATCCGTATCAAGTTGACTAGTTTTTTAGGAAAGCCAAGTTCTTGCATCGCTGTCCACAGTCTCATCTGGCATACTCTATCGAAAGCCTGTTTAAAGTCTATGAACATCTGATGAAGCTCTCGATCGAACTCCCAGCATTTTTCCATTATTTGTTTATAGTGAATATTTGGTCAACAGTAGATCGGCCGGGTCTGAATCCGCATTGATACTCTCCAATGATTTCTTCTGTGTACGATTTGGTTCTTTCTAACAGAATGTTTGCAAGGATTTTGTAGGTAGTATTAAGGAGCGTTATTCCCCGGTAGTTGTTACATTGCTTTTTGTTACCTTTTTTGTGAATTGGTACGATAACACCTTCTTTCCATTCGTCTGGCATTGTTTCTTCCTGCCAAATACCTTGAATTAGCTTGTATATAGATCTGTATAGTGCTTCCCCTCCGTGCTTCAGACACTCTGTGGGGTATACCATCGCTGCCTGGGGCTTTATTATTTTTAAGTTTTTTAATTGCTTGGGTTACTTCTTCATATGTCGGGCAATGGTCTTCTATTTCAGCTGTATGCACCTCTATATTTGATGTATTCGTGCTAGCTCCACCGTTTAGCAGTTGGCAGAAGTATTCCTTCCAAGTTTTTAAGATTTCCTTGTCATTAGTAATAAGCTCTTCGCTGTCTTTTTCAAGGAAGTTTCCTGTTTTTGCTTGGTACCCTGCTTTTATACTAGAGACTTCTCTAAAGAATTGTCTTGCTTTGTTGTTCTTCCGATTTTCTTCTATTTCTCTGATTATTTGTTCCTGTAATCCTTCTTTTTCCTTTTCATTAGTTTTCTTGTCTGTGTTCTAGTATATTTGAACCGTTCAATATTTTGTCTGCTGGATTTTTGTAGCATGTCTCTTCTAGCTAGGTTTCTTTCTTCTATGGATTTCTGGCTATCGTCATCGAACCATTTTTTTGTTGATCTCTTTTTGTTACCCAGTATTTCATTAGATACGCTTGTCAAAGTTGATTTTATATTCTTCCAAGTCGAGTCTATGTTGTTACTTTCTTCTGTCTGTTTCAATTTTATTTGTATAGCGTTTTGAAATTTCTCCTGTGTCTCCTTATTCTGCAGACTTTCTGTATTCCATGTGATTGCTGGCGTATTCTTGTGGGTTTTTTGGGACGCTATTCTTGTTCTCACCTTCGTTCTTACAAGGAAATGATCCGTGTCTCCATCCGCCCCTCTTAGGCTTTTCACGTCTAAGCAGTTACTACCTCTTCTGGCATCTACTAAGTCGTGATCGATCTGATTTATTGTGACACCGTCATTATCGGACATATGTTTGTATAAACTTTTATGCTTATAATTAGCTCAAGAATAACTTTTAAAATTTTTCGGACTATCAGGATATATCAGGATTGAGATTTGTAGATTAGTCAAACTGTTTTTATCCTTGAAATTCTGCATTTTATCATAATTTTACGACTTCATGAGGAATAAAAATCTAGAGTTAGTCTCGATGATTTATCCTTAATACGTTTAATATAGTTGTTGAGAACTTTAATTGCATCATTATTGTATGATAAACACTTCCTTTTTTATATGTATTGCGTTTTATTTATTATATTTTTATATGTCTATACCTTATTCTTTGTACAGGCCTCGAAAATGATTTAAAACACAGCGAAAACTCGGTAAAAGGAAAATACTTGTTTTTCACCATTTAACGAACCAAATCCTAACTAAACTCAGTTGAATATTTAATTATAACGTTTACTATGTTTCTATTACTCACTAATTATATGTTTCGAAAAACAAATAGGCATACTATCAAAATTATTATAAACCATATCATGCCTTTGAAACAGCTAATCTGTCATCATCTAATATTTATCATTTCAAGAGTATTTATTAAGGGAATTTGGTAGTCCCACGGCAATTAGCAAATAGGATAATAATATAGTTTAGGAACGTGTAATTTAGTCGACTAAGTATACCTCCAAAATCATAACGGTACATAAAATGAAACATTTGGACAGTAATAAACGGTGACCTCAAAATAAAGAATGAAATCTTTCTCGGCATTGGTCAAGTTGGAAATCATAGTTCTTGGATTCATAACGTGTCAAATTGGATTATTATCCGACGTTTCGCACGAGGCGTCTTCAGAGTCTGGTTTCTGTAAACATAAAATTATAGAATCATCGAAATTTGTAAATATCCAAATAATATTAATACAGATGCAGGTTACAGTCTACATCACACGTGGAAATCGATTGTACCGCTGGATCACGGTTCGCTGAGCACCAGTCGGTCATAAATACCGGGTTGTTCCTCCTCGATAGTCATTCAGTTTTTTGATCTCATGGAATAAAGATCCCTGAAGATGCTTCGTGCAATCGTAGGCGAAACGTCGGATAATAATTCCAATTTCACACGATTTGAACTCAAGAACCATGATTTTAAACTTGAACGAAGCAGTGAAAGCTTTCGTTCTTTATTAGCGAACCTCTATGGGGAGAATATCAAAAAAGATGCCAAAACTTTTAGCGATCTTCACAGCAGCAAGATGAAAATGATATGCCGGTTAGTCTTTCTTCTAAGATGTCGTGACGAAAATATAATACCAAAATCGTTGCAGATAAAATACCACATAACTTCCAGAAGTGCCAAAAATATCTACATGCATGCAAGCACGGTCCTCGTCAGAGAAATAGTCAAGGCAATTCGTCGAGATTTGGATACAATTGCCCGTAATCTCTATAAATTACATCTAGGATTATCATTTCTAATGGAATGGGATAAATTTGCAACTCTGGATAAAATCAGCTACGCCCAAACAGAAAGAATCCGTCATCAAGTCACTATGAAGGAAAAAAATTCGAAGGACTTTTGAGCAACAATAATCCAGCAAGAGCACCAATGAATACAGTCGTCAATTGTCAAGTATACAACTTACCGAAGCAGAGAAAACTATCTTATCCAAAGGCCAAAACTTCGTCATCACTCTACGGTGCATACTAGTGGAAGAAATAATTTCTAATGTTGAAGCTTACCTTAAGAGTAAACAGACACGATTCGATACAAAACAACGAAGATCATAAAACACTCACAGCTACCTAAATCAAATATTACAGAGAACAACACCATCTTAGTTATCCCTGCTGACAAAGGAAATGTTGTTAAGGATAAGGATAAATATACTGAAAAAATAAACTAGCTCTTAGACGACAATACTTACAAAGTCATTCGGACGGATCTGGCAAACAATATTGAAAGGAACCTCATATCTCTAACTAACGGCTTCAGCCAGAAGAAAAGAAAGCCATTAAACCAAGCAGCCCCAAGATTCCTACTCTCTACGGACTGCCCAAAATACATAAAGAAAATGTACATCTACGTCCAATCGTCAACGTAATAGACTCTCCAACCTACAAAATAGGTAAATATCTGGTCAAACTTACATCCCTTTACACGAAAAACAGAATCAATTTTGTCCAAAGATTAAAAACCATCGAATTAAAGCCCGGAGACATATTGGTTAGTTTTGATGTAGAATCCCTGTACATAAATGTTCCTATAAATTACTCAGTTTCCATAATATCGGACGTATTATGAAATAACAACAAGGACTCCACCATACTAGAATTAATTAAAACATATCTGATTTCCACTTATTTTACATTTCAAGGAACTTTCTTCGAGCAGACTTCAGGAGAGGCCATGGAATCTCCGCTATCACCTGTGGTAGCTAACATCTTCATGGAAGCTTTCGAAGAAAACGCCTTGTCTTTTGCGACATCTCTTTGGTATATAGAGCCATTTCAATAAGTGACGAATAATAACTGAAATTAGAAACAGAAAAACTGGCTAGTGCTCTGAGAGACAACGGATATTGCGCTGAAGATATAAGACGTTCTATTAATAAATATAAAAACCCAACTCTTCAACAAAATATCGTAAATGTACCTCCTATGGACGATGTTGTCTTACCTTACATACATGGAACCACCGACAAGATTGCTAGATTGCTCCGAAAATCAGATATTCGGACAATTTTCAACACATGTAACAGAGTTGGATAATGTTTGAAGTCTCCAAAGGACGCAATTCCATTTCAAACAGAAGGCGTTTACAATATACCTTGCTCATGTGGTAAAGTGTATGTAGGTGAAACAAGACGGTCCATATCCGCTAGAATTAAGGAACATGAAGGATGTATAAAAAAGAAACAAATTATACAATCTGCAGTAGCTGAACACCAGCATTGCTCAGGTCACACTTTAAAATGTCTGGTTTCTTTAAACGTAAAATTAGACAAAGAAAAAATTCTTTTTTGCCTTTAAAGCTTGCTCTAAATATGTTTTAAATAGAATAGGGTACAAACATCATCCTAAATTCAGATCCTTTATAACTGTGAAGCCATTGGACCAAGCAGTTCCTATTCTGATTTACGCTCCGGTGTTGTATTATCGATTTTATAACGTGCTTGGTAATATTCGTCTTTTGTAAAGCATCCAAGAGATTCACTATTATATATCTTTTATAAATCCACAAACAGAATATGAATTTCTTTGTGGAAGGCTGATCCTTTTTCAATTATTTGAGTGGTGCACAAGAGACAGTCTACAGTTAATCCAACCAGATCTAAACTCACCTTGTTCCTCTTCCTCCAAATATTTATATTCACCTGGTATTTCATTTTTCAGGATATTTTCAAATATTTTGTTGAGTGTGCTAGTAATTGATGTATCTCTGTAATTCCTTTCTTATGAATAGTTGAAATCTATGAAACTCTTTGATCTCTCGGAATCTCGGTATAATTAATACAATCTTGAAAGATCCTTGGTAGATGTCTGTATAAATTTAGAGACCAACTGGCAGGATTTCCGCCTGAGCCTGAAGATTTTTGGTTTTTAAGGGATCAACATATTTCTTCCACTCTCATCGCAATTAACGTAATTGGTAAGGCAATATACACTCTAGTTATCTCTGATTCACCGTTATTCTAATTAGTTTTTTCCCAATGTTGTGAAGATACTGGAGATATTAAATCTGTTATTTTATCTCGAAATATATTTATTATAATCTTTCAGCCCTCTATACTTTTTCATGTACCTGGTTAAATACTTAATTTATTAAAGTTTTTTCCTCTTCTTCACTTTTTTCCGTACTATTTTTGTTGTTACTTTGGCTTTAGCTTCTTTATATTATATTTTATCCTAATCTTTCTTTGGCATTAAAATACTTGTCTATTATCATTTAATGTACTTATCCCACCAATACGATTTATGATACTGAATATTATTTTCAACTACATCTTAAACTTCTGTCGCAGATGGCGGCACACTCAGAATCTGGTTTATAGGTTCCGACACAGAAAGGTTTAAATATGAGTATGCAGATGTAGAAAGTGTACCAAACGTGTCTGGGGAAAGCTCCGATGGACCTACTGATGAGTCTACCGTCGTTAGCTAGGACGAAACACCACTTTTAGGGTCTAAAATTAGATTATGGCGAACGGATCGCTTCGACACGGGTGCGGTCTCGTTTACAACACTTCGCTTAGTGAATACAGTTCTTAATCTATTTGTAATACTCTTCTATGATGTTGTAAGCTATATTTTCAAATGTGTCCCATAATTTCAGCTGTTTATAAATAATAATAATGATATCCGAATGTATCCCTTTTTGATAATTAGAAGTAAATATCTGTATCTTACATTTAGTTTTAAAAATAATTTTTCAATGTTACAATCAGTAGAGAGACTGCTGAAAGATCTAGATACAAACAGTTGTTAATAAACGTCTAAGTTCATTTACTTTTATACTGACAATTTTCTCAAATATGGAGGGAAGATAAGAAATATTTCTTCCATTTTAAATTAAGACAAACGTGACTACTTTATGGTCCGAAAACATATTTTATCTCAGCTATTACTTTTGCTGTTATATGAAAAGTTTCCCCTTGTTTTGGTATGTTACCAGTTTTTTATGTCTGTATTTTATTAGCTTATTTTCTTATCTGTCTACATTATTCTAAAAATGTCAATAGAACGTATATATTTGTATCAAATTAGAAAGTTAACTATTCGGCTGAAGCTGAGAAGAATAAAAACCACTTAAGGTATAGAATCGGTAAGATAGATATACAGAATCTCATACATATATATATATATATATATATATATATATATATATATATATATATATATATATATTGTGTAGGTAGTCACCTTTTCTCAGGTGTGATAAGTTTTTGATTATGAAAATGTCAAACAAGAAAGGACATAAATAATTAATTAATGCATTTATGTGGTAAGTGTAGATGGTAGAATAGATATTAGTTAAAGTATGTAAGAATTTATATTTGAATTATGTTTTAAAAGGACATAAAATGCCTATAATTGTGTAATGACATGATAAAATATATAAAAATTAGTATGAAAGTTTGGACATTGATGAATATAAATTAAGAATAATAAACATATGTCACTCTAAAAGACATGAATCTTATAAACTAATAAATAATGATATTTTGAATAAGGTGTGAAGTTTTATTGACCAGAGATAGTGACTAAAAATGGAATTTTAAAACAATATAGTGAAATCCACAAAGATGAGAATCTTAATCACCCATTTTATAAATAGTGCGGGTAAAGATAATATTAGTGAGAATAAGCGTCAAATAATAACCCTTTAGAGAAATATAGATACTATTCATCAATGGTTATTTATAATTTACTTATTACACAACGGTATTTATTAAAACTTTGTTAAAAATATTGTAAATGGATAAGAATAGTATAAGAAAATGTAGATTATAAGTTGATTTTAATAAGAAACTAGAATCAAATAGTACCTAATTGTAGGTAAAACCTTGTTAAATTTTCAGTTGTTATTTTGAAAAGTAAAAGGAGTAGATATTCATCGGTTCTTGTGTAAAAATCGCTAGTCTTTTTTATTAACAAGACCATGACCCCAAGATCTTTCATTTGTTATTTTATAAAAAAAAATTAAAGGAAGACAGTGCAGATTAATCTGTGGTAGAGTTAACATTGCTGGTCTCATCCATTAAAAGTTTTAAAAAAGGTAAGAAACATAGAGCCTGGATATAAAAATATCTGGAGATTGAAAGTCAATTTTAAAGCAAGGAAAAGAAGTGTAATAAATTAGTAAATAAATTATATCAATAAGCAAGCAACTGTGAAAAATATTTAAAAGTTACAATAGTTGGCAAAGGAGAAAGGATTTTTAAGTTTTTCATTATTAAAAAAGGAAGGAAGAAATCTAAATCGTGGGTATAAAAAATTTCTGGAGATTAATTTATTTAATGTGAAAGATATAGACTTGTCTCAAAACATTTTAATAAAATAGATATATACTAACCTTATTATGAATAGTTATAGTTAGTAATAAAACAAATTGTTTAATTTGCAGTGTAACAAGATCATTTTTAATAATAACGGCACAGACTAAATTATTTTTAGATTGTTTAAAATAAAATCACATATACTTAAACAATAGTAATTTTTGACCGTTCAGACATTTAGACAATATTGCGAGATTTAATAATCCTAAATACCATAAAATAATACAGTGCATATTGAATAATATTGATAATTTAATTAGGTATAGATAAGGTGATTTATAAATTTTACATAAAACTGCACCCACTGATATGACTGTATTATTTTAAATAAAGTTTGTATTTATGTTTTTTGAATCATTGGTTTGATTTTTTTCTATTAATAATTATAAGTTCATCTGAACTCACCTGAGAAAGAGAAAATTGACATCAATGTTTTTAAGCTTCTAATCACTAAAAACGAGGTACATTCAGAAATACAGCACATATGTAATTGAGTAATTTTTATTGAAAATTAAAAAATTTTGGTACAAATCAATTATGCTTAGGTATAGTTTTTTGTGCCCGGCGCCCAACAATTTAATAAGTATCATGTATATATGTACATATATATATATATATATATATATATATATATATATATATATATATATGTATATATATATATATATATATATATATATATATATATATATATATATATATATATACTAGCTGACCCGGCAGACTTCGTACTGCCTCATCGATAAATAAAAGACCTAATCTTTTGTATAAAATGATTTTAAAACAAACAAATCGAATCCGTATTTAATAAAAAAGCATTTATTGAATAAAGCATGAAGTTTTATTATTATTTTCGATACATCATGTTGCTTACTTAGAAAACAGAGTTTTCCTGAAATACTGGCTATTTATAAGGTTTAAATTTGATATTCACAGACACACACTGTTAAAATACAGTCTGTTAATTAATTTAAAGCTTTCTCATAAACTATATTTTTTGTTTTGTTTTGTGGTGCGTAAATAAACAAAGAAGACGGTTTTCCGACGCGCGAACACGCGACGTATAATTGTCCATGCGCGAAACAGGGATACTCCAAGTTGATTCCACAAACTTCTAACGACTGTCCTTGCGATTTATTTATGGTCATCGCAAAGGCCAGACGTACTGGAAATTGTAAGCGTTTAAAATCGAATGGTAAGTCCGTTGGAATCATCGGTATCCGCGGGATCAAGACATCCTCTCCTTTGTATTTTCCTTTTATGATTGTCGCCTCAATGACGTTATTCATCAGTCTTTTCACAGCCAGTCTTGTTCCATTGCATAGTCGAGGTTGATTAATGTTACGCAGCATGATGACAACTGATCCTACTTTCAACTGCAAATTGTGACGTGGTAATCCAGGCAATTCCAGTGAATTTAAGAACTCAGTGGGATAGTTGACTACGTTATCCTGGTTCATTACGGTGTCGACTGATTTGAAGGAAACCAACTGTCCTGGAAGAAAATTCTGAATGGTCGCATTAAGATCCTCGACATCTTTATTTTTCGCTGCTAATATTGCTCGTTCACCCAGCCAATTATGGTTCTTGAACTTTTGCGCTATATCTGGGAAAACTCGCTGAATAAGCTCCACTTTTGAGTCTGTGATGTGACAGAAATCTGTAGGTAATGTGATGAATCCGGTCGAGGTGTCCACTGCAACTTTATTATTTCCAATGTCTAACAACTGCTTCGCAAACACATTTGCAGTTTCATCTTGTTGCAAAAATACTCGCATGTTAGTTGTTAAGTGGAGTGTCTTTACGTACTGCCACAAATTTGATGATTTTAGGCATGCATTTAGTTCATCAGCAACAGTTGATCGGGGAATAACTGGAAGAGTCTGACGAAAATCACCTGACAACAGAATCATGGCCCCACCGAAAATATTTTGGTTGTCACGAAGATCTTTCAACGTTCTGTCCAGTGCCTCCAGTGACCTCTTATGGGCCATTGTGCATTCATCCCAAATAATCAATTTGCATACCTGTAGGATCTTGGCCATTGCGCTATTTTTGGCGATGTTGGAAATTGGTGTTTCGGTGATTTGCATGTTTAGTGGTAATTTCAAGGCAGAATGTGCAGTTCGCCCGCCTTCTAGCAGAGTTGCAGCTATTCCAGATGAAGCCAACGCTAGAGCAACATCATTTCGCGATCTGATCCTCGCCAAAAGCAATGAAATTAAAAACGTTTTTCCGGTTCCTCCGGGAGCATCAAGGAAATAAATTCCACCAGATCCACTGTTCACAGCTTCTATCAAAGTGTCGTACGCAATTCTTTGTTGTTGATTTAATTGTGGAACATTTGTACGAACTGTTTCGGCCAATGCTTCAATGTCGTACTGATGTTCTCTTTGCAACTCGTGGTTTAATGCATCGTGCATATGACGATTGGGTGCTGTCATTCCCAAACACGACAATACTTTATTTGCCATCAATAAACACATATCTTCTATCATGATCAATGTGTCATTGTAAATTTCTTCAGTCATTTGTAGTGTAGGATTCAAAGTTTGACGGCGCACACGATGCAAAACATCCTCAGACATGTCATCTCTATACTTAACCCACAAATCTTTTGGATTCGAGGGGAAACATGTCGATATGATAATCGCAAACAATGTACGAATTTGATGCGGCGACGAAGATATTACGGAATCCTTGAGCGTATCATCCCAGTGCGAATCGTTCTCAAGTAAATGTAATAGTTGACATGCCTCACGGTAAGTCGCACACAGCTGTCCATTAACTGTTCTCAGTTGTTTAAACGATGTCGGACCACGAACATTCACCAACAACAACCGCAAATAATAACATTCATCGTTATTTGGATGTACTGTGTAGATGCGACCCAGAGCATCAGAAGCAAATACATTTGGATGTCCTTCAACTGGTGTTCCTTGTTTTCGACGCTGAAACGATTTCGATGATGCGTTCCATGTGTAATAGCGTGGCATGTCAGCATACAGCAAAGTGCGAGCAAAATCATCAGTTTGACAGACTGTAAAGAAACTTGTTAATGTTGTCGACGGTGGATGTGCCGCCCTGTCTGCCGCGTTAGATTCATTAAAATAAACTCGTTGACCATTTTCTAAATGGACTGCCAAATGGACTACTGTAGGGTGTCTTTCATGGATCGCAAATGAAAAGATACGCCAAATAGCTTCGTTGCTACTTACATAGCGACCCATCTGGTACTGTGATATTTCATCATTTGCATTGGTTACACCGAAGACAGCCATATCACTACCTTTATTAACATATTTACATATGTACTTTATCGACTTCACAGAATTACAATATTCCACATTGATGTGAGTCTCAAAAGCTTTGGACAATATTGGCGAGTATGGCACAATCCAACGATTGTCTACATCAACATTTTGTCCTTTTACCTTCACAACTACCGATCGCCCACTGTCCGCAACTGATCGCCGACGATACAATGGGTATCCATCATTTCCAGTTATGGTTTCAGCAAGCAGGTCTCTTGGGTATCGCTTGGAACACCTACCGTCGACCATACAGGGTGAGTTGTAGTTGAAATGTCCGCAAGGTCCATGTATCATGTGTTTGGTAACTACTGCATGCAATTTTGGGTCAACTATTTCATCTGGAATTTCAGCTGAAATTATGGAATCAATCTCATCTGGCCTTATTTTGTCCACTAACCAGACTAAAATGTGCGCATGTGGCAATCCACGCTTTTGCCATTCTACAGAGTACATCCAACAACGGACTCGGCCATACACACAATGCTTTATTAAGAAATTCATGAGAGATTTTAATTTTTGTTTAAAAACTCTGGCAGTTATGTCATGTCTATCAACTGGTGTTTGGCTATGTAGTAATTCCTTCTCGATTTCGGACCATTTTGGGTTACATGTGAATGTAACAAATAAGTCTGGGCGGCCATAATGCCTAACATATGACATAGCATCCTGAGCATATTCATGCATGTGGCGTGGGCTTCCTATATAAGTAGCTGGCAAAATTGTCATTCTTCCTACATTATTCACATTGCCATCAGCATTTATAGCATCGCGGAGATGGATGTATTCCTCTGACCGTAGCTGTCGTTGGTTCAAACGGATGTATGTCAATCGTTCAGTCTCAATTTTGACATACATGTCAACTGCAAACTGATGAAAAAGTCGTTGACACATCAAAATATGATTTACTTCACCTTGACGGATCATGAGTCTGTATGAATAGAAATTCATAGCACTAACTTTTTTATTTGTTTCAGCACCTGCAATCAAAAATGATAAATGTTTAAATTGTTACTTAGATGAATTGAATTTAAAAATATTATTTAATCTTGTTCAATTCATTTACCTGTTACTTGATTTACCATTTTGATATTAAAATGGTATCCATCTTCCCCCTGCCAGAAGATCAAAGGATATTGTAGTGCATCATAACTCCTGTGTGTTTCAGATACACGTTTTAAATCACTATTCCGACGATGAAGCACAATATCTCTAGATTGTAAATTTTCTCCCACAATGACAACAGCCACTTCATCAATGGTAGGTGAATTGAACCTCCTTGTGTGTTCACCGGCAGGTGTTTTGTCAGCTTGAATAATAATATTATGGCTATCAGTTGGCATCCGATCCAATGCTATTTTGAACATGTTTACTAAATTGTTATACTGATGAAGAAACATTTGTAATTGTTGGACAATGGTTCTCTTCACTGTTGGATTGTGAGCACAACGATTATTAATTTCCGCATCTGAATTGCCCATAAAATAAATTTGTAAAAATTGATGATCTGCATCAGGTAGTGGTAACAGAGTTCCCAGTAAGTGATAAATTTGTCCTTGTATCTGTAATTTTTTAAAATTTGTCCATTAATTATTTCCGATATAGTACAAACTTGAATAATATAAAAAAATATTCTTATATAATACCTTGACTCTCCATTTTATTTAGAAAACGTTTGTATGGGAAATAGAAAAATGCTGTTTTGAGGATTTTCCCGGCAAGTATTCGAATTTTTCTTACCTTTTAAACCTTCCCTAGACCTTCACGAATAATTCAAGACCAAGATAAGATAAATCCGTTCAGCCGTTCTCGAGTTTTAGCGAGACTAACGAACAGCAATTCATTTTTATATATATAGATATATATATATATATATATATATATATGTGTGTGTGTGTGTGTGTTTATGAGGCTTTCACGGATTCCTCCGTGTGAGATGCAATAGCAGTGGATATATCCACATTATGCCGTTGTACTGCTGAAATCACATTCAGCAAACGTACAACTATATGCAGCTCCCTATATGAATGAAGTAAAATACGAACAGTAAATGCAAACTTCTCTCCATCATATCCTTTCTGTGTTAGAGGTTGCACAGTTAGAATAAATTGTTATAGAACGCAATTTATCCTATTCCACCACCATCGAGATGATGGCCTACCTGGTACAGGTAGGTCGGCGAAGTCGCGTTCAGTATTTGCATGCTTCCTTTCAATCTGTCCTTTGCACAGCCAAGTACATGTCGGTACCCTGATGAGTCTAGTAGAGACGAAACATGTACCTCTGCCGTATCACTGTGGCGGGGAGGGTAAGTTTTGACTTTCTTCTCGGTATAGTGGTACAGGTAGGCCATCATCTCGATGGTGGTGGAATAGGATAAATTGCGTTCTATAACAATTTATTCTAACTGTGCAACCTCTAACACAGAAAGGATATGATGGAGAGAAGTTTGCATTTACTGTTCGTATTTTACTTCATTCATATACGGAGCTGCATATAGTTGTACGTTTGCTGAATGTGATTTCAGCAGTACAACGGCATAATGTGGATATATCCACTGCTATTGCATCTCACACGGAGGAATCCGTGAAAGCCTCATAAACACATATACGCCATCCGGCGGGAGGTCGGCGAAGCCGCGTTCAGTATTTGCATGCTTCCTTTCAATCTGTCCTTTGCACAGCCAAATACATGTTGGTACCCTGATGAGTCTAGTAGAGACGAAACATGTACCTCTGCCGTATCACTGTGGCGGGGAGGGTAAGTTTTGACTGTCAATAATTCTTATTTCTCCAATGCTAAACAATTTAGTTTAATTATTTTTTTTTACGGGCACTTTGCGCAGTCGTGTAAAAAACGACAAAATCTTCGCAATATATATATATATATATATATATATATATATATATATATATATATATATATATATATATATATATATATATATGTATATATATATACATTGCACAATATTAACTTTTTTCCGCCATATTATAAGCGCCATCTTGGATTGTACTCAACCTATTTTAGCTAAGATGAGATGGGTAATCTGTATATAAACGTATATAGGGACATTTCAGTACGGAGAGAGAGAAGTTAGAGTGAGCTTCCAGAGTGTTCTAAATATATCCCTGCAGTTTCAATTTATCCATTTTTGCAATACAAATACTCTTTGCATCTAGCACTCTTCCCCATAGCAGAATATTGTAGCGGAGAGGTTAGTTACAACATTCCAGTTAATTATTATTTTGGTTTAGCAAAATTTGACTTGGTTATTGACTAACATATATGATCTAATGATGTCCTTCACGAGAAGAGCAGTCGAATTGAGAACTTAATTATTTTAAGTCTGTTAAAAATAATAATCCACCTAAAATTCACTTAAAAATAACCTATTCAGCTCAATATCTAATTAATTTTTAATATAAAATAGCTTTTACTTTATCCTTTGCTATTTAGGATTCATTTTTTATGAGTAAAAAACTAACAGGCTTGTTTGAAGGTCATAGACAACGATGTTTCTTGCTAAGTAGTAGATATCTGTTGGATTTTCATTGTCTTTATTTTTTTTTGTTGAAGATCACGACGTTTCGGCTAGTAGTTATCTCTAGCCGTTTTCAAGTGAAACTAAATAAATCCCTTAGCTACATGACTACTTATACTAAAAGTAAATGCAGTGGAGTGTGACTGAGATGGGTGCAGTCATGCCTACTATGGCAAAATCCCGTTTTTTTATGCTGCATTTAGTTTTAGTTTACAATTATTAAAAAGTGGTTTCCACACTTCTCTTATATCTAAATATGGTTTACTAAAACAACTCGGGTTCTGATATATAACCGCGGCTTCTTTGAATTTCCGTTTTCTCCAATGTTGTTCTCGGTGTAGTATTTTAGCCTTTTTATGTGATGTCCATGAGTCCAGGCATGGTTGGCGGCACCAAATTTTTCTGTTTATCCTCGAGATGTACATTTTTGGTGTTCTTTGAACCTTACGTCAAGAGGTGTTGTCGTTCAACAACCATCTCGAAGCCACAGGACAATTGTTAATATATCTGTCAAGAAATTAACCTCAGCGGAAAACTTACTACTTGCCAAAGGTTTGAACTTCACGGTTGCTCCAAAAGAGGTTCCCATTCTCGATATAATTAGCGCCGCAGACTCAGGGAACATCGAAGACTCTTTTGCAGATGAGTTCAGGTGGAAAATAAGAGAATCTCTACAAAAATCTAGAAAAACCGAACCAAACATCAGCAAAGACGAAAAAACTGCCCTAGTTAATCTACAGAAGGACTCCAGTATTAAAATTCTACCAGCGGATAAAGGAAATGCTACAGTCGTAATGAATGCTGAGACATACAATCAAAAAATTGACGAAGTTTTAAGGAAATGAAATTATACATCTCTTGCTAAAGACTCCATATCTGCAATTGAAGGAAGAATTTATCACGATCTTAAGAAACATGAACGGTATATTCCTGAGAGGATCCAAACTCAATTGACGTCACACCATAGCAAAACCCCACATCTTTATGGACTCCCGAAAATACATAAGCAAGACATGCCCTTACGACCTATCACGAGTTCCCGGAACTCTCCGACTTCTGAACTTGCCAAATTTATCCTCCCAATTCTGAGACTACTACAAGGAAATACATCGTCCTGGGTTAAGAACTCGCAACATTTCGTAGAAATTATACGTGAAATAGAAGTACAACCGGAAGACCATTTTATTAGTTTTAACGTGGAAAGCCTTTACACCAACGTTCCAGTTAAGGAGTCACTAAAAGTTATAAGAAAGAAACTTGAAAGAACATCTTTAGCACTGCACGCCATTATGGACGTGTTGGAAAGGTGTTTGTCTAATTCCTATTTTCAAGAAAAGGAAAAATTCTACATTCAGGATGATGGACTACCGATGGGATCTTCACTCTCACCGGTGGTCGTAAATATTTTCATGGAATGGTTCGAGACGTTTGCAATTCAATCCACAACTAAGAAACTAAAGTTATGGCTCGGATACGTAGACGATATTTGGAGTGGAAACGACGAAAAACTTCGAAACTTCCTTTTTCATCTCAACAATATCAGCCCAACTATTAAACTCACCATGGAGAAAGAAGTAGAAAATAAATTATCATTCTTGGTTGAAAGAAATGGCTGAACTTCGGTTTACAGAAAAGCCACGCACACAGGACAATACCTTAATTATTCATCTAATCACTCCAACAACACCAAACAAGGAGTTATAAGAAATCTCGTAGATAGAGCCTTAACTCTCTGCAACTCCAACGAGAACTTGATGAAAGAGATAGATTACATTAAAAATGATCTGACAGCCAACGGATACCCAGTATATCTAGTGGATAAATTTCTAGAACAACGCAGAAATAGAACAATATCGACAAGGAATGAAGAACGAAAACCAGTTTTGAATATCCCCTATGTTAAAGGCATTTCAGAAAAAGTTAGAGAGATAGGAAAAGATATAAAATCAACGTTGTTTTCAATTCAAATAACTCTCTGAGAAATTAACTCACTAGGGTCAAACCAACAACTCAAAGGGACATCAGATACCATGTGAATCTGGCAATTCCTACGTTGGTAAAACAAAGAGACCTCTTGACGTAAGGATCAAAGAACACCAAAAATGTAAATCTCGAGGAGAAACAGAAAAATCTGGTGCCACCAACCATGCCTGGACTCATGGACACCACATAAAATGGTCTGAAGCTAAAATACTACACCGAGAACAACATTGGAGAAAACGGAAATTCAAAGAAGCCGCTGTTATACATCAGAACCCGAGTTGTTTTAGTAAACCATCTTTAGATATAAGAGAAGTGTGGAAACCACTTCTTAATAATTGTAAACTAAAACTAAATGCAGCATAAAAAAAATGGGGTGCATGACTGCACCCATCTCAGTCACACTCTACTGCATTTACTTTTAGTATAAATAGTCATGTAGCTAAGGGATTTATTTAGTTTCACTTGAAAATGGCTAGAGATAACTACTAGCCAAAACGTCGTGATATTTTAGTCTTGAAATGTGTTCATTGGTTGTTAAAATAGCTACCAATAAACATAATAAATACATAGTTTCGCGTTTTGTTAACATGTCTGTAAATATAACTCTAAATACAGGCTTGCTTTTAGTTTATAAATTATATGGGGCTAATAAATCACAACACGCGAGATGTATGTATGCATTTAGACGCTATGCGTCGACGTTCGGCGCCCTACTTCATTAAATAAGACGCCTATGTTTTATTATTCTACCCTATTGAAGCAAGAGAGCACATTATGTTTTATTTTTCTAGTTTTAAAAAATCAATAAGTTGAAATTTGTATTTTCTTTATTTAGTATTATTGTACATTGTACAGGGTGAGTCAACGATTGGATGAAGTAAGTTTGTGCCTTTTCGGTGAAATTTACAAAGAAACTATATTCATTGTTTGATACAGTTTATTTTTACGCAGATTTTGAAAATATTTAGGACTCTACAGGGTGAGCTAAAAAACTAGGACATCATAAAGTTGTATTTTTTTAAATAGAACACCCTATATACGAATCGTATTTTCGATTTAGCTTATAATTTTAAATCTTTTTTATTAAGGGTTTACTATAACAAAACTTTATAGTTTCTGAGATAATTAAGTTTAAAGAAAAAAAGTCACATTTTCAAGCGTCAATTCAATCCTAAATAACGTTTTCAATTTTGTGACAAATATATTCAAATTTGGAATTTAGCAAGGCCAAGGACAAGTTAATATAATTTTTACCTAATATTTGCAATAAAAGCTACAGGGTGTTGAACACATCGGCTCAAATTTGAACAAGTTTTTTTTTTAATGGTACACCCTGTATATTTTCATGTTATTTAATAGAGTAATAAAAACCCTAAAAGTTTTGTTCAATATATCCTATACCTATTTATAATAGTTTTTGAGATATTTCAGTTTTTCTTATTTTCCATACTTTTTTACAGAAATAGTCTTCATTATCATAGAAGCCATGTAAAATAATAAAAAGAAACTACAGAAACAAACAGAATGTGGTTAAATATGATGAAATACATTATTCGTTATATTACAATGGCAATAGTTTAATTAAACATAATGTGAAAAAATTAACACAACAATAACGACAAGGCAAATTGAAACAAAAAAATTACCTATTAAATACTGAGATTAATTATTTCTTTTTAATAAACGACCCTCTTGTGCAATGCACAAATTTAGTCTTTTTTGCAGATTTTCTCGGACCCTGGACAAAATTAGTGGCGTTATTGTTCTACAGGTATCCCTAATCCTGTTTCGCATATCTTCCACTGTTGTTGGTGGATTAACATACACCTTATTTTTAATATAACCCCATAGGAAGAAGTCTAATGGGGTGATGTCGCAAGACCTTGGTGGCCACTCAATGAAACCCCCATGTCCAATCCATTTTTGCGGATATCGTTGGTCCAAAAACGCACGAACTTCACGATGGTAATGCGGAGGCGCACCATCGTGCTGGAACCACATACTGTCGAGCTCATCCCTATCGAGACCTTGAAGCAGTTGGGGTAGTTCTTCTTGTAGAAAGTTCAGGTAACTATGGCCATTTAGTGGTTCATTAAAAAAGTGGGGTCCAATAATTCGATTATGATGAATACCACACCAAACATTTAATGACCAGTGGTTTTGATGTTGCACCTCTCTAATCCAAAATGGGTTTTCTGTGGCATAATAATGCATGTTGCGTTTATTTACGGCACCGTTACTTCTAAAAGTAGCTTCATCACTAAACATTACCTTGCATAATAAATTTGGATTTAATTAAATCTCCGCATTTATTGTACGACAAAAGTTTACACGACTTTCAAAATCCTGTCCATGCAATTCTTGGTGTAATTCCATGTGATATGGATGATACCTATATTTCTTGGTAGTACGATTAGCGGTGGATTGTGATGTTTCATATAATGCTGCTAACTGACGGCTACCAATATAAGGATTTAACAATACTTGTATTTCTTTTTCTTCATTAGTTACTGGTTTGTTGACCACTTTACGTTTTGGATAATCAACAGTACCAGAAGAATCAAATCTTTGCATTAAGTTTTGAAAAGTATGAGTATTAGGCTGGCGTCGATCAGGATACTTCATTTTGTAAATTCTTTGAGCAAGAAGGCAATTTTTTTGAGCCTCTCCTATTGTATAAATCATATCTATTAACTCATTCTTTGGAAAATTCATTTTATAATATAAGATGAATGCAAAAAAAACCAAACTACACTACATAAAAACTAAAAGAAGCGATTGCGGTTATAAATTTGACACACAGAAAAATGTTCTTTTACATTGTTTTTGCCATGGCTACTATGATAATGAAGACTATTTCTGTAAAAAAGTATGGAATATAAGAAAAACTGAAATATCTCAAAAACTATTATAAATAGGTATAGGATATATTGAACAAAACTTTTAGTGTTTTTATTACTCTATTAAATAACATGAAAATATACAGGGTGTACCATTTAAAAAAAAAAGATTTTTATTCATTTAAACTTGTTCAAATTTGAGCCGATGTGTTCAACACCCTGTAGCTTTTATTGCAAATATTAGGTAAAAATTATGTTAAGTTGTCCTTGGCCTTGCTAAATTCCAAATTTGAATATATTTGTCACAAAATTGAAAACGTTATTTAGGATTGAATTGATGCTTAAAAATGTGACTTTTTTTCTTTAAACTTAATTATCTCAGAAACTATAAAGTTTTGTTATAGTAAACCCTTAATAAAAAAGATTTAAAATTATAAGCTAAATCGAAAATACGATTCGTATATAGGGTGTTCTATTTAAAAAAATACAACTTTATGCTGTCCTAGTTTTTTTGGCTCACCCTGTAGAGTCCTAAATTTTTTTTTGAAATCTGCGTAAAAATAAACTGTATCAAACAGTAAATATAGTTTCTTTGTTAATTTCACCGAAAAGGCACAAACTTACTTCATCCAATCGTTGACTCACCCTGTACTAAGGACAATTTTCAAGATCATTTGGAGATCAAGGTGATTTTTTTAAATAGAAATTTTCCTCTTCTATAGCAAAAAATTTTACGATTGAATATGACCTAGAAATAACCTCGAAGGTCAAAATCAAGGCCATTTCAAAGTGAAGTATTAAAAAATCCTGAAATGGCAGGATAATATGGACTGTTCAAGGCTTGGGAGATAATTAGAGTACTGGGGGCTTGGATGAGAGTGAAAAATTTTTCCTTTGAAAGTGACCTTCAGTGACCTCCTCTTGAACCTTGCGGGTTATCCATAATTTGAATCTGCTAAAAATTCACTAGACTAGGGGAGCTGGAAGAATTCAAATGATAAAGAAAAATAAATAACAACGACTTGATTCAATGGAAAATTGTTCCCGGGAATAACAAACGTTGAAGGTGCTTAAAACAGACCTAGACCATCTTCACCTCCGGGTAAATTTTCAAGCTCACTCGACTTGCAGAGTTCGTTTTCTTTTAATGGAAACCCCTATTTTTGACATCGCATTCAAAAAGAACGGACAATCTTATGTCAAAAATAGTATTTTAAAATTCATTATTCTGTGCTGGGAAGGTTCATCAGTTTAAAAAGCACCCACGGCATTTTTTTGACGAATTTTAGTGGTTTTCTGAGCTTATTAAACGTTGAAAGTGCCTTCAACAAGTACTAGATAAAATGCTTTTATAAAATTGAACTTCAAGCCTATTTTCAAGGTCATTGGAATTCGAGGTCATTTTTTTAAATAAAAAAAGTGCAAAAGTTATTTATTTTTCCTTAAGGTTTGAATTTTTCAAGCTGTCCTTTTATGGCGGATTTTTCGCAATTTCACATTATTGATATCCGGTAAGGTTTAAGAGGGGGTCACTGAAGGTCATTTTCAAAAATAAAAATTTTTCACTCTCATCCAAACCTCCAGTGCTCTAATTTTCCCATGAGTATTCATCAATCGCCAATATCCTGTCATTTTTTGATATTTGACTTTCAAATGCCTTAACCTTGACCTTCGAGGTCATTTCAAGACAATATCTGAACGTAAAATTTTCCATTACCTCCATTTTCGCGGTCAAAGTATGGGGCCCCATTAAAAAAATATCATGACGTTGATATGATATTCAAGGTCAAGGTCCAATTTATTGTCACCTTAACACACATACACAGTTTGATTTCCAGAAACTTTTATAGAAAAAGTTTTTTCTCCATCACTCCATCTCTCATGGATATTAGAACATTGAACTCTGTTAATGCAGGAAACGATCATAAATTGGTTCTATCAAAGATTGGAATAAAGATTACACAAAAGAAAAAGCAGCTGGAAAAGGTTAGGATACAAAAAAAGAACATAGACTCTCTGTGGCATACGTCAACAAAAGAATTATATCAAAAAAGATTGATGGAAAAAATTGAAAGAAAACCGATAAATGAAGAGGAAGATATAAATCATAGCTGGGAAAAAATTAAGGGAAACATAGAAGATGCTTTAAATGAGTCATTGGGCACACATACAATTACAATCAACAACAAAAATCCTAATAAATCTCCATGGTTCCGTAAAGAAGTTAAAGATAAGTGTAACGAAAAAAGAAAAGCATATTTAGCATATAGAACGTCAAAAACGCCGGAAGCATACAATAGGTACAAACTAATTTGTAACGAAATTAATCTACTAGTCAGGCAACTAAAAAGTGAACATTGGGAGCAGTTCTCTAAAAGAATGGAAGGAGACTTCTATAGTGTACAAAAACAAATGTGGCGACTGATAAGACAACAGCGCAAAGAAATATCTGAACTCTCCGAAACAAACAAAATATCAGAGGAGAAATGGATAGACTACCTAACAAAATTATTTGAGGGAGATGCTAACATTGGAAAAAACAACATACCAGCAATAAGGAATAATGTGGAAGTCACCATTCAAGAAGTGGAGAAAGCTCTAAAATCCTTAAAAAATAGAAAGTCTCCCGGACAAGACGGAATTCATAACGAATTGTTGAAATACGGAGGACAGCGACTAACACAGAAACTCACAAGCTTCATTCGAAAAATTCTGACACAATGCAAATTACCAGATAGGTGGAGAACCAGCACAATGATGCTTATGTTTAAGAAAGGTGACAAACAAGAACCAGGGAAGTACAGGGGTATTAATCTACTGGACACAACTCTGAAACTCGTTACGAAAGAAATCAAAAATAAAATTAATTCGGTTACAACACTGGAAGACGAACAGCAGGGATTTAGATCAGGAAGGTCTTGCGTGGATGCAGTATTTATTCTACGACAGATATTCGAAAAATCTATAGAATACAATAAACCAACATTTTTATGCTTTATAGATCTAACAAAAGCATTCGATCGCATAAAGCTAGATGGGAGACAGGGAGACTCGCTTAGTCCTTTGTTGTTTAACGTGATAATGGACGAAATAATAAAGGAGGTGCGACTTGGTAGAGGATATAAAATGGGTGATATAGAAATAAAAATTCTCTGTTACGCTGATGACGCTGTGATATGTGCCGAAAATGAAGACGACCTCCAGAGATTGTTAAATACCTTTAATCTTACCGGAAGAAAATATAATATGATTATCTCAGACGAAAAAACTAAATGTATGACAACCTCAAAAGAACCCCTACGATGCAAACTAGAACTAGACGGTCAAATAATACAACAAGAAATGAGTTTCAAATATCTAGGAATCGACATAACTAGTTATGGCAACATCGAAGATGAAGTAAGAGGGCAGGTGGCCAAGGCAAACAAAGTGGCGGGTTGCCTCAACGATGTGATCTGGCGAAACAAACACTTACAACAAGAAACAAAGGTTCGGATCTACAAAACCACAATTAGACCTATCATGACATACACCTCAGAAACACGGCCAGAGACGACAAAAACGAAACAACTATTGGAGACTACAGAAATGAGAATACTTCGACGAATAACAGGAAAAACGCTACTAGACAGAGAAAGAAGCGATAACATCAGGCAATCATGCAACACAGACTGCATTAGTGAGTGGGTCCTACAACGTAAGACACAATGGAACAAACACATAAGCCGAATGACAGAGGATAGACTGGTAAGGATCGCACGAGATAAATCGCCTAGTGGTACACGGAGTAGAGGTCGACCACGGAAACAGTGGAGCGACAATTTAAGTCCAGAATGAGGAAAATCGAAGAAGGAACAGGTCAGGGACCTATTATAGAAGGTAGAAGAAGAAGAAGAAGACTCCATCAAGGTTTGAAGACAGTTGACCTTCAAATGACCTCTAGATGTGATTTTACCCCTTATGTTATACATGCTATTGTGTAAGTAAAATACTCTAACAAAAAAAAAGTTCTTTCTAAAACTTTTTTTTGCGGATAATATGTCTATCTGTTGGTGTGAAGAAAATCCAGAAGAACTTCGGATGGATATTCTATTTTTTCTCATTTTTTTTTTAAATATACCATACCTAGACTCTTACAGAAAATATCTGGTCGCCTTATAGCTTATATTTTTCAGCTGATATCATAAGTTTTCTGTTATATTAAAATCAGGACTTTGACAGTGTTTTAATAACTTTTGGGATATTTTAAACCATCTAGTGTTTCATTTTCTTAGCTTTATGCTCGAAATCATTATCTCGTAAAAATTTTGTTTAAGAATATGTAAATATATATTCTGATCCTTAGAGCCGTCTATAAAATGTAAATTTTCTAGTCTTTTGTATCAAAACATACCCCAAAGTATCATGTGAGTTGGGACCAGCTCCCAGTACGTAGGATCATTTGTTTATACTGTAGCAAATTATAGAAAAGGTAATTGCGAAGATTGAAAAAATATTCCTGGAATTTATCGACACAGAGAAATCATTTAAGAAAATCAGTAGGAAAAAAGTATGGAAAAGCTTAGAAAAAAAAGGAGCCGATAAAGATTGAATCGAAATAATAAAGAGTGTATATAAGAACAGTAATATTAAGATTTTTTAATAATACATCAAGTAAATTTAGTAGCTTTAGAGGCGTGAGACAGGATAGATTTTTAATTCCATTATTGTTTGTACGTATAAAGGATGAAGTAATCAAGAAAACTTTGAAAAGTACAAGCAGAGGTAGTAGAATATAGAAATCTAAATACAGTGAGACCAGAGAGGTCTGCATTCTAAGATGAGTTGGCCACAACAAATAAAAATAATAACATAGACGTAATGGTTGAAAGAAGAAAGTTAGAACAACTAAAGCTTTATAAATATTTAGGGCAGGCGCGGATCCAAGGGGGGCGGTGGGGGCGATCCCCCCCCCCAAGAGCTTTGAGTTCAAGAAAATAGACCCGATTTTGTCTCTTATACTACAGTTTATTCAAGAACTAGAGAGAGTAATAAATCATTTTTTACGCTTTTTTTTCTTCTCGAAATACATGTTTTTTAGTCCGGTGTCTTTGGCAAAATCTGTTAGACATATATTTTTTCCATAGGAATGGGTTAGAAATTTTATAATCAAAAATACCGGTATATAATAATGGACGATTCGGGTTGGATAACAACAGATATTTGAATGTGTGAAGTGTTAAAAGGGATTTTAATCCTTGTCATAGACGTCGGAAAGAGGTTTATTTTATCACTAAGTATTTATGGCATAGGATATTATTTCGGTAATAAACTTAAAATAAAAGGTTTTTATAATAATATTTTATTTCTTATGATTTTTTAATAATTCACATACATTAGAAAATATAGATAATTTTAACATATTTAACACATATCACAATTGTATTTTTATTATTTTTAATTTTGGCATAGAAACCGTTTTAGGCACGTCCAGAATAAAATGTAGCCTTTTTTTCTCAAAAAATTCTAAGTTATAATTTAAATTCTTACAAAATACCCATTGTCAAAAATACAAGAAGTTAAACATATATAAAAAATAAATTCCTCCATATAATATGAAAATTTTTTTGGGCTCTCGGTCATTTTATTATTAATTAAAAACCTTTTTAGAACATTTGACGTTTCAGTTTATATATTTCTTAAACCATATGCAGAATTACAATTAAACACTAAAAAGCGATTCAAATGTAATTAATTTTTATATGTTAAAAATATTTAAATAATAAATTGTGTTTACGATGGTAAACATTACGTATCTAATTCGTAATCCAAGTCAGTGAAGCTATCTCCGCTCAAATTAATTATAATTGGTTCCTCTATCTCACGGATCATGAGATGAAGTTTCCACATTTGCCACAAAAGTTCTGTTAAATTACTAATTTTGTAAGTTGTGTTATTTCTAGCAACTCTACCTTTTACTTGAGAGATATGTCCTTCGCCAAGGGACATTTTCCGGGCGATCTATAAGAACAGATTTTTTATTTAGTTTTTCCCAGCAAAAATTAAGTTCTCTGAGCAATTTCCAGAGTTCAGTTCTTTTTATTTCAGGTAAATCCCGATCCTCATTGATTTTAGTCAGAACTTTGTCGACGGTTGGGGTCTGCTTCTGATAATAAGATGTATGTACAACTCCTTTTATTGCAGTTTACATCTCCTCTTCCAACGAGGTTTTTCGTCTGCCTATGATCGAATGTGACTTGGGAGCACTTACAATTCTAGTCGTTTTTTTTCTCCTTCAGTATTCGGTACAAAGTAGATTTTCCAACTCCTATTATGTTGGAACACATCTCAACAGAACTTTTAACAATATTATCTAGATATTGATATTTTAAGGCATCATAAACATTCATAGGAATAAGTTTTTCGTTGAGGAAAAAATGCCCTGGTTTAACGATTTTAGAATAATTATAGATGTAGAAGCCATATCTTTTGGGTATCTCACTAATCTCATATAATATATAAAAACAACCACAACCAAGATAAATCACTAAGGACACACTGTAAGGTGTACTCTGCTCACTGACAGAAATCAGAAACACTATGGTTGCAGTAAATTTATAAAACCTTATAATGTTTAAATATAATTAAATATAATTAGATTCACGGTAGTTCTCAGTTACCTGCGGCACTGGAGCAGGTAAGTTGAAGGTTTCGGTAAGAGTTTTATTACTCTCTCTAGTTCTTGAATAGAATATAGGAATGTGTATGCTTGCGATCGCCCCTTCCCTTCCCAAGAGCTTTGAGTTCAGGAAAATAGAACCGATTCTGCCTTTTATATTAGGAATGTGTATGCTGCTATCATTCCCCTCCCGTTGACAATTGTTTTTCTTGCGATAGCAACTACCCCAAGAGCTTTTAGTTAAGAAAAATTGACACGATTCTGCCTCTTATACTAGGAATGTGTATGTTGCCCGCGTCCTCCCCCCTGTCGACAATTTGTGTTTTCTTGTGATCGCCCCCCCCCTCTCCAAGAACTTCAAATTCAGAAAAATAGACCCGCCCCTGCCCTCTACACTAGAAATGAGAATGCTGCTAATGTCTTCCCCCCCCCGTCGACAACTTGCTTTCGCTTGCCATATATCGCCCCCCCCCCCAAAGAGAGAGGCTGGATCCCCCCCTGATTTAGGGTTTATACATGCAACAGAGAAATACAAGAAGATGAGATAATGAAAAATATGGATGTTAGAAAGGAACTTATGGCTGAATTATTGAAAGAAAAATGAGACTGAAAGAAAGTAAAATGAGCTAGATCTTGAATGGTGTGAAAAGCTATTAAGGGAGAGATAAAGTGTATCTCGCAATGCTGAAGTACCGAGAAATAAAGGAAAAACATGACAACAACAATAGAGTGACGCAAATTTGTAGACAATAATGAAGACATTTAATCACCCCGACACCTACCAATATAAGATTTTTACCTTTTTTATAAATTGTATGTACATATTTCCGTAAATAATAGTTATTATACGTATCAAATAATATCCTTTTTTCGTATAATCCTTGATAAAAATGACAAGGTAATTTGGAAGTTGAAATCATTTCCAGTTTAACAAAAAAAATTATTTGCCCTAAATGACTATTGATTTTCAAATTATAACCAACTCATTTTAAATGCATTAATATTAAAAAGTCTTTTATTTAATATTTTGGATCAGCAAAGATAGTATAATTAGACCTAAATATTCAATTTCAACATTAATAGATAATTGATTTATCATTACATTTTCTTGGTACAACTTTATTATAATTTAATAATATGGCATTCTTTTGTGTAGATGTGAGTTTCTAATAGCAAAATATTTTCAAATTAAAATACTAAGCAAAAAACGATCACCTAAAAAGTTTAGAAGCAGATTACCATACCTTAAGGCTGCTTAAGCCAGTACCAATTTTGGATGGAATCCAGAAATTTAAAATTTCTAGACCGTCATATAGCATCTAACATATAAGATTTCGTAAAATAATTTTATATTCTCTATTTACATCCTAAAAACGATTCAGTCCCAAATTTGAACAAAATCGAAAAGTGTAAAATTTTAAGTCCGCCATATTGAATCCTGAAAAAATAATATTAAATTCATAATTTACACCCTCAAGAACCCCCTGTATCAGTTTTGGAGAAAATCGGAAAATCTAAAATTTTTAGGACGCCACATTGAATCCGCCATATTTAGTTTTTCAAAAAATATTTCAAATTCATAATGATCACTAACAAAAATCCCACAATACTGATTATAGACAAAATCTAGAGATCTAAAAAAAATTTTCCGTCATCTTGGATCCGCCATATTTAATTTTAAAAAATAACGTCTGATTCACAATATGCGATCCCAAAAACTACCCCATATCAATTTTGAAAAATCAGACAAAATTAATTTGTAATCCCCCATGTTGGATGCGCCATATTAAATTTTTTTTAAATAATTTCAGAATCGTTTTGTGCGAACCAATTTTTGAGAAAATCGAACAAAATTGATTATTTGTCCGCCAATTTGAATTTTTTAAAAATATTTTTGATTTGTTATGTGCGAACCCAAAAACTCCCCCACACCAATTTTGGAGAAAATCTAACAAAATTGATTTTCTCATCCGCCATATTGAATTTTTTGAAAATAGTTTTAGATTCGTAATGCGCTACCTCGAAAACTCCCTGGTACCAATTTTGGAGAAAATAGGAAAAAATTGATTTTTTTCCGCCATATTTTGGATTCGTCATGTGCGACCCCAAAAACTACCCCACACCAATTTTGGAAAAAATTGGACAAAATTAAATTTTCTTGTCCGCCATATTGAATTATTTTAAAATAAGTTCAGATTCATTGTGTACGACCCCAAAAATTCCTCCCTACCGATTTTTGAAAAAATCGGACCAAATTCATTTTTTTGGCCCCAATATTGTTAGCGCTATCTTGGATTTTACTAGACCAATTTCGTCCACAAAAATGTGGGACCATCGCAGCAACTTCCTGAACATAACGTAAAAAATTTCATTCAAATCAGTGCCGCCGTTCCAAAGTAATCGGTGTAAATACATAGTTGACGAATTAAGAACCTCCTTCTTTTAAAAAATTATTTTTGCAATAATTATTAACATGGAAAAAACAGCCATTTTTGACGGTTTTTAGGCACTTTTGCAATAACTCACTGGCCAAATGAAACCTGCGACAGCTTAAATTTAAAGTATCGTTAATACGTTCAAAAAAGTTGTCGTATTAACGGATGATGAGGTTTTTTTTTTGTCGATTTATTTTAGAATTTACCGATTTTTTTAGAATTTTTTCCACGGGTCTCTTTCAACTACCTTTCGCAATTTTAATTATTTTTTTCAATTATTTTTCGATTCTAACGACACGTCACTGCATCTCGCTATATTTCGGTATTTTTGTACCCATCTCCGAGAATATGGGCCTATTTACCGGGTTTATTGGATTAATTTTATCCCTCCGGAATCGTGGAACTTCGTTTCCGTCGGGATTAATTTATTTTGAGAGTTTTTTTTTGCATTATCAACTATTTGTGTAAAACCAAAGTTTTAACACAAATCAGGGGTTGTTGGTGAAGTCCCGCCAAACCTCCTGACTAGAATAAAAACTCTAGCCGCCTCACCTTTCTTCTCGCTCACCGGGATAAAAGGGGAATGAGTGAAGCTCAAGAGATCACGAAGATTAAGTTTTTTTTTTATCAAGGAAACACTTCCAAGGAATGAGCCAATTAGGAAGAGGTTATCAAGTAACACTCATTCTTGACTCTTGATTAACTTTTTATTCACTGTTTTTGTTAATCAGTACTGTTTTCCGCAAGTCAAGTTCGGGATTATTTTCTCTCCACTGTCACGTTCGGGTTTTAGTTGTCAAGATCGGTATTCATAACTTTATAGCCAACACGAAGTTGACTATTAGTGGCAGTGCCAATATCAGGTTTTGTCCACTTTGTCACGTTCTGGTAATAATGTTTAAGTCAGGACGCATCGGTTCAGTAACTTATACGCGCCACTGACCTCGTCTTTTTATCGACGGTGTCAATATCAGGAATTAAGATACGTGCACGATCTGTATTTTCTATAGTATGATATGTTGTCACTGACAACCTACTTTAAGAACCACGAACTGCCTAAAAAATAGGACAGTCAACATGGCCCCCGAGAGCTAAGCTCGATCGAAAAAAAGGACAAGTTGACTCTAAGAGAGCAACCCGTAATGTCCTCAATTACGCCGCTGCCTTCTCGCTTTTATAGTAGTGGTGACGTCACATTCTGAATTAGGGGAAGCACCGAGCCAAAGCACCGGTTAATTTCTGGGTTTCCCCGCAATCGAAGAACGGTAGGTTTAGCACTGTATGTCGTATTATTTAGATTATTTTGTTTAGGGAGTTTTGGGGCAATATTAAATCTGAAATTTAATATTTGGTTGTAAAATAATCATGTATTCACAACAAAGTATAAAGAACTTATGCTCTAAAGACATAATTTCGCCAAATTTGAACCCCCCATTCGTTAATGCAGATTATTTCAGCGTCCAAAAGAATCTACCCACTCTTGTATTGACCCTGCTTATAACTTTTCTCATCCTGTAGCAGATTAACGTCATGAATTGCGTCCACAGATTGGAGTATATCCAATCCCAGTTGATCTGAGAACCTACTTTTTTTAAGTCGCTTAATAAAATATATATTACATGTAGAAGGTGTTAGATGTAAATCATCATTAAATCTATAATATTTCACCAGTTATTAAAATTTGTTTACTTTTAAAATTCGTCCCGACGCTTTAATAAAACTCAGTATTTTCTAGCATTTATTACGATTTATCTCCAGCTTTTTAAAACAAACTAAATGGCTTTAACCAGCACTATTATCAAGAGGGTTGTTTTTCAACAATGTGTACAAATTTATCGACCAAAAAGAATCCTTTGCCGCAATAAGCCGGCGTTGTTTTTATAGCTGGCGAATTCCTAAAAAATGTACAGTTAGATTAATGACGAAAATCTCCTGTGTCTGGTGTTTTTCATTGTAAAATTTTTATTCTAGTAAAAAATGAGTATTCAAAAAATTGGAGCTATAAATTTAACTTAAACAAAAATATGTATTTTTAAAGTAGAAATAATAAATCATTTTCCCCCAACTTCCGCGGTTTTAGAAAGGTTCAACATTAAGCACTATTTTTAATTTTGCCAAGGAAAATTACTAAAAGTCGAAGATATGAATCACAGAATATTTTAGGGAATTTCCAGTGGGTAACATTACTTGGCTTACTTAAAATGACTTGGCAGGGATGGAATAAATGAAATTTGCCTTTACTTTGCAATACACATATCGAAATTTCTAGTAAGAATACTGAACTGCCTCTCAAGATGTCACAGGATAAATTACCCCTGTCTAGTTCTGATCTGCTTAATAGTTATAATGTGGTAAAAATTCATGAGAGAACCTAAAAATTATTTTACTTAATATTATTATATTCAAATGTATGAGATACATTAAGAAATATATTTTAATCGATACAGATAACTGTTAAAATAATAATAATAATAATAATAATATATATCGGAATGCAATTTGGACTTGACAAGTGCCGTATTTTAAACATCGTTAAAGGGAAGATACAACCAGGGGCTTTTGAAATGCAGAACGGTGAAACTATAGCTGCAATGGAGGCAGACCAAACATACAAATATCTAGGTATGAAACAGGCTAAAAGAATTGACCATGGCACTATGAAAGCTGAATTGACAACCGAATTTGTCAGGAGGGTAAGGCGGGTATTAAGAACTAATTTAAATAGTAGAAATTTGTTTAAGGCGCTCAACACGTATGCTTGCTCAGCGCTGAGCTACTCCTTTGGAATTGTAAAATGGAGCAGGACGGACATCCAAAACCTGCAAAGAAAAATAAGGACACTCCTAACAAAAGCACAAAAACATCATCCTAGGAGTGCCATTGAACGTACAATGCTTCCAAGACACCAAGGAGGAAGAGGATTGGTGGATATTGGTAAACAGCTCGATCAACAAATAATAAACTTACGTTCATATTTCCACAGGTTAGCGGCCTCTTCCACACTACATCGAGCAATATGCGAGGCAGACGACTCAACGCCGCTACAGTTGAGGGAACAAGATATTACTTCTCACCACCAAACAGACCAAGAGAAGTTACAAACCTGGCTGCGGAAGCCACTTCATGGACGGCATCCAAATGAGGTCAATCAGGACAATGTCGACAACTCAGCGTCGAACTACTGGTTGATTTCAGGACAGATGTTTTCGGAAACGGAGGGCTTCTTGTTGGCTATCCAAGACCAGGTTATTCCGACGAAGAACTATCGGAAGTTCATTATTAGAGATCCCTCAATAGAGAATGACCAGTGCAGATATGGCTGTCGAACATCGGAGACAATTCAGCACATAACTGGAGGATGCCAAGCGTTTGCCGCAACCGAGTATATGGAAAGACACGACTCAGCCGCTAAGATACTCCACCAAGAGTTAGCAGAAAAGTTGAACCTATTACAGGTAGGAAAAGTGCCTTATTACAAATACAATCCAGAGCCTATTCTTGAAAACAACCAGTTCAAGTTATATTGGGATCGAACGGTTCTGACGGATCGAACAGTTGCTCATAATAGACCAGATATTATACTAATAGATAAAATTTCTAGGCGAACTACACTAATCGACATCGCTGTACCTAACAACAACAACCTAAGACCAAAATACAACGAGAAGATCGCCAAATACAGAGATCTGGAGGTGCAAATCCGAAGACAGTGGGCAATGAACAGCGTCCAAACGATTCCCATAATACTCTCAACAACTGGAGTGATACCAAAGAACCTACTGCAGAACATCAAGGGACTGGGTCTTAGTGAGCATCTGTATAAACCGATGCAGAAAGCAACTCTTCTAGCAACCGCGCGAACCGTCCGAAAGTTCATGGGAAATACAGCAGACCACGTCACCTAGGACCCGATAACATGGAAAGGGTTCACACAGAGCTTCATACTTCTGGTACCTTTGTGTACCTGGTATGAGTGAATATTCCCTGGAGGGAGTGCGAAGCCGTCTGGCTTGTAAATCATGTATAATAATAATACTGAGCTACTCTTTTGGAATTGTAAAGTGGAGCAGGACGGACATCCAAAACCTGCAAAGAAAAATAAGGACACTCCTAACAAAAGCACAAAAACATCACCCTCGGAGTGCTATTGAACGTACAATGCTTCCAAGACACCAAGGAGGAAGAGGATTGGTGGATATTGGTAAGCAGCTCGACCAACAAATAATAAACTTACGTTCATATTTCCACAGGTTGGCGGACTCTTCCACACTACATCGAGCAATATGCGAGGCAGACGATTCAACACCGCTACAGTTGAGGGAACAAGATATTACTTCTCACCACCAAACAGACCAAGAGAAGTTACAAACCTGGCTACGGAAGCCACTTCATGGACGGCATCCAAATGAGGTCAATCAGGACAATGTCGACAACTCAGCGTCGAACTACTGGTTGATTTCAGGACAGATGTTTCCAGAAACGGAGGGCTTCTTGTTAGCTATTCAAGACCAGGTTATTCCGACGAAGAACTATCGGAAGTTCATCATTAGAGATCCCTCAATAGAAAATGACCAATGCAGATATGGCTGTCGAACATCGGAGACAATTCAGCACATAACTGGAGGATGCCAAGCGTTTGCCGCAACCGAGTATAAGGAAAGACACGACTCAGCCGCTAAGATACTCCACCAAGAGTTAGCAGAAAAGTTAAACCTATTACAGGTAGGAAAAGTGCCTTATTACAAGTACAATCCGGAGCCTATTCTTGAAAACAACCAGTTCAAGTTATATTGGGACCGAACGGTTCTGAAGGATCAAACAGTAGCTCATAATAGACCAGACATTATACTAATAGATAAAATTTCTAGGCGAACTACACTAATCGACATTGCGGTGCCTAACAACAACAACCTAAGGCCAAAATATAACGAGAAGATCGCCAAATACAGAGATCTGGAGGTCCAAATCCGAAGACAATGGGCAATGAACAGCTTCCAAACGATTCCCATAATACTGTCAACAACTGGAGTGATACCGAAGAACCTCCTGCAGAACATCAAGGGACTGGGCCTTAGTGAGCATCTTTATAAACCGATGCAGAAAGCAATTCTCCTAGCAACCGCGCGAACCGTCCGAAAATTCATGGGAAATGCAGCAGACAACGTCACCTAGGGCCCGATAACATGGAAAGGGTTCCCACAGAGCTTCATACTTTTGGCGTCTTTGTATGCCTGGTATGAGTGAATAATCCCTGGAGGGAGTGCGAAGCCGTTTG
The DNA here is from genome assembly GCA_034092305.1 of Diaprepes abbreviatus. Lineage (NCBI taxonomy): Eukaryota > Metazoa > Arthropoda > Insecta > Coleoptera > Curculionidae > Diaprepes > Diaprepes abbreviatus. Next base: position 2,195,899 of record JASJET010000338.1, on the reverse strand, counting down.
GCTTGTAAATCATGTATAATAATAATAATGTCTGGCCGGCAGTGCACTGCAGCCAGCGGTATACTTATAATTCCCATACATTAGAAAATATAGATAATTTTGACATATTTAACACAAATCACAACTGTATTTTTATTATTTTAGCATAGAAACCGTTTTAGGCACATTCAGACTAAAAAAAGCCTTTTTTCCCTCAAAAAATTCTAAATTAGAATTTAAATACTTACCAAATACATATAGAAGTGGAAGCCATATCTTTTGGGTATTTAACTAATCTCAAATAATATATAAAAATAAGTGCAAACAAGATAAAACATTAAGGACACACTGTAAAGTGCACTTTGCTTCCTGACAGAAATTAAATTGAACTATAAGAAATTTTAATGTTGCAGTAAATTTATAAAAGCTTATAATATTGAAATATAATTAAATATCATTAGATTTACGGTAGTCCTCAGTTACCTGCAGCACTGGAGCAGGTAATTTGGAGGTTTTGGTAACAGTGTTATTACTCTCTTCAGTTCTTAAATAGATTATAGGAGTGTGTATGCTTGCGATCCCCCCTCCCCTTCCCAAGAGTTTTGAGTTCAGGGAAATATAATCGATTCTGCCTTTTATATTAGGAATGGAATGTGTATGCTGCTGGCACTTCCCCCCCCCTCCGTTGACAACTCGTGTTTCTTACGATAGCCCCCCCCTCCTCAAGAGCTTTAAGTTCAGGAAAATAGACCCGATTCTACCTTTTATACTAGGCTCGCATCCTCCCCCCTATCGGCAACTTGTTTTTTCTTGTGATCGCCCCCCCTCCCTCTCCAAAAGCTTCAAATTCAGAAAAATAGAGCCAACCCTGTCTTTTACACTAAAAATGGAAATGTTGCTGGTGTCTTCACCCCCCCCCCCCCCCCCCGTCGACAACTTGATTTCGCTTGCCGTACTGTACTTTTCTGATATCACCGTCCCCTTCCCCAAAGGGAGAGGCTGGATCCGCCCCTGCCTTCAACCATATTCTTTCTTTACCTTTTAATAATCCCTCTGTCCTGATCCATCTACCCACAATTCCTACATAATCCCTTGGGACCACATTCTTTCAGCTTTCCGATTGGACCCGGCTACGAATAGATCCAGGGTTTCCCTGGCGATTAAATGGGGAGAAATTTCAGATTTTAAATATGAATATGTCGGCTGTAAAGCATAAATTACCCCAGGTGGGTAGGACTAATAGTCCAGAATCCCACGCCGCAGAAGCTGTCTGCTGCATGGATTTTAGGGGGCCACATTTCGACATCTCTACCTTTAAGTGACAGGGTGTTAAGGTTGTGGATTCTATCGCACAAGAAGCTACAGTCCAACCACAACAACATAAGAGCCAAACAGCAGCGAGTGCTTCACCCTCCGAATGTGCGGCGTGGGAACCTCAGCCAGCGCTCACTCAGGCGGGACTTCCAAGACAGAGTATGAAATGGAAAACCTTCATGAATGAAACAATAATGCGTATTTTTTATAGGGTGACTGAACTAGGACGAGAAACAATCGGCTATAGACAACAGCTTCATGCCGAATTTTATAGGGAATATCCACATCTACAAGTGTCACGACAGAGAATAACAGACCAATACAGAGCTATTCTCCGAAATAAAGTAGTCTCCGAAGCGCGACTTAACATTATCAAAACGAAAATCAAACGAGAGATAAGAAGCACCGACGATCTCAATGGCCAAATCGCAGAACTTGCGCCATAGCCAGACCCCGAGGTTGAAGAACAAACAAACAACGGCATGAGAGAGTACATCGCTGAAGACCAACATAAACAACAACTACAACAGCATGAGGGTCAAATAACTCCAAGAGCTGTACCCACCGAAGATGCTGCGCGGAAACTTCAACCAGATCTCACTCAAGCAGGACAACCAAAACAACACATAGACTGTGTCCATGAAAGAGTCAATAAAGCGCATTTTTTACAGGATAACTCATCTAGAACGCGAGATGATCGACTACAGGCAACAACTTCACGCCACATTCTGCAGGGATTATCCACACATACGAGTGTCACAACAGAGAATAGCTGACCAATATAGAGTTATTCTCCGAAGCAACCAAATTCGTCTATCACGGCTTAATACCATCAAAGCGGAAGTTGTACGTGAGAACAGGGGCACTGACAATAACACCGATCCGATTGCTGAATCTGAGCCAGAGCCGGAACCCGAGGTCCAAAAACAGCAAGAACAGCTGAATGATGATACCCAACAGGACAATCCTGAATTCCATTATCAGAAACTATCAACAGAAATGAGTGCTGCGATGTTGAAGTATAATGGGAACAATCCGTTATGTAGACCGGTACTGCCAAAAATTAATTCGTCTAAAAAACTAGGTATCATGTTGGATATCATGAACAATCTGATTTAATCAACTTACGTTTCAAAGGCCTATATTCTGAAGTCCTTATAGACGACAATCTATTGTGTTGCGACTGCGATAGCTAGAGCTTTATAAATTAAAACTACAACAGAGCTCCAATCAGCAAGAACGGAGTCCAACACCACCATGCGAGAGACGTCTAAATAACAAAATCGAAGATCTTCGAAAAGATATAGGACAGCTGACGGAGTGTATTAGGGGCATGAGAACAAGTAAACTTCAAAATGAGTTGGAGAAATAATGAATCGAGCTTGGTACCATTAGCACCATCATCCAGCGAATGGTACGGCTCAACAACGCCTCGACACACTGAAACAGAAGTTCTCTGCTATTGCAGGACGGCTAAAGAGATATAAGATCCGCAATAACCGAAAACGAGACAATGCGCTGTTCTAACGATCATAAAAGACTTTCTATCGTAAGCTAAACTCTCCACCTAATATGGCAGATATTAGATATCCCAACAGAGAGAAAGTAGAAGAGTTCTGGGGAAACCAACTTTCCACACCCACCAATTGTAACATCGCAACCGGCTGGATCCATAAAGTACACCAAATCTGCCAAGACTACAGCCAGATGCAGTTTGAGCAATTTACCACCGAGGACATCTCAGAAATAATCAGGGAATCTCCAGGTCTGGACCGGGTAGAGAACTACTGGCTCAAGAAGTTCTGATGTATACACCATCATCTGGCTAATCTTGTTAATGATGTATTTCTAAACCCAGCAAAAAGGTCATTGTTTCTGACAGAAGGTATTATGTATCTCTTATCAAAGGACGAACATAACACACATGACCCAGCTAAGTATAGGCCAATCGCCTGCCTTTCCACCCTATATAAGGTAATCACCTCCTCCTTGACCCAACGCATCTATGCACATTGTGAACAAAATAACATCTTAGCAACTCAACAGAGAGGATGCACTCAACAGATGGCATGCAAGAAACAATGGATTTTTGACTCTGTCATATGTAACCAAGCCTGTACCAACTGAAGAAACTTCTTCGCTGCTTACGTAGATTATAAGAAGGCCTTCGACTCAGTGCCACATGAGTAGGTCACAACTATATTGAAAATATATAGGGTCGATAATAATTTTGTTTCCTTTTTAGAACGCATCATGTCAACCTGGAGAACTAGGATCCAATTGCAAGTAACATTCAGCGATACCATCGAAACTAATACAATTTCAATACGAAGGGGAATATTTCAAAGCAATTTACGAAGCCCATTGTGATTCTGCTTTTCAATAAACCCCCTATCGCACCGTTTAAAGTCCACCTGAGATGGCTTTAGTATTAGAAATAACAACGAAAAGGTAGTAACATTGAATCATTTTCTATACATGGATAATCTTAAATTGATGGCTGCTACCCGAAACCAGCTGGAATGAATGCTGAAGATATTAGAGTATGGCGCCCGAGACCGAGAACCGGGTGGAAATCTTGATCACCGGATAGTCAAACTGTTGATCAATTTAAAGGACAGTTAGCGGCGCCGATAGGGATATCTCGATCGTGAGTGGTACCAACCTAAATTATTTAGTGTAATTATGGGATATTCTTAAGCTACGTATCGCTTGACCCCTTAACATTCGATCGATGGCTGTCTACGGGATGGATATCCAGCTACTGATACTCCGCTGTCGTAATAAGAAGACGTCCTTGGCTTACAAGATATTTAAAAACACCATTACATTATTTTGTTCCTTATATCTTTCAACAAAGCTGATTATCTTTGAAGTACTAATATAAAAATTGCTTTTTTTCAATTCCAGTTTAGCAAATACCTTATCAAGCAAAGGAGACAGCAGAGTATATTCTATTCATCAATAAATGTTTTGACAATATTAATGATAAGTAAAGTTAACACCACAGATAAAAAAAACGGTCTTCGATGTGCGATTGATAAACCTTTCTCCCATATAGATTTTTGGATAGAGACTACAAATTATTTTAATATATTTAAGTTCTCTAAAAGAAATAACATTAAAAATGTTCACAATTTAGCAAAAATTGGATACATTTTGATATCTCTGATCAAAATTAAAAGAAATTTCTTAGAATAAGGAATTTTAATTGAGACCCACTGCAAAATTATTTTGGTAGTATACGAAGACGTGACGTACAAAATATCGACCTAACATGTCAGTCCTTTTTCAATTAATTTAAAGTCCTATTAATAAATAATTTTTATCGCCACAACCTTAAGAATGATGACGCAATAATACTAGATCTTTTGAGCGATTTATTTCACTAAATCAGTACATAACGCTTTAACTTATTACAAGTGCCAGATACATTTGTGCCTCAATAGGGCCATTATAGCATTTATCGCAAGTTTAAAAAAAATACACCTATACAGGATGAGGATTTTAAAATGTTACAAAGCGATATCTTAACAAAGTTTTGAAATATTTTAATAATAATCCAGTAGAGTAATAAGGTTACAGAGGGGTAGAATTTAAAATATTTTTGATACTTACTCCCTCTCCTCACATTGAGCGGCAACTGTGAAATATTATAATAATAAGTATTTTTAACAGAAAATTTCGCAAGAATAAATACCTTTCCATCTGATATCTTAAATTTGCAACCCGCCATTTAATACAAGGTATTTTTTTAGAGATATACAATTTTAAAATGAAATAAAACACATATAAATAATGTCAATAGTTATGATTTTGGCTTTATTTAAAAGATAATTATGCTATTAGTGTTGAAATATGATTTCGGACATATGCTGCATGGCTGGCTCAAATGAAGCGCAATCAGGAAGTCCAATTTTCGACCTTTTTATCGAGCAACTGGGGCCGTATATCAGCAATTACGCGACGAATGTTAACTTCCAAGTAGTCCAGCATTTGTGGTTTATCGGCGTAGACTAGTGACTTTACATATATCTAAAGAAAGTAATCCATAGGTGTGAGATCATATAATCGTGGAAGCCAGTTCATAGGTCCATTATGCGAAATTATGCGCTCATTGAATGTTTCCCGCAATAAATTGATGATGTCGCGCGCGGTGTGGCTGTTGGGTCATTTTGTTGAAATCAAAGCTCTGTCACATCAATACCATGCAACTGAGGAACGAAGAAATCAGCAATCGTGGCTCTATAGCGCTCTCCATTGACGGTAACATTCTAGCCGGCATCTTTTATAAAGAAATATGAGTCAATGATTTCCACCTGTCCAAAAATCACACTAAACAGTGACTTTTAATGGATGTAAAGGCATCTCAATAACGACTTCTGGGTTTTCTCCGCTCCAAATTCAGCAATTCTGTTTCTTAACATAGCCATTCAACTAAAAATGAGCCTCATGGCTGAACAAGATTTTGCGTTGAAAAAGGGGATCGAGCTGAATATTGTTTTCGGCCCATTCACTGAATGTACGGCACGCATGATGGTCATGCGGTTTCAACTCTTGGACAGTCTGGATCTTATAAGCTCGTGATTCAAGATATTTCCGCAAAATCTTTCACAAAGTGGATGGGTACAGTTCTAATTGTTGTGCATGGGGAATCTAATCATTTGGGTCCACCTCAACACTACGTTCCACAGCACCAATAACTTCTTCTGTTCGCACTGTACGAAGTCTTTATGAATGCATATCAACTATGAACCGTAACGCACGGTAAGTTTGGCGAACTGAACCATGACCCTCAAAATAAATTTGCATAATTTGCAAGCGTTGTTCTGGCGGAAGTCTTTTCATGGTGAAATGGCAAAACGTACTGACTATAAATCAACTGTTAAATTTACAGTCACTAGAAATAGTCTTGCCAATTTAAAAACCAAATCTTTATAAAAACACCCATTATATGAAGAAGACGTATATGTCACAAATATATTAAAATGTGTATTATAAAAACACCCATTATATGAAGAAGACGTATATGTCACAAATATATTAAAATGTGTAATCCTGCCGCCTTATAATTCTATCAGTCTTTTATTAAGATATTCCATACCCTTTTTCCGATGTTGTTTTGGAACATTTTACTCTTATGTGTTTATTTTATAATTGGATTATTACAATTAATAAACAAAAATAAACATAAATTAAAATGTGGTTGTCGGGCTTGCATTGTCTTTATTTTTATTTATTTTTACGACGTTTCAATTAGGTTGTATCTCCAATCGTTATGAAGTATAAACTGAATGTTTTGTCTTAAGACTGCGTAGGGACTGTGTCCACTGAAGCGCAAAGTTTCGCTTCATTGTACACACCTCAATGATTTGATGTTACAAAGTAGTGGTTGCCAAAGATTAGGTATCTTAACACTCGGTTTACTGAAGATTCCATTATTGTTTTTAATGTAAGTTACTTCTATAAATTTTCTTTTTTTCATGTTGAGTTCCATATATATTACCGCAGCCTCAGACCTTTTTATATGGTGTTGTTTATCTCAGGCATGTTCTGCAATGTCGAAGAAAACCATTCCGACGAGTTTAGGTGGAAAATAAAATCAATTTTGGAAGACAAGAAAAATCCAGTTCAAAATATTTCCAGGTTAGAAGCATCAGCCTTAAAAGAACTTCGTAAGAATGCATCCATAAAGATTTTACCAGCGGAGAAGGGAAATGTAACTGTGATAATGGACATCGTAACATATTACCAAAAAATAGACAGTTAGCTCTGGCCCCACTAAATCTATAGAGTCAAAAATCTACAGAACACTAAGGAAATACCAAGACCATATACTTGACAGCGGCGCTCACACCACACTTTACGGACTACCAAAAATTCATAAAATGAATATACCATTAAGGCCAATAACCAGTTCCAGAGGATCTCCAACAAATGCACTGGCGAAGTTTCTTTTAAAAATCTTACAACCTTTAGAAGGTAAGACGGACAAGTATGTTAAAAATTCTACACGTTTCATGGACATAATTAGTAACATCAATCTAGAGCCAGGCGACAAACTAATAAGCTTTGATGTAGAAAGTCTGTATAGTAATGTACCATTAGGGGAATCACTAGACATAATCAAAACTAGACTTTCAAATGATAGTACTCTATAAGATTGAACCATGATACCACTGGACGGAGTGATGGACCTTTTGGAGTGTTGTCTGAGTAGTGCTTACTTTCAAGTAAAGGACAAGTTCTACGCTCAGGACAACGGGTTTTCGATGGGTTCTTCACTCTCTCTAGTCGTCGTCAATATATATATATATATATATATATATATATATATATATATATATATATATATATATATATATATATGGAATGGTTCGAAACTCATGCCATAAAAACGGCAACAATTAAACCGAAAGTCTGATTGAGATATGTCGATGATACCTTCATCGTATGGAAGGGCAATGATCAAGAACTTAACGATTTCTTGAAACATCTAAATACCATTCGACCTACAATTAAGTGTACCATGGAAAAAGAGGTAAATGATCAATTGTCGTTCCTATAGTTGTAATCATGCTGTTGCAACAAAACGGGGAATTATACGCAACCTCTATAATCGCTCTATATGTATATGCAATAATGCCGATTCATTGGAAAAAGAGGTAGCAAATATTAAATCCGATTTACAGCAGAATGGTTATCCTTTAAAACTAATTGACGATGTTATAAATAACTTTAGAACAACGAAAACTGGACAGCAAGAAATACATTCCTTCTTTACAATTCTGTACATTAAGGGAACTTCGGAGAAAATAAGACGAATTGCCAGTAGTTATAATATAAAAACAGCCTTTAAATCAAGAAATACACTTAAAGCTTATATAACAAAAACAAAACCAGAAACTACCAATAAGAGAGAATGTGTTTACAAAGTGCCATGTGGGTGTAGTGAAATGTATATTGGAGAAATCAAACGACCACTAGAAGTTAGAATTAAGGAACATAAAACTCATACACAAAAAGGGGAAACGTCGAGATCAGGTATTGCAGAACACGCCTGGGATAAACAACACCATATAAAATGGAGGCTGTGGCAATATATATGGAACCCAACATGAAAAAAAAAATTATAGAAGCAGCTTACATTAAACACAATAATGGAATCTTCAATAAACCCAATGTTGAGATACCTAATTTTTGGCAACTACTATTTTGTAACATTGTGTAGAGTGAAGCGAGACTTTGCGCTTCAATAAACACAGTCCCTATATAAGCTCGTAGTCTTAAGGCAAAATATTCAGTTTATACTTGATAACAATTAGAGATACATCCTAATCGAAAAAAAAAAAAATAAAAACAAAGACAATGCAAGTCTGACAATCACATTTTAGTCAATCTTCAACATTGTTTACAAACTTCAAATAAGTTAAAATATTTTTAAAGCTATAACGGATTACGTGCACTAGGTGAGCGCCTGTACGTAGACTTCCACTTCCCTTCATATATGGCGGGACATACGTTATAATTGATGAAAACCTATTTTTTTTAGAGTTTAAGACCAATACATTATCGCATTGCGATTAATCCCAACTTGTAGTCAAGACTTGAACTATCAACTGTTCGTGTTTAAAAGTTGTCAAAATACCATTTTACATGTTTAACGATTTTTAATCCAAGAACTATGTATCATGCGAAAAAATCACAAGAGACGCTTATTGCTCAAAATTGCCGAGGAACACAAAAATATTTTTTATTTTCCAAAAAAAAAACATTTTTTAATTATTAACGATTTTTTTATTTATAGCAAATTACCTGACTATTTTTCGGAAATCCCCCATCGATAGTCGTAATCAGAGGGTCACAATATAAATAAAAATCTATGATGGTGCTATATCTCATCATCGGACAAGACTAATTGTATTTATTCTGATTACACTAGTCAACAAATACAAAAAAAAAAATGCGACTGATGTTATAATGGCTGTCCGTAGCAGTTTGATGCATCCTGATTGCGAATTCAATAACGAAAATTTATCACCAATTATAGATTTTCTCTTATAGAATGTATCAGTTATTTTTATTTCATACAAACATATTTATATAATATTTATACAGTTCAAAACAATAAAAAAAAGATATTTTAAGGATAGCAGGATTTATTTATAAAAATACATTTCAAATAAGTCTTTATTACTTTTTTGCAAATGTAGACTTTCCTTTATATTTTTGATCATTTTCTCTCATAAGATACCAACAATAATCCCCATCATTGCAGGGTCCCATTTGTCTTGATAGCGTTGCTCCATTATTAATATGTCTTAGTGGAACCTTTCTCCTTGCTCGTCACTAACCGCACCCAAATTTTCAAGGAAAACATTTAAAAGGGAATGTAAAAACTTTCAAATAGTTCTTCTATGAGTTTTTGGTATTTTTCTACTTTTCTGTTTCCTGAAAACTCCGGAACAATTGTTTTAAATGAACTCCACACAAGTAATTCAACATCACTTAATTTTTGATCCCTTAGTATTTTTCTAATTTGTGGTCCAACAAATATTCCTTCCTTAAGCTTACGATTACTTAGTTCAGGAAAAATTTGTTTAAAGTATTTAAAGGAATTTCCGTTTTCATCTAACGCTTTAAGGAAATTTTTGATCAATCCCATCTTAATATATAATGGAAGTAACAGTACTTTTTTGGGATCAACAAGAGGTATTATTCTTTACGTTAGCTTAATCTGGAATATATTGATCTCTAGAAAGCTATTCTTTTACTTGGAAACGGCTCTGTGTTGCTCCACCCTAAAGCCCTAGTAATAGTCCTATGATTTTTAGGTCACCACATATTTACCACTTATACTGATCATAGCTTATTTCATTTCAAATAAGTGACATACTTTCGTATGTTTCCTTCAGGTCAACTGCATGTGCCAGAGGGTCTTTTGTTGCCATTATGAAGCAAAACTGCTTTTAAACTTATTATAGAAGAATCTATAAATAACTGCTATTCGTCCGGGTTATGAGCAAATTCTAATTTTTCCATAACATTATTTGGATTAACAGAAGCACATATTTGTTCTGCAGAGTAAAAAACGGGGATAGCTCTAGGTTACGGTTCCTAATATTATAACTTTGATTCCAGTGGCTAGCAAATTTCATTGTTGTAATCTAGACCCTAATACTTCAGCATGCTCCTTGGACAAGTGGAGGTCCTGAACTAGACCATTTTATTCAGGTTGTTCGATTAAATAGGGTGCTTTTTCTTCACTTTTCTGATACATTATCCGGTTCTGCCTTATTATCATACATTTCTAAATCTTCCTCCCATTTTGCTGGAAGCGCTGCAACTGGTATACCTTCTCCATGAAGAACCGGTTTTATTGATGAGAGATGATCCGGATATTCAATATTGTTTACTGTTTCTTCAAAAACCACTTTTTTCATGCAAGAGTAACTGTCATTAAAATCAATTGTTGGTTCTCGACAAAATCATTGGAACTGCAAAAAGCGTAGAAGAGCGTTTGCCACTTAACCAGTTTCTTAAATTTACTGCACAAGTTTGGCAACATATGTGAGGAGCCAAGTTCTGATCTTGATCGCCAATAAGACATCCAAAATACTTATGATAAGCTACTTTGATCATTTTGTTAATTGTCCTTTTCTGCGATTTAAGGGTAAACTGACCACATACGTAGCAAAAACTAGCCACGGGGTTAACACAACCACGTTTCTGTACTTTAGACATTTTTGTACTGTCGCGTACGTCAGTTCAGAGATGAGATACTACGTTTACAGGGTCAACTAACTTTATTCGACACAAAAATAACACTAATACAAAGCTCTTACTATTGGCTTGTTCTCGCACTTCTTTTCTCTTTCTAATACTGACTACTACTCATGCTAAACCAATACTAATGATATAACTGCCAGCCAGCTACTTTTATAGATGTTCCCGTACTTCTGGTATTTTCTAGAAACATCGGATATCAAAAGTAGATGCGGGGCAGAGTGAAATTTGGGATTATATAGGTTTAAATGCGTATTTTCGTTAATTTAAACCCTAAGGGGCTTCGTGACTGATTTGTTATCCCTAGACACCCCCACGTGATGTTGCCAGATTGTGCATAATTACCTTTAGTTATGGAAAATGTAAATTTAGCCACGTAGCGCTCCGGTATATTACAAATTACTTTTTAAAATAATGTGATTAAAATACTCATTCACTTCGGCTGAAAAAATCATAACTCAAAAATCTTGTGCGTTAGGAAGTTTTTATCATCATTTAGAAACCAAAAATTAACCAAAGACTGCCCTTTACATTACAGTCGCATATTGGCTGTAGAGTAGTGTTATTAGTTTTTACGTCTCCTTGAAAAGCTTTAAAACTGTTTTTCTGTTAGGAATAAAAACTGATAAGCAGCATTTTGCTTATCTTAGAAATAAATAATAAATGTTATTTGAGCGCGCGTTTCCCGCCAATTATTGGACTGACTACAGAGACAAGAGGGTGCCATAATCAGGAGACATAACTTGTACAATGAATTGCCTATCTAGACTTAGTATAAACTAATCCGAATCCCTTGTCTGTGATTGTAAATACTAATTCGAAGGACGTTGGCTCCTAAAAGGAGGTTATGCTAATACAAACATCTCGCCCTTCGATAGTTTCCTAATGAATTTCTAGTTGATTTATTAATTTTACTAGTAATTTGTATTACATTTTGGTTTTACTTTACATCATATATTAAATAAAATGTTTATAAAAAAATTGGACCGACTTCTAAAAGTGCACAAAAAGTGAAAAATAACTACGAATTTTTGAAGTCGGCGCCAAACTAATACCTGACAAAATGTGATTCTCATAAACAGATTAAAAATACTTTATTTGTAATTTCATTTAGAAATACTTTGGCATATATATCAATTTTGGAGAAAATCGTACAAAATTGATTTTTTTCGTCCGCCATATTGGATCCGCCATATTGATTTTTTTTTAAATAATTTTAGATTCGTTATGTGCGACCCGAAAATTCCCCCACACCAACTTTGAAGAAAATCGGACAAATTTTTTTTTTTTGGCCGCCATATTGAATTTTTTTAAAATAATTTCAGATTCACTGTGTGCGACCCCGAAAATTTCCCCATACCAATTTTGCAGAAAATCGAACAAAATTAATTTTTTTGGCCGCATATATTGTCAGCGCCATCTTAGATTTTACTGCACCAATTTCATCCCAAAAAAATATGGAACCACCGCAGCAAATTCCTGAACATAACGTAAAAAATTTCATTCAAGTCGGTGCCGCCGTTGCGGAGTAATCTGTGTACATACATAAAAAAAATACATAGTCGACGAATTGAGAACCTTCTTATGATGGATCCAATATGGCGGACAAAAATATCTAATTTTGTCCGATTTTCTCAAAAATTGGTGTGAGGGAGTTTTTGGGGTCGCATATAAGGAATCAAAAATATTTTTTTTAATTCAATATGGCAGATCCAATATGGCGGATAAAAAAATTAGTTTTGTCTAATTTCCTCCAAAATTGGTATGGGGGAGTTTTCGGGATCGCACATAACGAATCTGAAATAACTTTTTAAAAAATTCAATATGGCCTATTTAATATGTAGGATAAAAAATTAATTTTGCCCGATTTTTTTCAAAATTAATATGAGGCAGTTTTTGGGATCGCAAATTACGAATCTAAAATAATTTTAAAAAAAATTAAATATGGCGGATCCAAGATGGCGGATTAAAGATTCTACATCTCTCGATTTTGTCTAAAATCAATGTTGGGAGATTTTTGTTAGTGTTAATAACGAATTAAAAATATTTTTTGAAAAATTCAATTTGGCGGATTCAATATGGCGTCCTAAAAATTTTACATTTTTTGATTTTCTCCAAAACTGGTATAAGGGGTTCTAAATTATGAATTTAAAAGTATTTTTTCAGGATTCAATATTGCGAATCCAGTATAGCGGACTAAATATTTTAGATTTTTCGATTTTGTTCAAAGGTGGGATTGAATCGTTTTTGAGGATGTAAATAGCGAATATAAAATTATTTTAAGAAAATCTATTATGTCAGATGCAATATGACGGTCTAGAAATTTTAAGTTTCCGGATTTCATCCAAAATTGATACTAGAGAGCTTTGAAGGGTTTAGATTTAAATTAGATTAAGACGTTAGATTTTTTATTTTTGAAATTCAATATGGCGGATCCAATATGGTGGGTTGAAAATGTTACCTTGTTCGTACTTTTTTCAGATTTGGTATAAGGGGGTTTTCGGAATCGTGTATTACGAATACGAAGTTAATTTTTTATAACTATTATGTTGATATGATATAATATGAGGGACTGAATATTTTACATTTTCCAATTTTGTCTAAAATTGATATTGCGGGGTTCTTGAGGCGTATACAAATTCAGTATGCGGTATAAAATATATCGGGCTAAGAAATTTAGGTTTCAAGTTCTTTAAATATCGATATTGGAAGGTTTTGGGGCCTATATTACCAATCTAAAATTACTTTGAAATTTAAGATAGTGGATTTACTATGACAGATTAAATATTTGTTTGACACAATTTCACTGGTATTTGGAGAACTTTAAGAATCAAAGAATTTTTAGTGGTTCTTTTTAGGGCGATTTACAACTTGGGATAAAATGGGTATTTTTGTGCCACCTTAGAGTCATTGCGAGGTACACTTATCTCGATTAATACTTAGTTCAAATAATTTGTGGATACCATAAGGAATTCAAAACTAAAAGTTGAAAAACAAATTTTTTATAAAAAAAATTGAACCGACTTCTAAAAGTGAAAAATAACTAGAAATTTTTATATAAAATTGAAATTTTTGATGTCGGCGTATTTTGTTGAGGAGTTCTGTTTTTATATTTATTAATAAAACGTCTTGTATCTTCAGCACAATATCCGTTGCCCCTCAGAGTATTAGTCAGTTTTTCAGTTTCTGATTTCAGTGATTGTTCGTCACATATTGAAACTGCTCTATGTACCAAAGAGTTTGTGATGGATTGTTTTTAAGAAGGATGATGGTGTAACGTTATATTGAGATATCGATTTGTATGTGTTGGTTTTCTGTACACAAAATGTCCTAATTTGCCATTATTTTCCTTTGTACTAGTACATCAAGAAAGGGAAGGGCACCATTTGATTCAGTTTTCAAAGTGAATTTTATGATAGAGTGTTGTTGATTTAGATGATCTAGGAAATTATTAAGGTTATCTGTGCCATATGACCAAACCATGACGTATCATCTACATATCTGCACTAAAATTTAAGTTTTAGAGGAGCAGAAGGCAAGAAGTTTTCTTCGAGAGTTTCCATGAACATATTAGTTACCACAGGTGATAGCGGAGATCCCATGGCCACTCCCGAAGTCCGCTCGTAGAAAGTTCCTTCAAAAATAACATAATTGGAAATCAGAGATTAATTCTGGTAGGGTGGAGTCCATGTTATTGTTTTGTAAAATGTCCGATATTATGGAAACTGAATCATCTATAGAAACATTTGAGTACAGAGATTCTACATCAAAACTTGTCTTCGGGTAAATATCTGGCCACACTTTTACATCCCTTTACAGGAGTCCTTTGTTAAAAACTCTGTACACTTTGTCCTAAGATTAAAAACCATCCAATTAGAGCCCGGTATTTTCTAGAAACATCAGATGTCGAGAGTACCGGAAGTGATGACATAATTCCTGTATACAGGGACCCATCGATAAGAAACTCACCTTCCGAAGATTACGGAGTATGGTAAAATTTGAAATTACATAGGATGGGTTTCTCCGTTTTTTAGGTCCTAGAGGGTTAAAACCTCATAGAGTGGAGTCATACCCAGATGCCTCCATTCGGTGCTAGATTGTGCACAATTTCCCTAAACTTGGAGAAGCCGTATATTTGGCAATTTCGCACCTTGGTACGATATATAACAACTTATATATCGTATAGACCAGCTTTGCAATCAATTAAAACCTGTTGTTGATGTGTAAGGGTTAAATAGTAAGAAATTATCAAAATAACACATGTGTTTGACGAGGCGGAATTTCATGCAGAGGAGTATGATTAATATCAGCAAAAAGAGGATTAAAAAGTTATTTTTATCGGTAAGTATTGAAAATAATATAATAATTTAGGCATCCAGAAATCCATACTTTAACTTTATTGCCCAATTACTTTATTCAACAAATGGCATACCGATTAACTGTTATACAAGTTTAAATAATGCAATTTTAATTTGATAGTATATAATTGTTCTGTGTGCCAATAAATCAAAGGATTAGCTCCATTTGTCAACACCGTTCTAAATATAAATGAAGATATTATCACGTGATTTATCGGCCATACAACGGGCCCTGGTTCTGACGATATGTGAATTCTACAGGGGAATTCGTAGATGTTGTCATTCTAAATTCGAAAATTGTTAAAAAGTTATGAACAAAATGTAACGAGGCATTTCCGACAATTTCACTTAAAGTTTTTTGTTATATTGTAACTAGGAAGTAATGAGGATTAATTACTAAAAATGAAATTACAAATCACTACACTAACAAACTGATTTTATTAATACAATTATTATGAATTTTTCTTAATATAATCTTTAAAATTTCTCTTTAATGTTATTTTACATACAAAATAATAATTGGTTGCTGAAATATATAGTTAGTGACGACCCAATTTTTATGGAATATTTTTTATATTATTTAACGGATTACAAATTTGGATATATCGATTTCATTCATTCGGCTATAAGTTTGAGAAATAAATTTATCTTCAACCAGCATTTAAGTTATAATAAATGCATGACCTTTTCCTAAAATAGCTATAACAATATAAATAACTCTGTCTATTAACATCAATTTTATAATTCATTGCTATCATCGTTATACTATACCGAATTACTAGTAATAAATACCAGGTTTCCATTATAAGATAACACTACACATGGTGCTCTAACTTTGTTGCATCTCTAGGAATTATTACTACCACACATTCACTCAATATATTTTAAATTACATTATGAGTTATATATACAGTGAAATGTTTTACTTTACACTTGAAAAATTGCATAATTTCGAGCGTGGGAAATAAACACCTAAAATTATAATAAACGTTATTTGCAATTAGCCCTGAAGCTTTTAAATAGAATGTTCTTGTATTTGTTAAATAATTAATTATTTCATCATTTTATCGTAATTAGAATATTCTCTGAGTCAAAAATAGAAAAACAAATAAATCATTTCAGCATCTTGCTGCAAAATTGAGATATTCTTCTTTAACAAAAAGTGCACCCTAATGCCCCATCCATGGTAATAAAATTTTCTATAAAAAAAGGTCATTTTAACTTATACTTATGAAGAATTCCGAAATGGGCAACATAATTCTTCGAAATTCCTTAACTAAAATTACTAAATAATAATATTTTAGCGAATTGATAATAGTATTGGGAGTAAACTTACCGACTAATGCTAATAACACATTGGTTATAAATGTACACCATACTTTATTTTTAACCGACTTCTAAAAGAAGGAGGTTCACAATTCGTCGACTATACAGGGTGAGTCAACGATTGGATGAAGTAGGTTTGTGCCTTTTCGGTGAAATTAACAAAGAAACTATATTTATTGTTTGATACAGTTTATTTTTACGCAGATTTTAAAAATATTTAGGACTCTACAGGGTGAGCCAAAAAACTAGGACAGCATAAAGTTGTATTTTTTTAAATAGAACACCCTATATACGAATCATATTTTCGATTTAGCTTATAATTTTAAATCTTTTTTATTAAGGGTTTACTATAACAAAACTTTATAGTTTCTGAGATAATTAAGTTTAAAGAAAAAAAGTCACATTTTCAAGCATCAATTCAATCCTAAATAACGTTTTCAATTTTGTGACAAATATATTAAAATTTGGAATTTAGCAAGGCCAAAGACAAGTTAACATAGTTTTTACCTAATATTTGCAATAAAAGCTACAGGGTGTTGAACACATCGGCTCAAATTTGAACTATTTCTGTAAAAAAGTATGGAAAATAAGGAAAACTGAAATATCTCAAAAACTATTATAAATAGGTATAGGACATATTGAACAAAACTTTTAGGGTTTTTATTACTCTATTAAATAACATGAAAATATACAGGGTGTACCATTTAAAAAAAAAGATATTTATTCATTTAAACTTGTTCAAATTTGAGCCGATGTGTTCAACAGCCTGTAGCTTTTATTGCAAATATTAGGTAAAAATTATGTTAACTTGTCCTTGGTCTTGCTAAATTTCAAATTTGAATATATTTGTCACAAAATTGAAAACGTTATTTAGGATTGAATTGATGCTTGAAAATGTGACTTTTTTTCTTTAAACTTAATTATCTCAGAAACTATAAAGTTTTGTTATAGTAAACCCTTAATAAAAAAGATTTAAAATTATAAGCTAAATCGAAAATACGATTCGTATATAGGGTGTTCTATTTAAAAAAATACAACTTTATGCTGTCCTAGTTTTTTGGCTCACCCTGTAGAGTTCTAAATATTTTTAAAATCTGCGTAAAAATAAACTGTATCAAACAATAAATATAGTTTATTTGTAAATTTCACCGAAAAGGCACAAACTTACTTCATCCAATCGTTGACTCACCCTGTACGCCGTTACTCCGGAACGGCGGCACCGATTTGAATGAAATTTTTTACCTTATGTTCAGGAAGTTGCTGCGGTGGTCCCATATTTTTTTGGACGAAATTGGTGCAGTAAAATTCAAGATGGCGCTGACAATATGCCAGCAAAAAAAATTAATTTTGTCGGATTTTCTCCAAAATTGGTATGGAGAAATTTTCGAGGTTGTACCTAACGAATCTAATATTATTTTTTTAAAAATCAATATGGCTGACAAAAAAATTTCATTTTGTCGGATTTTCTCCAAAATTGGTGTGGGGGAGTTTTCGAGGCGCACATAACGAATCCAAAATATTTTTAAAAAGTTCAATATGGCAGATCTAATATGGCGGGAAAAAAAATCAATTTTGTCCGATATTCTACAAAATTGGTAAGGGGAAGTTTTCGAGATCGCACATTGCAAATCTAAAATCATTTTTAAAAAATTCAATATGACGGATCTAATATAGCGGACGAAAACATCAATTTTGTTCAATTTTCTCCAAAATTGGTATGGGGGCGTTTTCGGAATCGTACATAACAAATCTGAAATTATTTTTAAAAGATTCAATATGGCGTATCCAATATGGGGGATAAAAAATAAGCTTTGTCCAATTTTTTTCAAACTTAATATGAGGGAGTTTTTGGGATCGCACATTACGAATCTGACATTATTTAAAAACAAAATAAATATGGCGGATCCAAGAGGGCGGATTAAAGGTTCTACATCTCTCGATTTTGTCTAAAATCAGTATAGGGGAATTTTTGTTAGTGTTAATTACGAATTTAAAATATTTTTTTGAAGAACTTAATCTGACGGATTCAACATGGCATCCTAAAAATTTTACATTTTTCGATTTTCTCCAAAACTGATATAGGTGATTCTTGAGGGTGTGGTTACGAATTTAATAGTAATTTTTTCAGGATTCAAAATGACGGACTAAAAATTTTATATTTTTCGATTTTGTTCAAATGTAGGACTGAATCGTTTTGAAGGATGTAAGTAGGGAATATAAAATTATTTTAAGAAAATCTAATCTGTCAGAGGCAATATGACGGTCTAGAAATTTTGAATTTCTGGATTTCATCTAAAATTGGTACTAGGGGGCTTTGAAGGGTTTAGATTTAGATTACATTAAAACGTTAAAATTATTTTTTTGAAATTCAATATGACGGATCGAATATAGTGAGTTGAAAATTTTACCTAATTCGCACTTTATCAGATTTGGTATTAAGGTGTTTTTGGGGTCGTGGATTATGAATATGAAGTTAATTTTTTACAATATCGGGTTGACAAGATACAATATGAAGGAGTAATTATTTTACGTTTTCCGATTTTGTCTAAAATTGATATCGCGGGGTTCTTGGAGCGTATACAAACTCTTTATGCGGTATAAAATATATCGAACTAAGAAATTTACGTCTCAAGTTGTTTAAATGTCGATATTAGAAGGTTTTGGGGCCTATACTACCAATCTAAAATTAATTTGAAATTGAAGATAGTGGATTTACTTTGACAGACTAAATATTTGTTTGATACAATTTCACTGGTATTTGTAGAACTCTAAGAATCAAAGAATTTTTAATGGTTCATTTTAGAGTGATTACAACTTTGGATAAAATGGGAACTTTTTTGCCACCTTGGAGTCATTGCGAAGTACACTAATCTCGATTAGTACTTAGTTCAAATAATTTATGGATATCATAATGAACTCAAAACTAAAAATCGAAAAATAAAATTTTTATAAAAAAATTTAACCGACTTCTAAAAGTGCGCTAAAAAGTGAAAAGTAACTATAAATTTCTATATAAAATTGAAATTTAAGTCGGCGCCAAGTTATTTCTAAATGAAACAAATAACTACTAATTTATACAAATTATGATAAGAAAACAATTACAACTAAAGTATTGTTAATCTATTTATGCGAATCCCATTTTGTCAGGTATTAGTTTGGCGCCGACTTCAAAAAGTTCAATTTCATATAAAAATTTATAGTTATTTTTAACTTTTTAGCGCACTTTTAGAAGTCAGTTCAATTTTTTTATAAAAATTTTATTAATATTTAAAAAACCATAACAATTGTTTCGACACACAGTGCCGTCTTCAGATGCAAAGCAAACCTAACCTACCTAAATTTTGGTAAATTAAATATTAAAAATAAAGAATAGTGGAAATTTATAACCAGTGTGTTATTATCATCAGTTATAATGAATTTCCATGAAGTATCAGTTAAGCCTATCAACTTAATCTTACCGACCAATTTCATAAAGGTAACTTAACTATTTAGTTATATAAAACGACAAAACACTAATAAGTCACCCCATTACCTTCTTTGTAATAATAATGTTTGCTCCAGAAAACTGCAATCCAAAAATAAAAAGGAAATATTCTACGAGAACTTATAGAACAACTAAAAATTCTCATCTCTCATCAATAAAATCATATACCATCGCAGAATCCCCGATGAATGGAGGACTAGCACAACAATACTCCTATTCAAAAAAGGCGATAAGAAAGTGCCGGTTAATTACAGAGGAATCAATCTTCTCTCCACCTCGTTAAAACTAGCCACCAAAATTCTTACAAGCAAAATTAATGAACACATTTCCTTAGCAGACGAACAGCAGGGATTCCGGTCGAGAAGGTCATGCACGGATGCCATATTTGTTATAAGACAAATAACTGAAAAGTCAATTGAATATAATCGTCCAGCCTTTATGTGTTTCATCGATCTAGAGAAGGCGTTCGATCGTATACAACTGAAGGATGTAACACAGCTACTTTACAACAGACAAATACCTCAAAACATTACCAAAATTTCGAAATCACAACACATGCTTTATCAAAATAAAATGGTCTCCTATGTTCAAATGCTGTAGAATTATTATACATTAGATATCTGCTATTTCCATAAATAGATACCTTACGACGATTAATTCTTTCAAGGGTTCCATAAGCTGATTCAATTAAGGTGATATCACTAGATGGAGAAGAAGTATTATAATATTACCACTGAACTGGTACCAGGTAACTATAGGTGTATTAAGGTTAACTAGAATATAAAGCTTAAACTAACAACCGAAGTAATCAGGAATAGAGTTAATTCAATTAAAATATTATCAGATGGACAAGCAGAGTTTAGGTCTGGAGGACAAATTTCAACAGACTAGACGTTATGTATTTTGTAGATATAACAAAAGTATTCGATCGTATGTTGCTCAAAAATGTTATAAATATATTTGGTAATCGACATATGATTTTAAATAGTTTCACAATTACTGAAAATATTTACAAAAATACTCGTACTCAAGTCGAAACTAACAATAAACCAATACCAGTTACCAGAGGAAAAAATAACGGGACTCACTCCTCTTTAACACAATGATGAATGAAACAATAAATAAGATATATATACATATATATATATATATATATATATATATATATATATATATGTATATATATATATATATATATATATATATATATATATGTATATATATATATATATATATATATATATATATATGTTTATGCGGCTTTCACGGATTCCTCCGTGTGAGATGCAATAGCAGTGGATATATCCACATTATGCCGTTGTAGTGCTGAAATCACATTCAGTAAACGTACAACTATATGCAACTCCGTGTATAGATAAAGTCAAATGCGAACAGTAAATACAAACTTCATTCCATCCTATCTCTTCCGTGTTAGAAGTTGCACAAATTGGATAAATTGCTACAAAACACAATTCATCCAATTCCACCACCATCGAGATGATGGCCTACCTGTACCACCATACCGAGGAGAAAGTCAAAACTTACCCTCCCCACCACAGTGATACGGCAAAGGTACATATTTCGTCTCTACTAGATTCATCAGGGTACCGACATGCACCTGTTTGTGCAAAGGACAGATCGGAAGGAAGCATGCAACACTGAAAGCAAATTCGCCGACCTCCCGCCGGATGTCGTATATATGTTTATGCGGCTTTCACGGATTCCTCCGTGTGAGATGCAATAGCAGTGGATATATTCAAATTATGCCGTTGTAATGCTAAAATCACATTCTGCAAACGTACAACTAAGGAAGGGATAGAATGGAATGAAGTTCGCATGTGACTTCATCTATACACGGAGTTGCGGAGAATATCGAATAGTGTGTTTTGGAAGAAAAAAAAGTAAAGCGAACCTATCAATAGAATGACCTGAAAATTGTCAGACATAAGTCTCTCGAGAACAGACGGAGTATGAATATTCCAAAAAGAATGAAGAAAATGATGATGAGACTACTGGTAGCATTACCAGTTAATTGTCACCTAAGGAAACTTCTAAAACTTCCATAAAGTATGAAGTATGAAATATGTTTCCAGCAAAAAAAAAAAACGAAGTAAATTTTTGAGAAGAATTATATTGATCGCCGTTACACTTTTGGCTTTTCTTAAATAGTTAATACGATAGAGCACTTTTAAACTTCACATTATAATACAGCTCTAGTAAAAACACAACTAACGAAAAACCATAACCAATAAAAAGAAGATATATAACTATATCTAAGTCGGACAATAACAATGGTGAGTACAATACTTTATAGTACACATTGGAATATCTTATTTCCAAAATTAACGCATTAAAAAAATCATCAATCCATTTATTTATTAAACCGGTCTCATGATAAATCCCTAGCCAGCAGTTGATCATCGGTAAAAATGGAAAACCCTTCGTGACAATATATCCAATGTAATATGATTTTACACATTCATCAACAATATGTAAGAATGGAATTCCAAATTTATCAGTAAAATCAGTTTCAATTAATATTTCTGCATCTTTATATCTTTCAACAGCAGCAACTGATTGGAAATGGGCTGCAAGAAACATTGATGTGCGTTTTAATCCCAGTTGAACAATTTTTTTAGTTAAACTTTCATATATTTTAGAAGGACCACACGACTCGAAGAGATTAACTTGATGTGTATTTATAGGAAGGTTTGTATTATCCAAATCTTCTAAAGTATTAATTTCAGGATAGTAATAGACTATTGTCAGCAGTTTAAATAGGCCACCAGCAAATAACGATATGATTACAGTAGAAAAAAGCAAACAACTGGCCAAAAATATTCTTCTGTTCTCCCTTAGTGAGACAATGTTATTTGGATTACCTAAAAAGAACCCAATCATTTGCACCCAATTTCCTCTTTTCGGATCTGATATTTTATTATAAATCATACAAAAAATAATAAATAAAAATATGAGAAACCAAACGGGAGCTTGAAAACATTTACAAATTGTCTCCCACTGAGTAGCTACCTTCGATTTAGGAACCACAATACATACTTTATCAAAATAAAATGGGGTCGTATATTCAAATCCTGTAGAATTATAATACATCAGATATCTGCTGTTCGCCGACATAGATACCTCATTACGAATAATTCTTCCAAGGGTTCCACTAGCATATCCAGTTAAGCTGATATCTCCAAAATCACTTTTAACATCGCTCAAACTCATATTCACAGTAAAATTTAAATCATTTGATAAATTGTAAATTATAATTGGATCATAACTGTGAAGTCGTGTAACTTGTTTTACATTTTTATAAAGTTTGTTATCTCTTAAAACTTTCGGTACATAAGGAACTGCTGAAAGTCTCCGACCAAATATATGCATTCTGATATCATAACCATTTAAATTGTCTGCTATATTGTACAAAGCAAGTGGGTTGTTTATAATATTTTCAATATAATATCCTTTAACTTTACCGAATCGTTTATTTTTTCTCGGTAAAAATGGTTTATATGTAAATATCGAAGAACGATAGGTCGAATAAGGAGCGTGAGCTATAACATTGAGTAATTCGACTTTTTCCCATAAATACACCAATATGTCTATTATATTTTTTGAAAAGTTGTCGGTTACACAATCAAAAATAAGTAAGTTAAGTGATCTAAGATTTTGTGAAAATATATGCATGTGTTTTCTTTTTAAAAACATTTTTAGAATTTCGTCGTTTTCTGCAATTATTATGTTACCAACAGACTGATTCATTATCCTGAAAAACTGTTTTACTCTAAGGGGTTTTATGGAAGGTAATTCATCATATTCAATTAATAAGTGATTTGATGTTAATTCGGAATCAGAAGTGTTCACAGAATTTATTTCCTTCCCCTCCATAAATATGCTCTCCAATGTTTTCACATGAACAATTTCTTGCAGCTCATTGATTGACTTTATATCGCTGTAATTAGTAGTTGTTACAAGCTTGATATCAAACACATTTGAAGGTTGAAAATAATTTCTATACACTTGTAAAATTTCAAAGCTTATGCCACATTGCTGTTGAATAACTAATTTTGCAATGACATGGTTTATTAAGAAATATAAACCAAATAAAATATTCATATTGCAAACAGTGCACTTCATACGAAAATTTTTCACTTCCACTTTATTCAACAAATAATTTTTATTTAATGAAAAAAGTTATTTTCGACCGTTTTATATTCAAACATTTTAGGTATTTCGACAAATAAATATTTAATAGATAGGTAGAGATTAAAAATAATCCGTGAGCTTGTACGAAAACTACACTCATGACAAAATACGCAAATATTTTTTGTTATTCATATTGTTTGGAAATAATTTTATATTAGAGCTGTAAACTTGTAGATCATCAGCAGGTATTCATCTATACTCTATTCAAGAATTAGAGAGAGTTATAAAACTGTCTCCGAAACCTCCAACGTACTTGCTCCAGTGCCGCAGGTAACTGAGGACTGTTATAAATCTAATTATATTTAATTATATTGAAATATTATAAGCTTTTATAAATTTACTGCAACAATAAAATTTCTGATAGTTCAATTTAATTTCTGTCAGTGAGCAAAGTACACCTTACAGTATGTCCTTAGTGATTTATCTTGTTTGTGCTTATTTTTACATATTATGTGAGATTAGTGAGATACCCAAAAGATATGGCTTCCACATCTACATTTATTTCAAAATCATTAAACAAGGGCATTTTTTTCTCAACGAAAATCTTATTACGATGAAAGTTTATGACGCCTTACGACATCAATATCCAAATAATAATGTTAAAGGCTCTGTTGAGATGTGTTCCAAAGTGACAGGAGTTGGAAAATCTACTGTTTACCGAAAGCTGAAGTAGAAAAAGACGACTGGAATTGTTAGTGCTCCCAAGGCACAGGAAGACGAAAAATCCCGTTGAAAGAAGAGATGAAAACTGCAATAAGAAGAGTCGTACATACATTTCATTATGAGAATCAAATCCCAACCATCGACAAAATTCTAACTGAAATCAATTGAAAATCGAGATTTACCTGAAGAACTGAGCTCTGGAAATTGGGCAGCTGGAAAAAACCAGATAGGAAATCTGTTGTTATAGATTGTCCGGCAACTGTCCGAACAATTAAGCAACATCGCGATATGAGCTCAAGTAATAGGTAGATTTGCTAGAAATAACACAAGTAACAAAATTAGTGATTTAACTAAACTTCTGAAAGATTTTTTTGAATAAAGTTACTGCCGAAAATTGGAAAAAATGTGTGGACCATATAATAAAAGAATAAAACAAAATGTGGAAACTCTATCACGATCGATGAGATAGCGGAACCAACTATAATTAGTTTGAGCGAAGATAGCTCCACTGACTTTGATTACGAATTAGATACATACTGTTTACCATTGCAAACAACATTTATAATTTAAATTTTTGTTTTTGTTGTATTTTATTGTTGAATGTTATTATAAATATTTTTATTTTTTTATATATTTTTATTTTAGTGTGTTTCACTCTTTAATTTTATATATATTTTAGTCCAATTAGCCGTAATTTTTTTATAATTTTATTATTGTATTTGTATCTTTTTCTTAAGAGTGTAGAATTAACAAGTTTGTTTTATTTTTTTTTTTTTGAGGGGCTATCGGGTTTCCGTATAATAAAGTAAATTAAATTAAGATGTCAGTGCAAATAGAAATACAAAAATAATAAGTCTAATTTTAACTATAACATATAAAAATTAATTACATTTGAATCCCGTTTTAGTGTTTAATGGTAATTCTGCAAATGGTTTAAGAAATAAATAAACTCAAACGTCAAATGTCCTAAAAGTGTTTTAATTAATAATAAAATAACCGATAGCCACAAAAGAAATTTAATATTATATGGCCGAATTTATTTTTTATAAATGTTTAACTTCTTGTATTTATGATAAAGGGTATTTTATAAGTATTTAAATTATAACTTAAGATTTTTTGAGACAATAAGGCTACATTTTAGTCTGAATGTTTCTAAAACGTTTCTCTACCAAAACTAAAAATAATAAAAATACAGTTGTGATTTGTGTTAAATATGGCGAAATTATCTCTATTCTGTAATATATACGAATTATTAAGAAATCATTAGAAATAAAATAATAGTATTATAACAACTTAGTGCTATTTTGAGCTTATGACCGAAATAATATTCTGATTAAATAAACCTCCTTCTGACGCCTATGATAATGATTAGAATCCTTTTTAACACTTCACACTTCGAAATATCTATTGTTATCCAACCCAATTAGTGCATTATTATAAACCAGTGTTTTTGATTATAACATTTCTAACCCATTCCTATGAAAAATATATATGTCTAACAGATTTTTCCAAAGACACCGGACTAAAGAACACAGGTAGTTTGCGAAGAAAAAAGGGGTCAAAAATGATTTATTACTTTTTCTAGATCTTGAATAGACTATAGTAAATTGATTCCCAAAGTCATCTATATGAACCCTCAGAGGTCGACTACAACCTGTAAGGGACATGGACATGTTAATGTGAAAAAAACTGGAAGTACGTGAGATCTAAATGGTGTTGCCTTCTTTTTCTACTTACTATGAGAATTAATCAATTGACACCTGCTTATGCTAACTGCTTTCATAGGCTGCGAAGGATGCAACAAAGGTGCTCGACGGCTTAAAAGGGGATAAGGAGGTCCCCAATGTTTAAAAAAAGTTAGGAAATTAGTACTTACCAATCCCCCGACACGCCACTGAGTAGTCTATGGGCCGCTTCCAGCTGGAAACCTAAAATGGACCGGTTCCAGCGGGTAGTGTTGTCATCACCTAATCAGATTTTGATCCGCTTATCAAATTTTAATCAGCTTTTGATCAGCTTAGGATCCGCTTCGCGGCCGCGCGAAAAGTGAAATGGAACTTTTTGAAGTCGGCGCCAAACTAATACTTGACAAAACGTGATTTGCATAAACAGATTAAAAATACTTTATTTGTAATTTCTTTCTTACCATAATTTGTATATATTAGTAGTTATTTATTTCAAATACAAATAATTTGGCGCCGACTTCAAAAAGTTCAATTTCATATAAAGATTTATAGTTATTTTTCACTTTTTGCGCACTTTTAGAAGTCGGTTCAATTTCTTTATAAAAATTTTATTTTTCTATTTTTAGTTTTAGAATTCGTTATGATATCCATAAATTATTTGAACTAAGTACTAATCGAGATTAGTGTACCTCGCAATGACTCCAAGGTGGCAAAAAGTACACAGTTTATCCAAAGTTGTAAATCACCCTAAAATGAACCACTTAATATTCTTTGGTTCTTAGAGTTTTCCAAATAACAGTAAAATTGTGTCAAACAAATATTTAGTTTGTCATAGTAAATCCACTATCTTAAATTTCAAATTAATTTTAGATTGGTAATATAGGACCCAAAATCTTCCAGTATCGATGTTTAAAGAACCTGACATGTAAATTTCCTAGCTCGATATATTTTATACTGCATATTGAGTTTGTATATGCCTCAAGAACCCCACAATGTCAATTTTCAATATTTAAAGAACCTGAGATGTATATTTCTTCGCTCGAGATATTTTATACTGCATTTTGAATTGATATACGCCTCAAGAACCCCACAATTTTAGACAAAATCGGACTATGTAAAATTTTCAGTTCCTCATATTGTATCTTATCAACCTAATAGTTGTAAAAAATTAACTTCATGTTCGTAATACACGACCACGAAAACCATCTAATACCAAATCTGAAAAAATGCGAATAAGGTAAAATTTTCAACCCACCATATTGCATCCGCTATATTGAATTTCAAAAAAAATTATTTTAAGTCTTAATCTAATCTAAATCTAAACCCTTCAAAGCCCCCAAGTGCCAATTTTGGATGAAATCAGGAAATTTAAAATTTCTAGACTTAATAATAATAATAATAAATTCCTTTATTGCCAACTAAATCAAATCAAATTTGACAAAGCAACGTCACAAAAGCGAAACAAATTCATGCTAAAATATATATATATATATATATATATATATATATATATATATATATATATATATATATAAATAGAAATATACAACAGTTACCAAAATAGTAAATAGGTTTCCTAAAATCTAAATTTAAAATTATAAAAACATTTATTCTGTAAGAACTGAGTTGTGGCTTGCTTGAAGCCTAAACTATTTTCAATAGACCTTATTTTTTGTGGTAATAGGCCATAGGCCCTGACAGCCATGTAATAAGGCCCTTTTTCAAAATATGCTGAACTATGGGCTGGCACCCTTAGATCCCCTCTGCCCCTTGTGACAGTTGACATTTCAGTGCTATAGTAATCACTGTTAACAGCAAAGAGGTCATGATGCTTTTTGACAAACATCACCAGGGACAGAAAATACAATGATGGTGCAGTCATGATATTCAGAGACTTAAAATGAGGTTTACATGATTTTCCAGGGCGCAACCCCAGCATAACTCGGATAATTCTTTTTTGTGTAATAAAAATTTGTTGAGCAGTCGAAGATGATCCCCAAAACATCACACTATAAGATATCAATGACTGCACCTCTGCAAAATAAAACTGTCGCAGCGATTGCAAAGCCAGTGATCGCCTCAATCGACGTACCAGAGCACAAAACCTATTAAGTCTCGGCTGTAGAGTCGCAACATGCTGCTCCCAACTAAGGGTAGCATCCAAGGTAACACCCAGAAATCCAACACTCTCAGCCACCGGAATCGTCCTTCCCTGCAAGTGCACATAGACTCTGAACACTGACGACTCTTTCGGAACGACACCAGACCAGTCTTCTCACAATTCAACACCATGTTCGCTATTTACATCCTCAAAAACGATTCAGTCCCACCTTTGAACAAAATCGAAAAATGTAAAATTTTTAGTCCGCTATCTTGAATTTTCCATATTGAATCCTGAAAAAATACTTTTAAATTCATAACTTACACCCTACAGAACCCCCTATATCAGTTTGGGAGAAAATCGAAAAATGTAAAATTTTAATGACACCATATTGAATTTGCCAGATTGAGTTTTTCAAAAAATATTTTAAATTCATAATTACCACTAACAAAAATACCTCAATACTGATTTTAGACAAAATCGGGAAATATTGGATCCGCCATATTGAATTTTTTTTAAATAATTTCAGATTCGTCATGTGCGATCCCGAAAACTCTCCTGTACCAATTTTGGAGAATATCGGACAAAATTGATTTTTTGTTCGCAATATTGAATCCGCCATATTGAATTTTTAAAAAATATTTTGGATCCATTATGTGCGACCCCGAAAACTCCCACACCAATTTTGGAAAAAATCAGACAAAATTAAATTTTTTGTCCGCCATATTAGATCCGCCATATTGAATTTTTTATAAATAATTTCAGATTCGTTGTGTACGACCCCAAATATTCCCCCATACCAATTTTTGAGAAAATCGGACAAAATTAATTTTTTGGCCGCCATATTGTCCGCACCATCTTGGATTTTACTGCAGCAATTTCGTCCAAAAAAATACGAGACCACCGCAGCAACTTCCTGAAAGTAACGTAAAAAAATTCATTGATATCGGTGCCGCTGTTCCGGAGTAATCGGTGTACATACATAAAAAAAATACATAATCGATGAATTGAGAACCTCCTTCTTTTAGAAGTCGGTTAAAAAATGAAAGATATTTTTAACTTTAGTATGATTATGTAGTTTGTAATTATTAAATAAAATTTTTACGACAGGGAATACAGTCTTATGTAAAGGTGTTATTAGTTTAAATTAATTTTTCAGTAAAAAAATTATTTTAAATTTCGGTGTTGTCAAATATTCCAATTTTTATTTAAAAAAAAATGTCTTTATTTATTTTTGTTATAACACTGTTTTTTTCCAATTAACATTTCACACAGTCCCTTTTGATGAGTTAAAAATCCAATATGACGGTCATAAGAAAAAACAAAGTTGATGGTGGTTCCAGAAACCCGAAACTTTATACCCAAAATTTAACTGAATAGACGTATTCTGCCTAAAAAGTAGCCATACATAAGTGTTTACAGATTTAAAAAATATTGGAAAATAAAAAAATTATAGTCGATCTACGACAATTTAACATATTACTTGTTTTAATATCTCAAAAATACAAAAAATCAGTAACCTATTGACATAATTGCCTAACACTTTCCCTGTTTAACCGCTTGTATATCTCTTCTAGTTTTCAAGATTGCAATATTGTCATCACCAATTTTGGACACCCTATATGTAAATGAATTTTTCAAAATATAATGGGTGTTTTTTTATAGAGGTATAGAACTTTTAAATGGAATAAAACAATGATGAATTTTTTAAATTGACATGAAATTTACTTTATTCGAAAGATAACCTTCTGGCATTATAATTTAAATATGACTTCTGGCATATGACCGCCACGGCTGGCTCGGACGTAGTCTAATCTGAAGGTCCAATTTACGATGACTTTTTCCAACTATGGCCGTATATCGGCAATAACGCGGCGAATGTTGTCCTCCAAGTGATCAATCATTTCGGGCTTATCGGCGTAGACTAGCGACTTCACATATCCCCACAGAAAATAGTCTAGCGGCGTTAAGTCGCACGACCTTGGAGGCCAATTCACGGATCCGAAACGTGAAACTATGCGGTTACCAAACGTTTCCTTCAATAAATCAATTGTGGCACGAGCTGTGTGACATGTTGCGCCGTCTTGTTGAAACCACAGCTCCTGCACATCATGGTTGTTCAACTGATGAACGAAAAAGTCAGTAATCATGACTCTATAGCGGTCACCATTGACTGTAACGTTCTGACCAGCATCGTTTTTAAAGAAGTACGGACCAATGATTCTACCAGCCCATAAAGCACACCAAACAGTCAGTTTTTCTGGATGTAACGGTGTCTCAACATACACTTGAGGATTATCATCACTCCAAGTACGGCAGTTTTGTTTATTGACGTATCCATTCAAACAAAAATGAGCTTCATCGCTAAACAAAATTCGCTTATGAAAATCGGGATCAACGGCAATCTTGTTTTGGGCCCATTCACCGAATCTACGCCTTGCTAGGTGATCGTGTGGCTTCAATTCTTGCACGAGT
Source organism: Diaprepes abbreviatus (assembly GCA_034092305.1). Lineage (NCBI taxonomy): Eukaryota > Metazoa > Arthropoda > Insecta > Coleoptera > Curculionidae > Diaprepes > Diaprepes abbreviatus. The sequence goes on along the minus strand of JASJET010000338.1, from coordinate 2,164,516 downwards.
TGGATTTTGTAAGCACGCAAACCAAGATCTTTCCACAAAATCTTCCATAAAGTAAATGGACACATATCCAATTCCTGTGCACGATGGCGGATTGACTGATTCGGGTCTTCCTCTACGCTACGCTCTACAGCAGCAATGACTTCTTCTGTACGCACTGAAGGACGTCTCTGTGGATGCGTATTATCTTTCAGAGTAAACGTGGTGCGAAAACTTTCCTTAGTTAATCGAATTAATTGCTCTGATGGACGATTATGTTGACCGTAAAATGGACCTAGTGCGCGATACGTATTTCGAACAGAACCATGATTTTCAAAATAAATTTGCCCAATTTGGAAGCGTTGTTCAGGCGTCAGTCTATTCATGTTGAAATGCCAAACCAAACTAAACATAAATCACTTGACAGCTGACAAAATAGCCGCCAGTTAAAAAAGTGTTGCCATCTTAAAGTTTTATACCTCTATAAAAAACACCCTTTATATTTAAAAATATAAACGTCTCATAGTTTCGTTACTCAAAATACATGTACCCATGCACTAACATTTAATATTTTCGCTTACCCATACGGATATATGATAACATCTATTTTAATATGTTTTTCAAATTTCCTTTCGAAAATCATATTGATTTAATAGACCTGATTTCAGATAGACATGTTTTATATGTTTTGTACTTTAATTGTTATGGGCTGTTAAATTGGAAGAATTTTTAAAAGAGTAAACAAGCTTTGTCTCTAAAAGGAATTAAACAATTAAACGGAATGCTAGGCTGAAGCACGTAAACAATAATTATATAATCAGAACTCATTTTTAACCCTGGATGGGTTGATGGGTTTATCATTGACAGAAAAAGCTATTCCAAATGAAAATAATTTTTACTTCAAAATTAAATGATACACTTTACTTTCATGTTCATTAAGAATTAACAATTTACAACTGAAAAGTTGACGAGCATTCAACTTCTTAGTTTAAATCTTAATTTTGGCCTAATTCGCTTCCGCTGTCGGATATTTTCTGCTAAAGGAAATATAAACAATTACAGCAAGATAGAAAAATTAACATCATAAACAGATATAGGCCAGCAGAATCAGCATCTGGAAAAAATTTATTGTTAGTAGACTTCTGACTACTTAGAATGATAATAGTAATTATGTACTTTATTATGTATCATTTTCGTTTCTAGGGATTTTTTTTAACAATTAAGAAGTAAAAAAACAGTTTTTTCGAGTTCTAGGGAAAGCTATTATTTTTTAGTAAAAAAGTTTCAAACAAAAGTTGTGCGCTTTAAAAATACCTACAAAATGAACTAAAGCTCATCCAAATCGGATACTTTGTTTGTTGGTTATTGTAAAAAAAACTGCTAAAATGGCTGTTTTTTCAATTGTTAAAAAACAATAGAAAAATATTTTGCATTAACTTTATACTACACCGAAAAGAGCCTCTTGTTACATACAACAAGTATGCAAAATTTCAAGTAAAAATATTCAATAGTTTTCTGCACAGTGAATTTGTTTATAACATTTTATGTTTTTGATTGTTTATTTTCAGCGATCTAGAGATCGTACAGTGATCTGCGGGTTGGCAAATGAAATATCTAAATTTATACTAACCATAAGAAAAGAAAACCAAATTAATTGTTGACTTTACATTGTTGAAACATATAAGCAAAGTTGTGGTTGGTTTTTTCGTTATAAACAAATAGAATAGCTCTTCGACAATTGTTAATATCGAAATGCCGATCAGTGGACGTGATAGGTGACATTTTGGCGCATATTTTGAAAAAAAAAAACAAATTCTGAATGACCACTAGAAGCTGATATTTAAAAAAAAATGGTTGCTGCGTTGTTTATTATTAAGGGATTATATTAGGAGATGGTTAAACCATTGTATGCAGCAGTTTTCAACTCAATTATTTCAAAATTGTTGATGTTGTAATAGTTTAAAGTTGCACCTACTCCAAGAGTCAGAAAGCGAGCAGTGGAGGGGGGGGGCGTTCTTTCAGCCTGCGGCGCGCGGAAAAAAAAATATAACTCGAACACTTCACATTCGTTTCCCCGGAAAAATTTGGATTATCTCAGCGAATATTAGTCGTAGAAATTTTTTTTTTAATTTGTGGTTTCTCGACGAGATATGAACAATGGATGATATGTTTTTGTAATCAAATTATTGCTAAACATAGCAATAAACAAATTGTTGCACGTACTTTTCAAATTGCGAAAAAAATGTTACAGTGGTCAACAGTATACTACTAATTAGGAATATTAAAAATCAGATTGATTTTTAATGTACCATTAATATTTATGGAGTTATAGCATGGAACAAATTGCGATCATTTGCCGCTAAATTATTGGTTGTACAAGAAAAACACATGTTAACTTTTTTGTTTACTTTATTGGACGAATATTTTTCACATGCAAAATTTTTTGCTAGCATATGTATTTTTTGCTTCAATCCATACAAAATATTTATTCCGTTCTCCGTTCCCTAGACATCGATGGACACTCATTTTCGAAACCTGTAATAATAAAAAAAGATGTAAAATTTGTTATATAAAAAAAAATTTGATAGAAGAGAAAGAGACAGAGAGAGAGCAGTTTGTATAATGAAGGAAAATGGATTGTAATTTGTTGTGAATGAATAACCTTAAGTTTTGTTAGATAAATAATGACTTTCTGATGTCTGATAGTCTGCTTTATTTTTTTTTTATTTAATCAGGTGGCTCTGTAATGATCCTCCAGGGTTCATCCGGCTAGCTTTCAAAGGGACGGAGAGTGGTCGGAGTAATATGCGCTGTTTTGGGGCCCTAAAGGTTAAGGCAAAGATCGGTTTAAAAACAAAACAGGATATCTAATTTAACGCCAAGAAAACACCCAAAAAAATTTCAAAAACAAGTATCTATATTTACGTTTCACGGTGTAAATTCAACTAAGTGTAGCCCAGCGCTTCTCTGGTCAAAAGAGTAAGCCTGTGACAGCCAGCTGTTTAAGCAGGTGGTTTTTGACAATTTACACTTTCAATGATTGATTTAACAAAAATAATTATATTCTAATCAATTATCTTTGGCCGTGATACTAACTATGAAAAAAATGATTTATGATAAATAATATATATATATATATATATATATATATATATATATATATATATATATATATACATATATATATATATATATATATATATATATATATATATATATATATATATAGTGTTAATTATTGAGTGCACTCTACCCGTGTAAATAGGCCTGTTTACTGGAGTTTACAGATGTGCGTCTTATATACGTGGAGATATCAACTATATATGGTTGCACGATTCAATAAGTTGTACCATAAGAGGAAACACAATAATTTTTAAAGAGGTAGGTACAGTGATTATTTAATAATTATATATATATATATATATATATATATATATATATATATATATATATATATATATATATATAAAAGAAAAGGAATCACTATGATGTCTTTAAATTTATAGGTTGTAACGAAGGCAAAAATTTAAGCAGGTTAAAAGTCTATTATTTCCACAGACACATAAAACCTGATTAACGGCGGCTTCCTGACGTCCTGATGTTGATTGGCTCTGGATCACTCGTTGTGGTGGTATGTGCAGCATGCAAGACAGTTGCCGTAGAGATATCAGCAGGAATGGCCGAGTGGTCTGGTATGTACAGCAGCCAAGGCAGGTGCCGTAGAGAAATCAGCAAGAAGGAAACCTAAGAAAAAAAGAAAGAGATGGGAAAAAAGAAAAAGGAAAAACGATAGAGGAAAAGAAAAAGGCCAGTGATGTTGGGTGGCCTTTTTGTGGTGGAAAAGAAAAAATAGAAAAATTTGATATCGGGTTTGTGTCCCGAACTGACCAAACCAAATCAGCACACAACTTTTAAAGTACGCAAAGTAAATTTGGTCAAGGACTCGATTATTTCATAATAATATCTAGCAAAATTGCTAAGTGACCTTTCCAGGTGCAACTCTGTAAGGAAAGTCTTTTTATCACTCTGTCATTTTTTTTCTTGTCCCCAGAAAACGTCCACAGCGGGAAAAGATACAGGAATCTGTATATCGACGTTAATGACAACTGACAAGCCTTCAAAACAATGAAAAATAAAAATACGAAATTTTAAAATTATTACAAGAAATTTTATTAGCAAGTAACTAGGAAAATTGTGGTACGTTCAAAAATTTATACCAATAAAAAGACTTTGTTGAAGTAAAACCGTCTCGCAAGAAAAGGGAGTAGATTCTAACCTTAAAGTTTCTTTTTGTTTGACACTTATGTGATTTTTCGTTTGTAGCTTAATACAATCTCTAATAGTTACACGATAACTGACACAATAGGAAAATTAAAGTGCATAGAAGACATCGAAGATCCAATAGGATCCAGAGAGCTTCCACTAAAAAATTTGTCGACCCTGCAGCCAAATGATTATCTGCTCACTCAAGATCTCTATATGAAACGCAAAATACAGTTTAGATTAAGAATTTCTAACTAAATATTCCATACCGAGCCACTCTGTACAAGACTAATACCTTTCTATATTTTAGGTACAAAGAAGAGAAGCCTCACGAACTAAACATAACAACGACAAAGACTATCAAACAATCACCATCAATTATAATACCATAATTGTGAACTCAATTCTAATAAACAAGATATACTGCCAAGTTTTTCTTTCATTCGTAAATAAGTTCCAAAAAAAAAACAAAACACATAACTGATGGAGGAGGTAAGCGTAAAAATTATTATGTTTATCCGGATTTTAAATAGGGAAAAATAAAAACGTAACAAACCTTTATCGTTTTCATTATTATCCTTATAATTATCATCATCATTAACATCATCATTATTACCATAATCATAATTATTTCCTCCCTTATTACTTTCATCGTCTAGTTTATTCTGCATCTAGGAAAATAATAATGCTATCAACAAATGTTGCTATTTATTTCATGCTATATCTCGATAAATAATGGTATATTAAAAATCAATCTAATTTTTAATATTCCTAACTAATAGTATACTGTTGACCACTGTAACAAATTTTTCGCAGTTTGAAAAACACATAAGTACGGAAAAATTATAATTATGTGTAAAATGTATAGAAGTGCAACAATTTGTTTATTGCTATGTTTAACAAAATTTGATTACTAAAACATAACATCCATCGTTCGAATTTGAAGCGTCCGTGTCGCTTTTCTTTCCGAGCGTAGAAGGATGAAAGAACGCCCTCCTTCACTGCTCACTTTCTGACTATGAGGGTAGGTGCAACTTTAAACTTTTGCTACATCAACAATTTCGAAATAATTGAGTTTAAAACTGGCACATACAATTGGTTAACCATCTCCCTATGAGTTCTTATCTAAATAATCTCTTAATGTTAAAAAACAACTTCGCAGCGATTTAAAAAAAAAAAAACTATCTGAGCATGTAGTGATCGTACACAATTTTTTTTAACGTACATCAAAATCTCAGCTATCACGTCCATTTATCGGCATTTCGATATCAACAATGGTCAAAGAGTTATTTTATTTGTTTATAGCGAAAAAATGAACCCCAACTTTGTTTGTCTGTTTCAACAATTTAAAATCAACAATTAATTTGGTTCTTTTTTGACATTGTTAGCATAAGTATCGAGTTTTCATTTGCATACCCGCACAGCGCTGTACGACCTCTAAATCGCTGGGAATAAACAATAAAAAAACATAAAAATTTATAAACAAATTCACTGTGCGAAAAACTATTGAATATTTTTACTTGAAATTTTCCACGTTTATTATATGCAACATGATGCTCTTTTAGTAGCAGTATAAAGTTAATGCAATATATTTTTCTATTGCTTATAAACAATTGACAAAACAGCCATTTTAGCAGATTTTTTTGCAACAACTAACGAACAATTTATCCGATTTGGATGGTCCTTAACTCATTTTGTAGGTATTTTCAATGCGCACAACTTTTGCTTGAAACTTTTTTACTGAAAAACATTAGCTTTTCCTAGAACTCGAAAAAACTTATTCTTCACACCTTAATTGTTAAATAAAAAATTTTCCCCAAAAAAAGAAAATTACACATAAGATACTACATAATTACTATTATTATTCTGAAGGTTTTTACGTAATCAGAAGTCTACTAACAATAAATTTCAAAATCACCTCAAATGAGGCTAACGCCTCCGTCTAAGGTAAACTTGAAATAATGTGATATTCCTGAACGAGAATAATTTGTCTGAAATATTATATTTTGAGAAGTAACATAATGAAAAACAAAAGCTTGTCTTTTAAAAAGGTTTTTTATTTAATATTGTTAAGTATCCGATTACATAATATGTTTTACTCCCCCAGGAATGTAATAATCGCGTGCGTAAATTTACGTGCACTGTAGTAATGATTTTAATTTACGCTATAATAAAGCATCTGAGCTGTGAAGAACGTTACTTGATATAACAGATTGTTTGCAATAGGTCGTTATCTTACATTTCGACTACAATAGTCTTCTATAAACCTTGGATAAAATATTACAAAACAATCGATTGTGTGGAGATGATCCACCGTTGCGTGCCGATATAAAATCTATTTTTAGTTTTGTTATACCAGTTACTTTCTGTCTATACAATATGTTTAGATTTATTGCTTTTCTACCAAATAATAACAAAATTATGGGGATTTTTATGTGTTTTGAACAGATATAAATATAAATTGTACTGAAATTTGTGTTATAGCATGTATAAACGAGCTAAATTAAATACATAATATCCATTTTATTTATCCATTTTTTTCTGACTTTCTTCAATTGTGTCTGCATTTTCATTCTTTAAGTGTTCGACAAAAAACTTTTCTATTAAATTTGTAATATTTTCCAACCGAATAAATCGGCAATAAATTAAACGGAGGAATCCCTGGTGTTAGACTGGACCTAGCGGGGGGCAGCAAGTGGGTGCACAGCACGTGGGCGACCAAATTAAAGGGCGGCTAAATAAGGATCAACCAAGGTAAAAAAATGAGCTGAATGTAACAAAAGATTTAAATAATATCGTACGCAACCATCTATTAATTATAATAGGCATCTTTTAAATTTTTTTCAGCTTTTACCTACAGATGAGATAGTTAAAAAATAATTACAAAACTGTCTTTAAAATCTTTAAGCCACCAATAATTAATAAAAAAATTATTGAGATAACGTTTTTGAAGGACCTCGTTCGTTGGTCTGTATGGTTCAAATTTATATATCCTAATAAATTATAATCATAATATTTATTTAATTGTAGTGTAGTATCGTATATAACACAGCATAAGGAAGTAAAATGTTGCATTTAACATTATTTGAAAATAAAATTTAATGTTACTTATTTAAATAAAAGTTTCAAATATCTTACAAATTATTATTTCTCAAATTTTTTATAAGCTGTGTTGATTAAAACAATCATGTTACACTTAAGTGTTTAAAAGATACTCGGGTGTTATAGACATATGAACACAAGTGTTTATGTTAAATAAATAATTGGAACTAGCCATAGTAAAACAATTTTTAAACAGCACGCTCATACTATTGAGATATGAACAGAATTTAGTGTAATAATTTTGTATGTCTATAAACACAAATTTACTTGAAATTTGTGAAATATTCAACTTATATATATATATATATATATATATATATATATATATATATATATATATATATATATATATATATTTTAATTAAAAATTAGAAAATACTGAATATAAAGGGGTACCACCTAATTAACATTTCAACTCCATCCACACATTACAATCAACTGACACGAATTGGATATGTTACGTGAAGTTATAATGTAATACTGTCATTTTATCTCTTTCTACCATTCGTTTCGTTCAACTACTTATGTCGATGAAATTTCGGAAAGGTTTGCAAATTGCTTCAAACCTTGTCAGTTGGATGTAAACGATTACATTTAGTCGGTATAGTTTTTCAATAGCGACAGCGTATTCACTTTTTTGTTATAACTTTACTTTACCCAAAATGGCGCATAGTCCCGACATTTTCTGTTTATTTGACGATCAGTACACTTACTTCATATGTGCGTGGGCCTTATACAGGTGTTCGCTAAAGCACAATCCCCTGACATTAGACAAAAGATTCTTCGGTACGAAGTCGGTTGTTTACGATCATCCGGACCCTATTCATTCCCCACTGTTTACGTATTTGCACCTCCAGGACTCTGTATTTAGTAATCTTCTCATTATGCTTATCCCCTATATTGTTGTTGTTAGGGATGGTGACTTCTATTAGTGTTGCTTATTTGGATGTTTTATCTACTAAAATGAGGCCTGGTCTGTTGTGTGCAACTGTATGATCTGTCAGCACATTTTCATTCCACTACAGCTTGAACTCTTTGTTCTCCAGTATAGACTCCGGGTTTTATTTATAGTATGACACTTTTTCTACCTGCAAGAAGTTTTGATTTCTCTGCCAGCTCTTGACAGATGATCTTGGCAGTTGAATCATGTCTCTCGTTGTAATCTGATTCAGCAAATGCTTAGCTTCCTCCCTTTATGTGCTGGATTGTCTCTGACTTTCAACATTGATCATTCTGGATTGAGGGGTCTCTGATTATGATTTCAGATAGTTTCTCATTGGAACGATCTGGTCTTGGATAACTAGTCAGTACTTCGAAGCTAATTTGTCTACACTTTCCTGCTTGACCCCGTTTAAATGTAGTCCGTAAAGGGGCTTCTGTAGCCAGGCTTGCAGTGTCTCTGATTTGGTTGCTAATGAAAAGTTAGTTCGTAATTCCTCAACCACAGTGATATTGCATCGTCTGCCTCGCATATTGTCCGGTGTTTGCTTGCAAATATCCTCCAATCCTCTTCCCCCGTAGTGCCTTGGTAGCATTGTCTGCTCAGTAACACTACGAGAATAATGTTTGCATACCTTTGTCATGCCTGCATTTCCTCTGCAGACCTTATATATCCATCCTGCTCTATTTCACAATTTCAAAAGACTGAGTGCTGATCACGCATAGATGTTGAGTGCCTTAAATAGATTTTTACTGTTAAGGTTTATTCGCAGTACCGGCCTCACTTCTCTTATGAACTCGTTGGTTAATTCAGTATTCGTGGTTCATTGGTCAATTCTTTGTATCTGTTTCTTGCCCGTGTATTTTGCATTCTGCATCTCAAATGCTCCTTATTGTATTTTTCCTCTAATTGTGTTTAAAATGCGGCATTTATCAAGGCTGAATGGCATTCCCATATCCTCAGAGAATTCCTCCACAATTGTGAGCATTTGTTCTAGCTGACTTATGATGGCAACCAGCAATTTAAAATCATCTATAAACAGAAAATGATTTAACATTTTTTTGAGCGAACAATTAATATCATTCGATATTTACTTCAGTAATAAAATCAAATCGATTTTGAAACTTAAATATTTCATAGAAAATTTTCAATAACACTAGCAAGAGATAAACGATAAATATTACTTTGACGTTTACTTCTTTCGTTTAATATTCATAGCTAACCAGATATTCATATTATACATCTTTTACTAAAACATTTTTTCAAATTTCTGAAAAAAAATAGGGGAGATAGGGTACTTTGTCACACTATTGCGCCACATTCAAAGCATAAAATAAAAGGGGTTAGGAGCGACTTAAAAATAAATAAATTATCTATAGACCTTGCTTAGAACGATAGAAATCTATTCTAATTATTTTACCACCTCGCCAAGTCTCTCTCTATCCAAAAATAGCCCAAGGTGTTATAGGATCAGTACTCATCAAAGTACGGGGTGCCAAATGAGCTTGATAGGGCCCTGTTTTAAAATATACTTATTTACCTTGTTTCAGTGAAAATAATTCTTAATTATTAAATTCATACATTTTTTTTGTATGTTCAATATCACGTTTATCCCGATGTACAAATTGAAACAAGGTTATTTTAATTATCAATAAAATAACATTTTTTAACAATAAATATTTATTTATCTCTCTAAAATAACAATACATTAAGGTAAAGTACTTAAGTTAAGGACGTAATAAAACAAAAGAAAATTACTTATATTCTAATGGAATGTTTGTATGGACGGAAATCTATTCTATAAAATATTATACTATATTATTTTCCTAACATTAAAATGAATCTATGACTATGTACAGTGACAGCTGTAACCTTATTAAACTACAAAAAAATGAGAAGCTTGAAATAAGTAATTTTACCAATCAACAAAATTGAAAACCGAAAAAATATTTTCCGACAACTAATTAAGTTTATTAATTTAATAATCTATTAAACAATCCTGCTGATTTGCAGCTTTTTATTTTCTGGAAAAAAGTATCATTCTTAACGACATTTTTGAGTTAATTTGAAGTTTAATAAATCGATTAAAGGTAGATAAAAATGTATCATCAAAGTAATCAAACAAATAAACGCTCCCGTGAAAATTACTTCATTAACAATTATTTCTTATAAAGAAAAATCTGTTCCAGTATTGAAATAAAATATATAGGTCACCAAATATAATTTAATGGCATCAGAATAAATTTATTTCTCAAAAATCTAAGCAATCAATACCAGCAAGTATTCGTTTGTTAATGAGAATCAAATAAATGTGTTGATATGGGATACTCTTTATTGATGCGAAAATAGTTTAAAATCTATTTTATTTTTTGATATATTTATTTAATAATTCATTTTTAAAATGGGTAAAATAAGTTCAATTTAAATAGTTGTGGAAAAAGTTTAATCAATCAACAATATCTCTCACTGGTACAATATTATCTTGAGAGTTATTTTATATATGGGATTATTCTACATCAACTGGACTCACTCCGGGTACAAATATTGACTCAATAAAATGTTCTGTCAAAATATTCATAAGAAAATAACTTTTCATAAGCTGAGTGGCTTTTTGAAAAAATAAAAAATGGCGGATTCAATATACCGTTAGAAAGGCTTAAAATCTTTCCATTCCCAAAGTCACTTACTATGACCCCATTCAGAATCGAAATTATTTCAAAAAGGGTGATCAAAAATGTTTTTTCTCTTCTGAGAACAAAGTCCAATATTCCAAATGGCAGATCCAACATGGCATCCTAATGAGCTCTTTGCATCTAAAAATCACTTCAGTATCAAAATGGTTTCAAAGAATGTTTCCAAAAGAACTTCTTTCCATTCGTTCAAGGGAGGGGGCGATGTCCATCAGTTTGTAGCCGGATGTTTTCGGACCACAACAATCAGTTGTTTTATCGATTTCTTGACAAGACAGTTGTTTCCTCACAAGTCTGTTCGCAAGGAGCTCTCACGACTGACTGACCTCGACTATCTGCCTCCACTTGGAACGGTCTTGTGCCAGCTCTCTCCATTCTTGTCGGTCAGCTTCAAGGATACCTAGATCCTTATGGATGTTATCTCTCCATCTAAGCCTAGGTCTTCCCAGTGGTCTTTTTCCTTGTGGTGCTTCCTCCCATACCCGTTTTATTAGTCGATCGTTTTGACTCCTTTGTATATGACCTGCCCATCGTAGTCTTCTGGACTTTATTTCTTGAATGATGTCAGGGCTTTGATATATTTGCCCAAGCTCTATGTTGCTTCTCATTCTGTGACGGCCTGTTTCAAGGTCTCGGTATGGGCCATATATTAGGCAGGATTTTTCTCTCAAACCTTCTTAGCAGCTCCGCATCGTGGACTATCATGGTCCATGTTTCACTGGCGTAGATTGCTACTGGTCGTATTATTGTTCGATAAATTTCAGTTTTTGCCTTTCTAGTGATAAATTTTGACTTCAGCAAGGTTTGTATCGCAAATGTACATTTATTTGCTTGTGTGATGCACTGTTTAACCTCTTCCTGCATATTATTGTTTGCCGTTATCACTGCGCCCAGGTACTTGAAAACTCGCACGTGCTCAAAATTATAGTCATCCATGGTGACGTTCTGCCTGATTCTGTCTCTGGCGAGATTGCGGAAGACGTGCATGTATTTGGTCTTTCCTTCATGTATTCGGAGCCCTATTCTCTGAACTTTCTTTATGAAGTTTTTCTTCACACTGACTGCGCTTTCTCCTATCGCGCCCATATCATCCGCGTAGGCCAAAATAAGTTTAGGGCCACTTGGCCCAAAAACCTCCGCGTCAACTGATACTGTTCTTACGACTTTCTCCAGTGCAAGGTTAAACAGTACTGGCGACAAAGCATGTCCCTGTTTTAATCCTCTGTTGATAGAAAATGTTTGGCTACACTCTCCTTCAATTTTGACACAGCTTTTTGCCCCCTCCAGGCACGCTCTACACAGCCTAATCAGCTTGTGTGGGATTCCAAATTCTTCCATAGCTTTCCACAACCTTATCCTAATAACACTGTAATATGCTTGCTCGAAATCTATGAACAGGGTATGTAAGTTTGTGTTAAACTCCCAACACTTCTCCAGATAGTGAAAAGCTGGTCAACTGTTGATCTTCCGCTTCGAAAGCCACATTGGTAGTCTCCGATAATCTCCTCGGTATACGGAGAGAGACGTTGAAGGAGAATGCTGGAGAATAATTTATAGGCGTGGCTTACGACTACTTTTCGAAATAGTCCACGTACACGCAGTACAGTTAATTGTTTTTACGCCTTTCTTCGCAGCGAGATAGAATTCATTAACTATTTTTTCTATACCAAAATTAATGATAGTTACTTCAGATATAAAACTTCGTTCATATAGATATACAAAACCCTTATAATATTAATCCATCCTAGGTGAAGGTTTATGTTTACTTTTTTGATATCGGTTAAAAAACTTTTTACCAAAATCTGGAAAAAAAATTGCGTTTCCTGCAAAAAAGGTCTAATACTAGTTAGTCATAACCCAGCCGATAAATTCAATGATAACCTGAATGATTCCAATAAATTTGATCAAAGAATTCATTCACAATTTAACAGTTTGCATGAAACATTACTAGTTTACCTTGTTAAAGATCGGCTAAATAAAATTAGTTATATTATAGTTCACGTTGGTTAGATTATCCATAAAGTATTCAATAAATTTGGAACCTTTTGAAGAAATATTAGAAAATCAGAAGATTTTAAAAGTCCACCAGGCATTTTGGCATTATAAAGGACAACATTATAAAGATAGGTATCAACATTATACAGATTGGTATCAAATAAGTAATCTTTGAAACCCCTTTTTAAAAGTCTTTGAAATCACTTCGATATGGATACAGGTCATAGCAAGTGACTCTGGAGGGTGAAAAGAGCGCCATATTAGTTTAACATATGAAAGCTTAGGTCCTAACAAACATTTTGAAAGCACTTATGTGTCATTTGATTTCGTCAATTTTTGGACTCGGGATGGGTCCAGTTGGAGAAGGATGCACCATCTATATTTTTTTCTATTACTCTTAAAAACTATTTTTTATTATTAAATTAAAATGAAACCTAATTGTTTCGTAATGTTAACGTTTAAAAAACAGTTGAAGTTAAGAACCATGCTTAAGATTGGATTATAATGGTAGTAAACAGACTTAAGAATATTTGTTACGTTAAGACCGATGACATATATCAATTAAGACTTTAATCTTGGTACTACCTATATACATTTATTAAGTATTTTTTGCCGCATACGAGCAATACTATATTAGTAATTAAATATCAAACAAAAAAGAGAAGATAAAGAAAGGTTTATGTATTATTTACTTATTATCAAAAAACTAAAAACATTGTTATCGTTTATTTCATTGGATGAAAACCAAAAATGTATTGATGTTAATAACAGAATCACTTAAAAAATAAACTAACCATTTGTAACATAGAGCAAATATTAGCTATGTAATAACTGTTTCATTTGTATATATTTCGACAAGTTTTTTTTTTGTTCAGATCTAAATAACTCTCATTAACAACTGTCGCACAAGTAAGTATCTGCAGACTTTCCAAACTGTCCGCCAGTATAAATGTATCGTCGACATACCGAGTATTGTTACGACGTTCCTGATTTACCACAATTCCTTCTTTTACCTCATACAAAGCCTCTATGAACATTTTCTCCTCTAGTAAAAATTATATAGCAATGGTTGTCAATTATAGTTCCTGCTTATTGCTTCCAGTTGCTTCGATGTATCTCAACCGAGTCACAACAAATGACGTGATACGGTAAAACATTGTTTTATTATATAGGGTGTTTCAAAAAACATGGGCGAACACGAATGCTTCATTTAAAAATAGAACCAACAGGGCATCTCTTGTGCTTCTCAGCCTATAGTAATATTGGTGTGACGACGTTTACTTACAAAATTTCTAAGAAAAGCAGAGATAATACAGTTATTAATAATGCTCACAAACATTTCAGCCATGTGTTCCACTCCGGATGGCTCACGCAAGAAGTTTATATGACCATGGGTTCGCTCAGGCTTCTAAACCAAGCTACTGCGTGTTAAAATATTTTAAATTATTTTCATTTTTTTTTTAAATAACTTAAAATTTAGGGAATGTAGAAAATATTTGGTGTGCAGAATACATTATGACCTATAAGTTAATTATTGTTTATTGAGTAAAAATATATACGTAAATAACTTATTTTTTGACACCGTTTTTATTAACCATGTTAAATGTTTTTCAAAATTTACCTTATGACTCCGTTTATTAGATAAATCCAATTGTGTCAATCCATGCATAAATGATAATGATTAGTTTTGATAAAATTTACTCTTAACTGACCCTAACGATCATTCAAATGCCTTTGTTTTATCTAAATTATGGTAAAAAAGAATTATTAGCTCCATACTTGAATTATTATCTCGTAATGTAATCAAATTATCACTAAAACTGCAGAAATTGTCATTGTAAAAATGTCTACGTAAAAACTGCAATGCTTTATGTTAACTATTTATTTAGAGAATTAACTGACATGTTATTAACGTATGAGGAAGCAAGGATAAATTCAATAAAAGGGACAGAATTCCAGACAAAAAACAATCTTTGAAATTACTACCCGGCGATTACCAAAACACAGAAGATTAAAACCATAAAAAGTAAATTCAGAGAAAGCAAGATATCCTCAAACTCCATAAGTTGAGGAACAAGTTCTAAATGATGTTGAAAATAACCCATTTATTAGCAGCAAAAACCTTGTCCAAGAACTAAGAAATATTTCAGCTTCTGCAGTCTTAAGAATGCTTCATAAGCAACAACTTTACCCCTATTATTACACCTGCATAGAGGAGTTACTTTCTAGAGACCTTGTTCTCTCTTTAAAGTTTTGTCAGTGGCTTTTACAGCAAATTAGGAACAATTTTCATTTTCTTTTCTCTTTACTAGCGTGGTGTACTTGAAAAATCTTCATGCATGGTCTAATGAAAATCCTAATTTATTGTGAATAAAGAATATACAAAATCAGTTTTCAATAGACATTTGGATGGGAATTATTGCAAACCAATTAATTGATTCTGTAATTCTATCAAATCCAATAAATCAAGAATATTATCTACATTTTTTTCAAAAAGCTCCTGCCATTAAATGTCAAAAACAATTTTTGGTGGTTTCAACAGGACGGTGATTTTGAACATTTTGCTATGTAAGGTAGAAACTTCCTAAATCTGGATTGATCGAGGAGGATCCATTCCATATCCGCCACTGTCTCCCGATATAACGCCACTGAAATTTTACCTGTGGGGACATATGAAAGAAATTATCCATGCAACTACAATGAACACAAGACAAGAATTGTGGCGGCGTATATCCGATGCCTTCGATATTATTAGGCAAGATAAAAGAGTTTCTCCAGAAGATTAAATGCTTATATTCGAGCAAGAGCAAGCCAATTTCATCATTTCCTATAATTTTAATTAACAATAACAATGAAAATTTTTTCCTTTTAGCGATGTATTAAATTAATCACGTTTCTAATTTCTGCAAACTTTATCATAATTGGATATATATCCTAAACGGCGTCAAAATCGAAGAAACACTAAGAAGTATATTTTGAAAACCATTTAACATATATGAAAAAAATTACGTCAAAAAGGGAAAAAGTCAGTGGCGTATGAATTTTTTTTCAATCAATAATAATTTGTTAACGTTTAGGCACGTCTCAGGTGCAGTTATAATTTAATGTTTATATCCAAACTATTCTCTTTCATAAATACATTACACTAAATATATTTTACATCGCTTAAATCTTCTCTAAGTTTTTTGAAAAAAAGTGAAAATAGTTTAAAATCATTAACATTCTGTATCTTGGTAACGAAGCCTCCGCAGACCCATATTCAAATAAACTTCTGGTTCTATTTTCAAATGAAGCATCTCTATATAAACGTTGGCCAATATTTTTGAGTCGTAAGCATAGTATATCGATGGTGCCCACGAAGACAATGACTCTGGAATATGCGACAAAAAGTATATATATATATATATATATATATATATATATATATATATATATATATATATATATATGCGACGAAAACTAGAATGTCCAAGAACATAACGGCGAAAAAAATGACATCGTTAATAAATGGGGTGAAAAAAATTATATCCTTAAAATGTGCGACGAAGAAAATTAGATATTTAAAAAAAAATAAAATCTAATCTACTTTATATTTATATATATATATATATATATATATATATATATATATATATATATATATATATATATATATATATTTGTTTTTCCTGGGATTATGGTCCGTTTAAAAATGGAATTGAAATGTAATGGTGGTGTTGTATTTTATATTACATTTTTTTTAATACATTAACATTTCGGTAATTTTTTTTTACTTTCGTCAGAATGTGTGTATCTAAAAAACAAAGTATTTGGTTGATTTTACTATTAAAATATTTACATATTATTTATTTACCTTGAACAATGATTCAGGAACAACACTGCACTTACATGTATACATTTAATTAAAAATTTTGTTCTATTAAATTAATTAAATGTATACATGTAAGTGCAGTGTTGTTCCTGAATCATTGTTCAAGGTAAATAAATAATATGTAAATATTTTAATAGTAAAATCAACCAAATACTTTGTTTTTTTAGCTACACACATTCTGACGAAGGTAAAAAAAAATTACCGAAACGTTAATGTATTAAAAAAAATATAATATAAAATACAACACCACCATTACATTTTAATTCCATTTTTAAACGGACCATAATCCCAGGAAAAACAAAAAAATAAAAAATATTTTAATAAAGGTCCAAGAAATAAATAAGAAATACCTCATATATATATATATATATATATATATATATATATATATATATATATATATATATGTATATATATATATATATATATATATATATATATATATGTATATATATATATATATATATATATATATATATATATATATATATATATATATATATATATTTTTCTAATATTTTCTTGGGTATACCTATACCCAAGAAAATATTAGAAAAAAATATTTAACAAAAGGTTTAAGATACAAAAATAAATTATATATATATATATATATATATATATATATATATATATATATATATATATATATATATATACTTTTAAAAGTATCATTTTTTTGCCTCATTTTCAAAATTACAATAGTTTTCATCGTAATTTTGGATGAGTAATTTTTTCGCCGCATTTTTGGAATCGTAATAATTTTCAGGCACTTTTGGAGCCATAATTATCTTCTCCGAAAATGTAATTTTTTACACTATAAAATCATAGTTTACCCCGCATACTGGTTAGCTGTCATTCTTTTTGTAGACACCGTCGATATGCTTCATGAAACATCTCATAAGGAATCTCCTTTTTCATAGTCAAAACTATGACAAACATGTAAACTCAATAATAAAATATTCGCTTGTGGAGAATATAAGAAAGTTCTCCAGTTTGTTAAAATAATATTACGAGACAATAAATGCAAATTATGGCTAATGTGATGTATTTAAAAAATTTCTGAAATTTTAAAATTGCACATGTCCCTTTTATTGCTTTTTGAAGTATTAAAACTTAAAAAAAAGTTTTTGATGTGATAAGTACATATAATTATTTCCTAGAATATTACCTAAAAAATGCACCGTTTCTATTTTAATTAAAAAAAAAATAAGTAAAGATAAGTATAACTGTAAAAATTATTTACAATATTGTTTTTATTCTTAGACTAGTGATTTAATCTCCCATTAAATTTTTTGTACAAATTTGTAATTTTCGTTATTTGAACTAAATTATTTTAAATTTCACTAGCATTTTTCTGAATTTTTGATTCAAATAATAATTTTATTAGTAAGTACTTCAGATCTTACATTTAGGTTTTTATGACATATTATTTTAGCAATCGTGTGTCCAAAGAAGTATGAAAGCATTAATTTTTTTTCTTGGTAAAAGTTTGTACAAGTTGCAAAACTTATTTCTTCGATGTCAAGTTTTCTATAACCGATATACCGCAACTTAAAAGTAAAGAAATTTAACTTATAAGGAAAATTTCAAGATTTTAATTTTTTGATAGAAATACAGTATAAAAGTTAGAAACAAATTTATTTTAAAATTTAGTAGATGTATAAAACATTTTACACAAACTCCTGCAGCAATGCATATATATATATATATATATATATATATATATATATATGTTATATCGTAGATTTTCACGGATGGTAGAATGAATAGTTTGGTTATTCCGGGTTTCAATCCGTTCGTTCAAAAAATCGTTTTCACGACGTTTCGCCAAAATCTCATTTGGCATTTTCAAGTGCGGTTCGTCTCGTTACTCTCAGCGAGTAACGAGACGAACCGCACTTGAAAATGCCAAATGAGATTTTGGCGAAACGTCGTGAAAACGATTTTTTGAACGAACGGATTGAAACCCGGAATAACCAAACTATTCATATATATATATATATATATATATATATATATATATATATATATATATATATATATATATGTATGTATGTATTAAGAAAAAAGATAAAAAGCAAAAGGACTGGTGAGCATTTTTGAGACATCTTGTATACTGATTAAAAAATATTTACATGTATATGAATCTTCTATAAAATTTGTTATTACCAAAATAAGTTTATCAACTTTTATCAAGAGTATATTTTTTCTGAAAAATCAATAACAAAAAATATTCCCATATTTTTCGTTCTTTTTTGAACACATTTAAACAGTTTTTTTTTTGGTCGTCATAATATGTTAAGACGTATTTTGTTTCAGAAGCCTAATTTCGAACTGTTACAAAATCGTCCCAGTCGGGATTTACAGACGAAAAAAGCATATCACATGATAACAAATTCCTAAAAAGAAGTGTTGTTTTTTGTCATTGCTGGATTATCATAAGCATAATCCAAAGCACTATCTTCAGCAGGTCTTCTATCTATTGAAGTCGTAACCGTGACTGGACTGTGATCCGAATTCACAGTAGGAGAAGGCATTTCCAATCGAAGATCTCTTTTCTTATCACTCTGATTCGTTGATGTAGTTGTGTTTACGTTATTATCGTTTCTCTAAAATAAATATATACTTTAATTCATTTAAACTGTAAAAAATTAAAAAAAAAACATAGTTTTAAAATTATTTTAATAGTACCGCAACAGGTTACCAAACGACTGCGTGAACCGAGTACTGAATATACCAAGTATTAATTTTATCGTAAACATTATTAAGAAGTGTACGAGGGGCATTAGAAAAGTTTTCTTTCTGACAATGAGGGTTCAACTCTTCATCTTCAACCTGCAGCAAGCTCGGAAGATGTCTGGGTTTTGGCAAAACATCTACCAGTCATACCTATGCAATGCTGGTATTCAGCTACTGCAGATTGTACAATTTGTTTATTTTTTATACATCTTTCATGTTCCTTAAGCCTAGTGAATATATACCGTACTGTTTCATCCACATAAGCTTTACACAGTTGTATAGTATCTTATAAACTCCTTGTGTTTGCAAGGATTTGGCGTCCTTTGTCTTAGTTCCGTGTATGTAAGGCAAGATAACACTGTCCGTAGATAGTGCATTTATGACATTTTGTTGAGGTATTGGGTTTTTATATCACTACATAGTATAAAACAAAGTCGCTTTCTCTGTCCCTATGTCCCTTTGTATGCTTAAATCTTTAAAACTACGCACCGGATTTTGATGCGGTTTTTTTCAATAGATAGAGTGATTCAAGAGGAAGGTTTATATGTATAATAACATCCATTAAATAGTGGAGAAATACTGTTATTTTTGAGGTTTCTAATGTGATGTCGTTAATTATCATATTTTTTTCCGCTTACATTGCAAACGCAGGCTGAACCCTACGAGATTTATCAAAATAATGTACTAATTATTTGTACACATTGAAAAGGTCTACAGAAAACTCCGCGATGGAATATGTCTATCTCTCATGGATATCCCACAATAACATTTTTTGTCATTTACTTTTTACGACAAATAATGGCAAATTTTGAAGCGATTTTAACCAATACAGCATTAATCCTTATCCAATTAAATAGCTTAAATACATTGTTGATTTAATATAGATCTATATGGTCCTTTACAGCACAAGATTTAAATGAATATTTTCGAAGATATTACAGATTTAAAATTGCGGGAAGTAGCGCTTGCGGCGGTACTGGCCGACCGGGGCGGCGACAGCGTGCCTATAAATAGCGCGTCGGAGGCCGATGTAATAATTGTTGTAAAAATAAAATAAATAGTCACAGTTTTTCTGTAGTGTATTTAGTATCAGCATTGCACCCGTGCGAAGCCGGGGCGGGTCGTTAGTTTATTAATAAAACGTCTAATATCTTAAGCGGAATATCGGAATATCCTTTACTTCTCAGAACATTAGTCAGTTTTTCTGTTTCTGATTTTAGTGTTTGTTCGTCACATATTAAAAGAGCTCTGCTCAGATCACACCTTTCATATAAAAGAGACTAAGGTGCTAGTATCAGTGTCTGGTTTCTTTCAACATAATATTAGAAAATCAATCGAAATTTGTAAATATCCAAATATTATTAATAGAGATACAGGTAACAGTTTACATCCCTGTAGATTCCTTGTACAATCGTAGGGGAAAAGTCGGATAATAAATGCAATTTGACACAGTCTAAACCCAAAAACCATGATTTTAAAACAACATCCCTATTTTGGAAAATCGATCTATATCCTTATTTATGACCAAAAGATTTATTCTGCATTAGAAAGTGGATGGACCATTGATTCTATATATATATATATATATATATATATATATATATATATATATATATATATATATATATATATGGATTTTAAAAAGGCTTTTGATTATGTCGAAATTGAAATTTTGGTTCAGAAAATATCCATTTATAGTGTAGTTATTTTTGAAGTGGTTGCAGTCAAACCTCTCTAATTGTAGACAGAAAGTCAAGTTGGAAACCTTGAACTCCAATGAATCTGATGTAACATCTGTTGTTTTTTAATATTTTTATCAATAACATGATCTTAAAGTTTTTAAAATAATCGACAGTGCAGATGCATCAGATTTGCTGCAAGATGGCCTTCCTCATTTTGAAAAGTGGTATGAGGATAATAAGATGAAACTTTATATAAAAAATACAAATACATACAATTCAGTGGGAAGAATAATCGATCTAAGTATAATATCTGACAATAAATTGACTTTTTCTGGTAACATTGATCCCATACATAGTAATGCACTAAATATGGTAGAATTTCTAAGAAGACATGCGAAAGATATAAAAAATATTAATGTTCTTACAAGTCTCTGTGTAATACTTGTTCGATCTCAACTTGAAAATAATACTTGCATATGGTCACCTTATTATCCATGTGAATAAGGATAAAATTGAAAAAATACAACATAAATTTTTACATTTTATTTGGTATAAAACTGGATTCCAGAGAGAAAATTTCTTCAGCCGTTGAATCAGAGACGTTTAAATTTCAAAAAATATTCATTTATAAGCTGATGAATAATGACTTAGATTGCAGTGATTTTTTGTATTTGGTAAATTTATATGTTCCTCCACGACGATTATGGGAAATGAATGCTTTCCAACCTCAACATTACCGCTCCAATTATGGTAATTATCTGCAATGAGCATAATCATTTATATCTCTTTGAAGATATCTTTAAAATAAACCACCTAAACCTCATTCTGAATTTGATTTGTGTATAGTCGTGCAAGTGTTGTTATTTATAGGCCCAAGTTCCATATTTTATTATTTTTATGAAATGGCAAGAGAATATTTATATTTTTATTTACTTAATTATTATATTTTCTTTATTCATAATAATATATTTTATAAGCGGTATTGTAAAATTGGGCTGTAAAATAAAACCATTTTCAATGATGAGTATTTGTTGTTGTATGTTACTTTCCTCCTTTAAAGGATCCAAAATTCAATAAGTTTTCCTGCAGTTTCTTAAAAATTACCGGATACCGTTCAAAATATAAATGAGAGGCTCTCTGCTTGTGTTTATTACACTCAATATAAGATTCTACCATATTATCCTTTTCGAAATTTTTAATTTTTTCCATTTCGAGTTTTTAAACAGACAAATTGTTGACAAACTAATAAATTTCAAAATGACAGGCTTTAGTCGAACAAGTGATTCTTGTATTTATCCATAGTCACAGCCTACTATTTTAAAACATAATATACAATATGTTATATTCATCGAACTTAAAAAGTGTTCTTAGCTGTGACCTATGGAAATGATTTAAGTATTTAGATGGAAAAGGTCGAAGACGTAATGGGCGATTGTGGACTTGGAATAAGAAAAGAACGAGGGGAGGCCTTAATTCAATTCTGCAAAGAGATGTATTTCATAATCTCTTATACTTACTGTAAACTGTCCCTCGTCGTTTATACACTTGGAAGTCTTCAACTGACAGAGAAGAAAACATCGTCAGAAATCAAATCGACTTTATTTTAATAAACAAAAGATTTCGAAATGCTTTGACATCAGTGAAAACATACCCCGGGGCAGATGTTCCATCCAACCACAACTTACTGCTTGGAAATTTGAAGCTAAAACCCAAAAAACTTAAACGGAGACAGAATAATATACAAATATACACACACAAATTAAAAAATGAGCCCTCAAGAACGATATTACTGAACATCTAAATAACAAGATAGATGAAATAAAAAAAGACCATGACTGATCTAGAAATGAAATGGAATGGTCTCAAGAGCATAATTAAAGTAACTGCTAAAGAAAAACTTAAAACAAGCATGAAAATAAAGATACAAAAATGGACGACAAATGAAATTTTAGAGCTTATGAAAAAAAGTAGACAATACAAGAATAAAGATCAAACGAAATTCAAAAATGACCACAACCAGATTAGGAATAAAATAAAGCTAGCAAAAGAAGATTGGTTGAATAAACAATGCGACGAAATAGAACTGTTAAGCCGTCAGCATGATCTACAAAAAAAAACTGAAAGAAACTGCTGTCGTAGCAAGAAAAACGGGTAGAGCGATTATTACGGACGACAATGGACTAGTCATTGTGGAAGCCGAGCATAAGGCTAAGAAATGGAAAGAATATATGAAATAATTATTCAATAACATAAACAGAGGTGAACTTGCAGAAAAAGTAATAATAACAGGGCCTCCTGTCATAAAAGGAGAAGTAAAAAATTCAATAAAAAAAATCTCAAAAGAAAAGCCATAGGACCAGATGGAGTTTGTGGTGACTTACTTAAACTAATCCAAGAAAACCATTTAAATAACTTAACCGACCTTTTAAATCATGTTTATAACACAGGAAATATTCCTGATGACTCACTAGTTTCGTCCTTTCTTCCTATCCCCAAAAAACCCACAGTCAAAAAGGTGAGGATTATAGATCCATCAGTCTTATGAGTCACGTTCTAAAAGTATTTCTTAAAATAATACATGGACGATATACCCGAAACTTGAACAAGATATTAGCGATGCGCAATTTGGCTTCAGGAACGGCTTAGGTACAAGAGAAGCGCTATTTGGTTTAAATGTTTTAATTCAGCGAAGTCGTAATGTAAATTGCGATGTATTTGCCTGCTTTATTGATTCTAAAAAAGCTTTTGGCCGAGTAAATCATCAAAAAC
Organism: Diaprepes abbreviatus; assembly: GCA_034092305.1. NCBI lineage: Eukaryota > Metazoa > Arthropoda > Insecta > Coleoptera > Curculionidae > Diaprepes > Diaprepes abbreviatus. Next base: position 2,140,489 of record JASJET010000338.1, on the reverse strand, counting down.
ACTACAAGAGCATCAATTCGATGATAGATTTATGAATTATTTTCAACCTTTATTAGAAACAAGAATCATTTGTTCAAGTGGAGGAAAAGGAATCACAAAAATTCAAAATTTGTTAGGGTGTTCGGCAGGGTTGTGTGTTAGTCCCACTACTCTTTAACATCTATTCAGAAAAACTATTTCGGGAAGCTCTTGAAGAGGTAAAAGACGGTATCTCTCTAAATGAGATTTTGATCAGTAATCTGAGATATGCTGAAGATACTGTCCTTCTTGCACACTCTTATTCATAGATCCCATGTTTCCTTATCTTGCCATCAGACAACACTTTACCTCAAATCAAAGTTTATTTCTTTCAAAAATTATTTATTTAGTTGTAACGAAGTTACTAAATTTTTGGGCAAGTGTATGTTCGCCGGGATTTAATTTATTTATTTAACATCCGAAAAATCTGATTCTTGCGGGAAAAGATTTCTTAATGTTTCAATATTACCGGAATATAATTAGATTTACCGCGCTATGCCGGGAAATATCATTTTCCGAGATTTTCATAGCGTCCGACCATAGTAATCGCGCGCCGCATGCAGCAGTATCGTATGCGCGATCACCGCATGCCGTCACACGTCAGCGTAGTGGGAGCTCGAGCCGTCTATTTAAGTCCGAGCAGACCATTATTTCGCTGAGAACTAAACGTTCTCCACCCGGGTCAACAGTCCAATCGGACTGGAATGGGTCGCCTGCAGGGCCGCGCCTTCCTAGTCTAGTAATGTAGGTGAGGCTAGTCTTGTGTGTATATGGTGTTTACCATACACTTCCTTCCTTACGTCCTACCCCTCTAACGGCCAGCATTGCCGAGGAACCTTATAAAAACGGGCAATGTTGTGTCATCCTACCGTCACTGTCGAGGACCCTTATAAGGACGGGTAGTGACGGTTCCTTTCCTAATTTCCTACCACTATTGGTCGACATTGTCGAGGACCCTTATAAGAACGGGCAGCGTCAGTTCCTTTCTTTCCTTCCTACCGTCACCGATACACACACGCACTGATGCCGTAAGTTTGTTATTGTTTCCGTAATGACCAGGGATGTGTTTTACCGCCAGGTGCCCGCCAAGGTCCGTTGACAAGGGCGCCAAACAACTGCCGCCCCGACGCCTATCGCCGCCGCCGCGTGTAAAGACCGTCGCCGTGTAGAGACGCCGCCTATCGCCGATCGATGTCGTGTTATTGTTACATACCGCGTATACCGCCGTCGGTCGAATTTTAATACGAAGCGCCGTGAACGCGGATTTTAGATACGAGGCGCGATAATTTGCGTACAAACCGTCGTGAATAACGTTGCAACCGTATAGTACGAGGTACGTGAATAGCGTCGAGAATGATACTGCCGGGTTACCATCTTTAGCACAACCGAACAGTATTGAGCTACCGTAAACAGCTCTAAAACATACTCTTGCCCTCCAGACCGTTTTATTTGTTTACATTATTGTCCATCTTAGATTGTAAGTTAGTTTTAGGCCATATCTTTGTATAAAAGAGTGGAATACAGGATACAGGATGTTTTATAACCGTTTGTTTTATTACCTAGTCCCATTTTTACCATTACATGTAACAATTGGCAGCCGGCAGCCAGCATTAATACACGCAATTGACCCCTGGCTTGCCGTTTCTCCACTGTAACAAGCTGCCCGGTGCATAAAGTGGGCCCTCGACCACATTAAATCCCGAGGGTGGCGCCCGAGAACCGACCACCGAGTGGATGTTTTGACCTTCAGGCAGTCAAACCGTTGATCAGTTGAGAGAGCAGGGATATCCCGAATATACGTAGATGCCGCTGACCCGATACCCCTGCGCTGAGCATTTGACCGATGACTGTCTGCACGAGAAATATCCACTAACCGATGATCCGCTGCCGTGAACGAAGAAGAGCCGAAGAGCACGACCTGCTCCCCCGCTTCCCGCCTACGTAAAACGCGTCACATAGTTTTAAAATTTTCAGTGAATCTGGCTGCAAACCTATTTAGTGTGGTAAAAGTGTTAGTTAATTTTAATATTCTCATATCAATAAAAAAATTTGTAATGTTACCAGGGGAAAACAAAAACTTTTTTATTTATTTTTAAACCTAACTTAATCACCTACCTCTTTTCGCTAATAATACATACTTTTTTGAAAAATTTGTTTCTGATGACATCCAGAGTAATATTTTTCTTAACCTTCCATCTGTACAGTTGGAAACACAAAACAGAAGCTAAAACTATCAACATAAAAACAACCAGGATCAATGTTCCTGTCAGCATCTTGGACAATCTTTGGACTGTTCCTAAAATATAATAAATAATAAATACTTTCACTTCAAAACAAATAATTACAAAAATACAAATGTGTTTAAAACACGTCATAATAATACATATAGTAATGACCCATGGTGATTTCAAAACTGTATTTCTAAGGCTTGTACTGTTCCATTGTAAAGGGTTCAACAACGGTAAAAAATGACTTTTACTTTATGCTAGCTTGTAAGCATTTTAATATTGTCAGAAATGATAAGAATAAAAAAGTGCTGTGATTATCCAAATTAAACATAATTGACCGATGGTCAACATATGTTTAACTGCTACTTACTAATGAAAGTTATCCGGAGCCTGCCTCCAATTTATCTCAGTAGTTAACATTGTTAAAACATTTTTTTAATTAAAAAACTCCCTACATCAACTAAAAAGGATGAAACAACGTCGCGGAAATTTTTAATGCTCTTATAGTTAGACCAGAGATAAAAGTTTTCATTTTCAATCAATCAAATCCATAAATCAAATACAGTGTAAACACTAACATTGTGTAGTAATTGGGAGAGGGGCAATATCAATGGAAATTATGATTTTCTTTCAGCAAATCAAATTCGTGATTTGTCCTTTGATAGATTAACGATAGATTTAATAGGATTAACGTGGACTATTTAACTAATTTAGTTTCTTATTTCTGTGCTTTTAGAAAAATATTACGTGTTTTTAAAAAAATGGATATATTAAACTGTTATATAATTGTATAGATAATTATGGCGTTACTCATTGCGTGTATTTAGTTTCGATTTAAAATCAAATATGTATTGTGCAATCCTTTGGATTTTTTGTAAGATATAGGAAAAATTTGGTTTATGACTCTAAAGTACGGCACGGACATAATTTGCGACAACATGTTTTGCTGATGCTGGCCACATTTAAAATATACCAGAGTATTCGGGAAAACTAATTGAGAAGCTTCCAGGCTTATAGAGACCTAAATGATGGACATTTTGACATTAAGCAAATTTGAATTTTTCTAATCTGTTTTTCATGAAAATGGTTGTATTTTGAATACCTTTGATGATGAATGAACTTTTTTGTTCGAAATAATGTGTAGAATTGTTGAATAAATTTACGAAAGTTATTTTCCAACATCCTGTATATGGTATATTGATTAATACCCTGGATTTAAGGTATGTTTTACTTACCCCTCAGGTCATCGTCATCACTTCCCGTTTTTCTAACATATCTAATATCGTGTAGGTAATCTGAAATTAAATAAAAATAGCTTTAAAACCAAACTTTACTTATCCTCTCTGTTGTTCATTTTGTGAACTATACAGTTAGAAATTTATATCTTCTGTCTGGAAATAAAATGAATGGGTTTATTTAATCACATTAAAAATAAACTAATAAATTGAGTATCTTTGGCACACCGTTAAAGATAAAATAGACTACTCATTTTTCGTTACAAAACACTTCATAAAAAAGAAAATAATGAACGAACTGATAGTAAATTTAACACATATACAATAGGTTGTCAGTTTTGAACGCTACTAAGCGACACACCATTTGTTTCTTTAATCATGACTAGGTACATATTTTCTCTAATATCCCTTATATATATATATATATATATATATATATATATATATATATATATATATATATATATATATATATATATATATATATATATATATTACATACTAAAAAAAACATAATTCAACCTTAAAAGATGAACAAATATATCTCCTTCTTAAATCATAAAAATCTATTTATCATATTTTGATAAAGTGATCTGGCAACAAAGGATGCCGCCCAAATTCAGAAACTGAAATCGAAATCATAGCATATTTTAGCTACTTGCTACATCCTCCTTCCCAAATATTTTGTTATATGTTGTATCCTTGTTTAACAGCGTAAAAACCAAAAGAATCTTTCTCTTTTTACGCCAAATGTTTATCTTTAAACACATGTTAGAAACAGCATTGCCAATAATTATACCTTCTTCATTAACCGACTTCTAAAAGAAGGAGGTTCTCAATTCTTCGACTATGTATTTTTTTTATGTATGTACACCGATTACTCCGGCACGGCGGCACCGATTTGAACGAAATTTTTTACGTTATATTCAGGAAGTTGCTGAGGTGGCCCCATATAAATCCAGGATGGCGCTAACAATATGGCGGTCAAAAAAATTAATTTTGTCCAGTTTTTTCCTAAATTGGTATAGGGGAATTTTCGGGGTCGTATACAACGAATAAGAAATTATCAAAAAAAAATTAATATGGCGGATCCAATATGGCGGACAAGAAAATTTAATTTTGTCCGATTTTCTCCAAATTTGGTATGGGGGAGTTTTCGGGGTCGCACATAACGAATCCAAAATATTTTTAAAAAATTCAATATGGCGGATTCAATATAGTGGACAAAAAAATCAATTTGTCCGATTTTGTCCAAAATTGATACGGGGGAGTTTTCGAGGTCGCACATGACGAATCTAAAATTATTTTTAAAAAATTCAATATGGTGGACGAAAAAATCAGTTTTGTTCGATTTTCTCCAAAATTGGTATGATGAGTTTTTGGGGTCACACATAACGAATCTGAAATTATTTTTAAAAACTTCAATATGGCGTATCCAATATGGCGGATAAAAAATTAATTTTGTCCAATTTTTTTCAAAATTGATATGGGGAAATTTTTGGGATCGCACATTACGAATCTGATATTATTAAAAAAAATTAAATATGGCAAATCCAAGATGTCGGATTAAAGACTCAACATCTCTCGATTTTGTCTAAAATCAGTATTGGGGGATTTTTGTTAGTGTTAATTACGAATTTAAAATATTTTTTGAAAAACTCAATCTGGCAGATTCAATATGACGTCCTATAAATTTCATATTTTCTGATTTTTTTCCAAAACTGATGGAGGGGTTTCTTGAGGGTCTAAATTATAAATTTAATAATATTTTTTCAGGATTCATTATGAATCGTTTTTGAGGATGTAAATAACGAATATAAAATTATTTTAAGAAAGTCTAATATGTCAGATGCAATATGACGGTCTAGAAATTTTAAATTTCTGGATTTCATCCAAAATTGGAACTAGGGGGCTTTGAAGGGTTTAGAATTAGATTAGATTAAGACGTTAAAATTATTTTTTTTTTAAATTCAATATAGCGGATCCAATAAGGTGAGTTAAAAATTTTACTTAATTCGCATTTTTTCAGATTTGGTATTAGGGTGGTTTCGGGGTCATGCATTATGAATATAAAGTTAATTTTTTATAACCATTAGGTTGATAAGATACAATATGAGAGACTGAAAATTTTACATTTTCCAATTTTGTCTAGAATTGATATTGCGGGCTTCTTGGGGCGTATACAAACTCAATATGCAGTATAAAATGTGTCGGGCTAAGCAGTTTACGTCTCAATTTGTTTAAATATCGATATTGGAAGGTTTTGGGGCCTATATTACCAATCTAAAATTAATTTGAAATTTAAGATAGTAGATTTATTATGACAGACTAAATATTTATTTGATACAATTTCACTGGTATTTGGAGAACTCTAAGAATTAAAGAATTTTTAGTGGTTCATTTAAGGGTGATTTACAACTTTCGATAAAATGTGTAATTTTTTGCCACCTTGGAGTCATTGCGAGGTATACTAATCTCGATTAGTGTTTAGTTGAAATAATTTATATACATAATGAATTCAAAACTAAAAATTGAAAAATAAAATTTTTATAAAAAAAATTAAACTGACTTCTAAAAGTGCGCTAAAAAGTGAAAAATAACTAGAAATTTTTATATGAAATTGAAATTTTTTAAGTCGGCGCTAAATTATTTCTAAATGAAATAAATAACTACTAGTATATCCAAGTTATAGTAAGAAAGCAATTACTAATAAAGTATTTTTATTCTTTTTATGCGAATCACGTTTTGTCAGGTATTAGTTTGGCGCCGACTTAAAAAATTTCAATTTCATATAAAAATTTATAGTTATTTTTCACTTTTTAGCGCACTTTTAGAAGTCAGTTCAATTTTTTTTACAAAAATTTTATTATGTATCTATACATATCTATACATGTAATAAATAAAATTGAAGTGTCTGTCTGTCTGTCCTGGTTAATCTTCCAAATGGCTGAACCGATTTCGATGAAACTTTACAGACATGAAGAGGATCTTGTCAAGTGTGCTTTGGGAGACTTTTTTTCTGTTTCTCTGTCTGCCAGTCCGTCTTTACTAGCTAATCTCCGAAATGACTGAACCAATTTCGCTTAAATTTTGCAGATATGAAAAAGATGTTCCCAGGAGTGATATGGGCTATTTTTTCTGTTTGTCTGTATATCTGTCTGTACGTGCTAATCTTCGAAACAGCTGAATCGATTTTGATGAAACTTTAGAGGCATGAAAAGGAGGTTGTCACGAGTGATACAGAATCCTTTTTTCTCTTTGTCTGTTCGCCTGTCTGTGCGCGCTAATCTTCGAAACGGATAAACCGATTTCGATGAAACTTTACAGACATGAAGAGAAGGTTATCAGGCTATTCTTTTCCTATCTGTCTATCGGTATGAACTAATCTTCAAAAAGGCTGAACCGATTTCGATGAAACTTTACAGACATAAAAAGGAGATTGTCAGCGATGGTATAGGTTTTTTTTCTGTTTGTCTATCTGTCTGTCTTTACCGGCTAATCTTTGAAATTGGGGAATTGAATAGACATGAAAAAGAGGTTATTAATAGAAATATAGACTGTTTAAAAAATAAAGAACTCTCATAACTCAGCATGCTGCGTGCTGCATCAGTTTGAGTGTCTAACTCGTGACTTATAAGAGTATCGATAGTTCCTTCAAGCATATTAAGGTACAGATCGCCTGTGAAGTTTTCTTCAATAAATAAAAGACCAGTAATGGCATATCCAAGAATACCAGCCCAAATATTAACTTTTGTGGCCCTTCTCAAAAAATATGCGGGTTTTCGTCACTCCAATAGCGACAATTTTTGTCATTTTGAAAAAATGTACTGATCGCTGAAACTGATATTTAACAATAAATTAGGGATGCCAATGAACAGATTGGACATGATTTCATAGAACTATCTTCTATCAGAATCTTCCTCATGGAGCTCTTGAAGTATCTGCATTTTATAAGAATGAAAATTTATGTCATTTTAGTGCTGTAAGACACAGTCTCATGATATTCTGCTATTGGTTGTAAGAAGCTGGTAGGCTTGCTTTGCAACAAATGTTCCCAAAAACTCAATTTGAGCTTCTTCATTTAATGCTCGCCGGTTATTTCTTTTTCTATTTTCCATAGAAAAAGTTTCTGAAAACTTTGTCACCAAATCAGGGACATACCTATGACTTACATTACGATTTAAGGTTTTTTTATTTAAAAGAAATGCCGCCCTTCAGTTTAGTCTTTTAAATTATCACTGAATAACTCAACAAATAAAGCTGAATTAACAATAGTAAATCCTTAAAATTTGTGTAAAATTATTTTTAAAAAAAACACTGTTTTAAGAGTCTTTTTAAAGTAATAGCAAAAAAAGATTGACTTTGTCTGGGGAACATTCCAAAAATAACAAAAATAGAAAATCCACCAAATTTACTACCATCGAAATTGTACTATTAGATTACTTTCGTATTTAGTTAATTTGCTTAATTTTATCATAAAACGGCAAAATATCTATACACTTTTTTTGGTTCTAGAAGAATATATTTCACGGAGAAAAAATTTTATTTTTTTTTACTATTTTCATTGCATGATTTTTAACGCGATTTTTTGAAGAAATAAACGAAGCTAGTTTTGAAAAGTAAATTCGACGAGCTCTAAACTGTTGTGCTACTCGACCCCCTTCCCATTTAAAATTTTAAGAGTAACGCCCGCACCTCCTAGGGGGTTGAATCATGAAAACGTGTCTTTCCGATTTCCAATATATTATTTAGCAGAATGGCGGTACCCAGGTACAGGGCGCACACTTTGGAGGGGCGCAGAAATGACTAGACCAGAAAGATTAGAACATTTTTCAAGGGCGCAGTTATAGAAGCTCGCGCCGGGCGCATAAAAGGCTAGTTACGGCACTGCCTGTATTATGGCAAAAGTCATGCATGGGTAAAAATCGATCTTATAATACTTTACAAATGGTATATCCGTTTTACCAAGCGAATAATCACAATGTATAGAAGGTACATAATACACAAATACACAATTTCTAAACGTATGTTTAATATTTTAATTCAATAATCTATTTCTGATTGTAAGAGGATTAAAAATAATTACCTTTGATTTAAAGATATTAGAGAATGTTGAAACACACTTATGTAACAATAACTTAAAAAAAGCAAAAACAAAATTCCATTGTTATGATCCATGGTTTAAATTTAAATTTAAAATTGCAAATAAATACAGGATGTTCGAAAGTAACATCTGGAGACCGTCTGAAAGATTTTTGTACAGCAATGTCCGTAACAATGTTTTGTTTGTTTCCTTCAATAAAAGAGATTTTAGATTAAAGCAGAGATCGTCAAGCTTATTCCAATCCTTAGATCATACCCCATAGATTTAAACAACAATAGATTTATTTGAAGGCTATTTATGGTCAGTGAGGGAGATGCTTTTTGATGTTTGACAGACATAAACATGTTTACTTATCTTTTCTTTCAGTTTAATTGCTTGTCGTCACTCTTTTCAGTGTTTTTAAGTGTTAGAAATTACTAAAAAAAATGCAAAGTTTACAATTAATATTAACAAAAAGAGGATTTAAAAACTTATTTTTATTAGTAAATATTGTTAGATATTGTTTACATATTGAAAATAACAATAATAATAATATAGGCAGCCATATATTCATATTTTTGTGTACTCAGAATTGACATACCGATTATCATATGACACTCGTTTAAATAATACAATTAGAAAAGGTTAGCAAAAAATCGGTATATGTATACCAAGAAATTAAATATCTACTGTGTATCACCATTTTTTCAAATATTAATAAAAATATTATTACGTTATTCAGCATCCAAATAACCGGGCCCTAGTTCTGACATTATGCTAATTCTACAGGGGTATGTTCGAAGTTCCAAACCATAGAGTTGTTTACAGCCAAAGTTGCTATAAATACGTGAAGAGAAAACTATATCATTTTATGCGCCATAACAAGGTCTCGCATTCACCAGGTACCTCTACTTTTTTAGGAAATGCGTGGACTATTCACATTTCTATATTATTCTTATAAATTACACAGGATTTTACTATTGTTCACACTTTAACTCCCTTTAGATCACAAAGATGTAAACCAATACATTTAAAATAGTGAAAGCAAGAAAGTGCTAATTATCGTAAATTGCAGTATAATGATAAGCAAGATTGCCGGATTGTGTAGTTAATCTGGAGAAGTTAGAAACCAAGGACTTTTAAGAAAAAGTACTTATTTATGCACCGAAAAATTTTCTACATTCCAGAAATTACTTTATTTTATATCTTATGATATTTATATAATTAGAAATTAAAATTTCTTTAAATTTTGAGATCTTCATATTTTTTTACAAACATAATGTGGACTTAGCAATAAAGCCGATATTCACCTGTGGCCCTATCCTTGAACTGGGGAACGTGAAGTGAACGGTGAAAAGGTGACGAACGCGTATTCTTGAAATGTTCATCACTCATATCCTCGTTCGTGCGGTGGAAGGCAAGCGAACGGTGAAACATGCGCAAATGAAATGTCAGCGGCTAAATGACATATTTAACACACGGATTTCAAAAAATAAAATAGGATTAAAAATTTTTATTTTATTTTTGGTTCTTCAAAATAAACAATTGAAACGTTAATTAGGTGGTACCCCGATATTTTCAATCTTTTCAATTTTTTAATAAAATATCCTTAGAAAGTTGAATATGTCTCGCAAATATTAAGCAAATTTGAGATTACAGACATATAAAATTATTACAGGAGATTCTGTTTATAGCTCAATTGTATGAGCGTGCTATTTAAAATTTTTTTTCTAGGGCCAGTCCTGCTTATGGATTTAACAAAAATATTTGTGTCCATAACAGCCGAGTATCTTAGTTTTAAACAGTTAAATCTAACATAATTCTTTTCACGACAAAACTTATAATAAATTTGAGAAATCACACTTTGTAAGCTATCTGAAACTTTTATTTAAATAAGTAACAAATTTTATATTTAAATTATGTTAACTACAGCACTTAACGTAATTAGACTGTGTTAAACACTATACGACACTACAATTAAATAAATATTATGATTATAATTTATTGAGACATATAAATATGAACCCTACAGACCAACGAATGAGGTCCTTCAGCATAAAAACCTTATTTATGGTACATTTGATCTTCAAGTCTCTACAGATTTTAATAAAATAAAAAAATATATATTTAAAGTGTGAGATCCGCCAGTATCCTTTAATGGACGTCTTCAGTCTGGCCTTTGGTTTCGGTCCCTGGTCATAAACAGTTTCACTATCATTGTTCAAGTTTCAGGTTTTCTTTCAAATTTACTTGTCAGGACAGAACATCTTGCAGTAAGAAGCTGGACACTTTGTGAATTCTTACAATAAATAACTGATTGGATAGTTTCCGTAGTGGATTGGGATGATGGTTTTTAATCATACTACGTAGAGTTATAATTTCCACCATTTCAAGGTTTATCAGTGCTGACTTTCTGCAATTACTGTCAGTATGTTACTTTGTATATATAATTGTTGCTTTTCTTGATATCCCTTTTTCTTTACATATTAGAATTTTCAAGTACTTGGCTCTTTGTATGCATTTTTGTTTAACAGTTCTAGAGTGTCAATTTAAGATAAATTTAATCCAGGCAAAGTACAAATATTGTAATGGCAATCAATAACTTCACAAAAATAACAACAACAGCACTATTTTTTTTTACTTTTGACGATTAATTAAAAGTACCAAAACTACTTTTTTTCTAAAATGGCAACAAAATATATTACGGACATTTTCGGTCTGACAGTTCAATTGAATCTGTCATCCATTATATTTTTTGAAATCCGCTTAATACGTTCATATCTGACAACATTGGCTTTTCAAGAATACGGCTTTTACTGTTAAAAAATTCACATCGCCATTCCCATCGCCATTCACATCACCTTTCACATCACACTTTCGAGGATAGGGGCCCTGACTTTTACCATGGCTACACGAGGACTCGTAGACAGTCAATATTTACATAGATCAAGAATTTTGAACAGGGTGTCTCTTGTCTGTGCCTGTTTCTGTTTTAACCTAAAATATCTACAACTTCAACAATACAACTTTACCTAAACAAAAATACATCCAAAATAAAATATTAATCAGTGATTCTGGCGACGGCAAGCTGGACATCTATAAAAAGCAGCTAATTTCGAAGGCAACACAGTCCTTAAGCACCAATATACAGGGTGTCCCATGACAAACTGCCGCGATCGATTGCTCGGAAAATATTTAAAATTTAGCAGTTTACTAAAGTCGATGGTGGCAATTGGTCTAAAGTGCCTCTTCCAGTTATACCGGAAGTAGATGACTTCTTGATTCTTTTAAATGGAACACCCTATATGTTATTTCATTTTTAGATTTTACGCAAAATTATAGATACATTTCATGTATAATATCCTATATCTACGTCTGTTTTGACGTTTGCAGACCTACATGTAACTATCAATTTGTCCTATATGAAAGTCTTGATTATTTAATTGGGGTTGGTTTTCTTCTAGAAAAGAAACTACTTTTGATGGACTTTTCTGATATTTTGATATTTAATAAATACGGGGTGATCATAAACTAAAATTAAACATTAACTTGGAAAAATTGTTAGAAGTTAATTTTTTTAAACGTATACCCCCAATTTGTATAATCTTATCTTATTTACCATTAAAAATAAGGGTGACTGTAAAAGATTATCTATTCCAAAAATTTGCGGTTTTTGAATTATTAGCAATTTAATATTTTTCTATTGTAAAAGGCCACCCTCTTGAAAATATTTAGCTGAATTGCCCCCATAGACTTTAGTAAACTGCCATATTAAAAAATGTTTTCAAAGTTTATTTTCAGAAAAAACGATGGTGGCAATTCGACGTAGGTCCAGTGGCGGATCCAAGAGGGGGTGGCGATCGCCCCTTCCCTAAAGCTTCGAATTTAGGAAAATAGACCCGATTCTACCTCTTACTGCTGTTGGTATCTCCCTCCTCGTCGACAACTCGCATTCGCTTGCGATCGCCTTCCCCAAGAGCATTGAATTCAGAAAAATTGATCCGACCCTGTCTCTTACTTAGGAATGTGAATGTTGTTGGCATCTCCCCCCCATCGCCCCCAACCGTCCACAAATCCCTATAATTTGTGATCGCCCCCTTCCTCAAGAGCTTTCAATTCAGAAAAATGTACCCGACCCTGCCTCTTACCTAGAAACATGAATATTGTTGGCATCTTCCCCCCCCCCTGTCAAGAACTCGCATTCCCTTGCGATCGTCCCTCTCCAAAAGCTTCGAATATACAAAAATAGACCCGACCTTGCCTCTTACTGCCGCCACAAAAGCTTCAAATTCAGAACTGCGGGCGTCTCCCTCCCCGTGGTCAACTTACTTTCACTTGCCATACTATTTTTCTATGATATCACCACCCCCACCCCCACCCCCAAAGAGAGAGGCTGGATCCGCCGTTGCGTAGAACACATTGTATGTTTATTTTGACGTATTCACTGAATTGTTTCAATGACAGCAAGATCTATTTGCTTACGAAGGAAAAAATTCTAGAGCCAACCCTGCTAGAATTTTATTATAAATCTCCTTTTAAATTGTTATGATTCATATGTATGTAAAAAGCAAGCAAAGTATTAATATTTATTATGTTACTGTGATAAAATCAGGTGTTATTAACATTATATACACACATATATACATGTGTTTGTGTATATTTGCAATAATAATCTTAGTTAGCGGGCAAGCAAATTCTGTCTTAATTGGATTTTTATCGATATCCTTGTCATAAAGCAAAATATTTGCTGCTTGATAAATTATGCACGATTGTTTTTTTTTCGTAATTCAATTATTATTATTTCGTGACTTCGTTTGTGTTTATCACGTATACCTTGTCAGTGGCGTAAATTTTGGTAGATGATTAATACAATTCAAGGCAGGAAAGACCATCATATATATTTGTATTAAAACATATTCAAAAACAAAAAACAGAAACAGTCCAAGCAGTGATAACTCGTAGGATAGTGACTAAAAAAATTTTTCTGCTAATTTTTCCTTCTCCATATTGATAATTTTAAAGAAAGTAAAGCCGCACATGTTCATAGAATTAGTTACGACACTGTTCCTTATTTTGATTTGAGTTAAGAAGAGGAATATTTTTGTTATTCAATACGATTATTACAAAGAAACCACAAAATATTCCATACAATTAATGTTTTCTCTTGAATATCCATAATTATGTGGTCATTATTCATAATTTCCAAGTTGAACTTTAATTTAAATGTAGTGTTTCAGATCTTATTTTCTTCCAACTTTACATTTCTAACAGGAAATATCTATCCTATGTACAAATAAATTAAGTCAAATAATGTGTCTATTTAACATTATATTTATCATACTCAGTTATAATACCCATCGTCGAACAAAAGTCTCCCCCCTTTACCATTCCTCCCTACGTTTGAGGATGCTCTATACTTCTTTTACTATTTTATGATCTCTATTTCGTTGCTTATTCTTCTTCTTCTTAAAGTGCCTATCCTCTTTGGATGTTGGCTATCACATTGGTCCATATTACTTTATTCACTGCTGCTCTGAACAGACCTGTTGATGTCATTCCAGTCCATGTTCGTAGGTTGCGCAGCCATGATATTCGTCTTCGTCCAGCTGATCTCTGGCCTTCCATCTTCCCCTGCAGGATAAGTTGGAGCAGGCGATATTTCTCATTCCGCATGATATGTCCAAAGTACTCCAATTTTCTGCGTTTGACATTTGTAAAGTTCTCCACCGATACGTTGTAAAATGTTTTCGTTTGATACGTGGTGTATCCAAGGAACCCTAAGCATGCGGCGGTAGCACCACATCTCAAATGCATCTGTACGTTTACATGAAGCATCGGTAAGGGTCCAGGCTTCTGCTCCATATAAGAGAGTTGAGAGTACATAGCATTTCAAAATCCTGATCCGCGTATGTATATTGAGGGATAGGCTGCAGAGTATGTTGCGCAGCTTATTAAAAGTACCTCTTGCTTTCTCGATTTGGCTTCTTATTTCTCGAGAGTGGTCCCAGTCCTTATTCAACGTGCAGCCTAGATATGTGATCGTCTCAGCCATTGTGAGAGTTACGTTGTTGGCAGTAAACTGTATATTGCCGACGTCGTTTTTACTGACAATAATCGTTTGCGTCTTCTTGCAGTTTATCTTCATACCATATCTGTTGCAAGCTGTCACTATTCGGTCGATAATTCTTTGAAGTCCCTCTGCAGTATCGGCTATAAGAACGGTATCATCCGCGTATCTTAGGTTGTTTATTACTTCTCCATTTACAATAATTCCATCTTCTATGTTGCCCAGTGCTTCTTTAAAGAGATGTTCTGAGTATACGTTGAATAGAAGTGGCGACAGTATACAGCCCTGGCGTACTCCTCTCTTCTTATTGTGTCCAGCTATTGTCCCGCATTTTTGCTATGTGACCCACTCAATTCCATCGCATTCCACACATTTGATCAACAATGTCTTTTCCTTTACCATTGACGAGTATATTTCTTCTATGACTTTACTTTTACGCCTTATGTCTTCGTTAGATATATAAGCTTGCTAGGTAAAGATAAGTATTTTTCGACCCACTGATTATTATACGAGGGTGGTTCGATAAGTTCTCGGCCCGAAACAGAGAGGGCGCTAGTAAAATCAAATATCTATAATATTTTGTAAGCATTAACCTTGAGATGACGCCCTGCAAAGTTTCAGATGTTTGCGTTCAGTTGCCTGTTTGTGGTGATCGAGTGAACACACAAGGTTGGGGATTTTGTGAAAGATGGATAAAATTGAAGTTCGAGCGGTTATAAAGAACTTTGTTTTAAAGGGCTTAAATCCTACGGACGTTAAAAATGAGTTGGATTCTACTATAAAGGATTCTTCTCCTTCATTTTCGACAGTAATGGGTTGCCGAATTTAATCATGGTCGTACATCAATTCAACTGACGAAATTGTCACAAAAATTCACAATGTCATACTTCGTGACAATCGACTGAAAGTACGAGAGCTTGCTGGTATAGCAAACATCTCGATAGATCGTGTTCACTACATTTTACATGATGTTCTTGGCATGAAAAAGCTTCCTGCGCGATGGGTGCCGCGTTTGTTAACAGTCGACCAAAAACGCCTTCGAATGAACAGTTCGCAAGAGTGTTTAGACTTATTCAGACGAGTTTCGTCTACCTTTTATAACTGTAGATGAAACATGGATTCACCATTACACGCCAGAGACAAAGCAGCAGTCTAAACAATGGGTGGGGACAGGTGA
This sequence comes from Diaprepes abbreviatus, assembly GCA_034092305.1. NCBI lineage: Eukaryota > Metazoa > Arthropoda > Insecta > Coleoptera > Curculionidae > Diaprepes > Diaprepes abbreviatus. The sequence continues at coordinate 2,124,681 of JASJET010000338.1, read as the reverse complement.
AAGTGCGCCAAAAAAAAAACAAAACGGTTCCGTCTGCAGGAAAAATTATAGCAACAGTTTTTTGGGATTCCCATGGCGTGGTGCTTATAGAATATCTAGAAAAAGGCACGACCATCACCGGGAGTATTACGCTTCACTATTGGACCGTTTGCAGCAAGTGATTAAGGCAAAATGTCCACATCTGGCCAAAAAAAAGTGCTCTTTGATCAGGATCACGCGCCTGCAAAACTCCATGACCGAAGTGCTTCCACATGCACCATATTCACGGGATTTGGCTCCCAGCGATTACTTTCTTCACCCAAACTTGAAAAAATAGCTCGCTGGACGAAAATTACCTTCAAATAATGAAGTCAGAGCAGCGACACCGCTTATTTTGCAGAGTTGGACAAATCACATTATACTACGGGGATTAAAATATTAGAACATCGTTGGTCTAAATGTATTGAAGTACAAGGGGACTGCGTTGAAAAATAAATAAAAACATTTTCAAAAATCTTTTATTTTCTTTATCAGACCGAGAACTTGTGGAACCATCCTAGTAGCTTGGGCGCTAACGGGGAGTTTGTAGCCACTTTTAAGTCCCCTCAATGTATTTTCATGTTTTTTGGTCCAAAAAATCGATTTTTGGAGGACACGGGTCCCAAAATCTATCATTTTTTTTTGTTATGAACAATTTAATTGTTTAAATGTGTACAAATAATTGCCTTGAGTACTTTGCTCAATCAAATCCGTTGTAGCCTTTTTTAAAACATCCTGAATTTTTAATTTTTAAAAACATTAACTATAACAAAAATTATGCACGAACAAGTGTAAAAAACATTGCATTGCATAACTCGGCTTCTAGAAGTCCAATAGAGGCCTATAAGCGCTCAAGCTTTTGAATGAAATTCATAAAGTATTTGTTTAAGGGCTTTTTTAGTGATAGCTTAACGAAATAACAGAAATGACTGGCCAATATAATTCTACGTTTCAAAACAAAGATTTTAAACTTGAATAGGGCTATTTACGACACTTGGTTGCAGGTGCATTGGTGAATAAGAGCCCGCATTGTGGCGCACCTGTTATTTAGTAACCCTTATATTTGATAACATATATACAGGCTCAAGAGAAATTTTCGATTAATTTTTTATATATTATCCTTCTGTCTTTTAGAAAAAATATTAACTAAGGGACTATAGGTGCTTAGCGCTTATAACTAAAAATTAAAACTTGGCTTATATATATATATATATATATATATATATATATATATATATATAACAGTAAATGCAAAACTGCGCTCCAACGAAATCCTTTCCGTGTTAAAGGTTGCACAGTTTGAACAAATTTATTCCTATTCTGCCACCATCGAGATGATGGCCTACCTGTACCACCATACCGAGAAGAAAGTCAAAACTTACCCTCCCCGCCACAGTGATACGGCAGAGGTACATGTTTCGTCTCTACTAGACTCATCAGTGGTACCGACATGCACTTGGCTGTGCAAGGGACAGATCGGAAGGAAGCATGTAAATACTGAACGCGGCTTCGCCAACCTCCCGCCGGATGGCGTATATATGTTTATGCGGATTTCACGGATTCCTCCGTGTGAGATGCAATAGCAGTGGATATTCCACATTATGCCGTTGTAGTGCTGAAATCACATTCAGAGAACCGGTGGTGGTACAGGTAGGCCATCATCTCGATGGTGGTGAAATAGGATAGATTGTATTCTATAGCAATTTATTCAAACTGTACAACTTCTAACACGGAAAGGATTTGGTTGGAACGCAGTTTGCATTTACTGTTCGCATTTTACTTCGTTCATACAGGGAGCGGCAAAATAGGTGTACGTTTGCTGAATGTGATTTCAGTACTACAACGGCATAATGTGGATATATCCACTGCTATTGCATCTCACACGGAGGGAACCGTGTAAGCCGCATAAACATATATATATATATATATATATATATATATATATATATATATATATATATATATATATATATATATATATATATATATAATGTTCTTAAGAGATATTGATAAAATATATAATTCAAAGATAATTGTACTCTTTTCTGTCAATGAAAAACAGATTAAAAATACGAAAACAGTATGTTATTATTAAGTTACAAAAGCTATAAAAATAGTACGTAATTTTAATATGGAAAAATAAGTGACTATAGAGGTATATCACCCATTGTCATTTGGGATTATAACAAATAAACTAGAAATTTTCCAAAAATTTATGACGTATTATTTAATATAATTTATAATGTGTTTTTAACATGAGTAAATTTAAATAGCCACGCTACTTTGCCAAATAATTGAGCAACAGTATAATTACTTGATCAGTATTATTAAAATATTCGGAAATTAAATATAAAGAAAATGTTAGCTTTATTTTGTTTTAACAACATATTGATTTTTTGTTTAGTTTTCTACTCAACTTTTTTGTCTTTAGCCTTTTCATAGTTGTATCACAATTTTTAAATACCAAAATAAGTTTCGTAACTGACATGTTATATATTAAAGTTGTAGACGATATTGAAGATTGACTAAAATGTGGTTGTCGGACTTGCATTGTTCTTATTTTTGTTTGTTTTTACGACAGTTCCAGTGGTTACCAATATATATATATATATATATATATATATATATATATATATATATATATATATATATATATATATATATATATATATATCTGGAATGGTTCGAAACTCATACCATAGAAAGTGCAATAGTGAAACCAAAAGTCTGGTTGAGACATGTCGATGATACGTTCATAATATGAAAGGGCCAATGATCATGAACTTAATGATTTCTTGAAACATCTAAAGAACATTAGACCTACAATTAAATTTACCGTGGAAAAAGAAGTAAATGATTAATTGCTCTTCCTAAATATCATGGTGAATCGTTCAAATGAAACTATTAAAACTTCAGTATACAGGAAGCCAACACATACTGGACAAAATCTGAACCATAATTCTAATCATTATGTTGTAACAAAACGGGGAATTATTCGCAACCTCTATAATCGCCCTATATCTATATGTCATAACGCCGATTCATTGAAAAAAGAGGTAGGAAACATTAAATCCGATTTACAACAGAATGGTTATCCTTCAAAATTAATTGATGATGTTATAAATAACTTTAGAACAACGACCACTGGACAGCAAGAAATACATTCCTTTTTCAAAATTCCGTACATTAAAGGAACTTCGGAGAAAATAAGATAAATTGCCAGAATTTATAATATAAAAAGAGCCTTTAAATCAGGAAATACTCTTAGAGCTCATTTAACAAAAACAAAACCAACTAGCGACAAGAACGAATGTGTTTACAAAGTTCCATGTGAGTGTGGTGAAATGTATATTGGAGAAACCACACGACCACTAGAAGTAAGAATTGAGGGACAAAACTCGTACATAATAAAATTTTTATAAAAAAATTGAACCGACTTCTACAAGTGCGCAAAAAGTGAAAAATAAATAAAAATTTTTATATGAAATTGAACTTTTTGAAGTCGGCGCCAAACTAATACCTGACAAAATGTGATTTGCATAAACAGATTAAAAATACTTTATTTGTAATTGCTTTCTTACCATAATTTGTATATATTAGTAGTTATTTATTTCATTTACAAATAATTTGGCGCCGACTTCAAAAAGTTCAATTCTGTATAAAAATTTATATTTATTTTTCACTTTTTTGCGCACTTTTAGAAGTCGGTTCAATTTTTTTATAAAAATTTTATTTTTCTATTTTTAGTTTTAGAATTCATTATGATATCCATAAATTATTTGACTCCAAGGTGGTAAAAAAGTATCCATTTTATCCAAAGTTGTAAATCACCCTAAAATAAACCATTAAAAATTTTTTGTTTCTTAGAGTTTTCCAAATACCAGTGAAATTGTGTCAAACAACTATTTCGTCTGTCATAGTAAATCCACTATCTTATATTTCAAATTAATTTTAGATTGGTAATATGGGCCCCAAAACTTTCCAATATCGACAAAATCGGAATAAGTAAAATTTTCTGTCCCTCATATTGTATATAGTTGAAAAAATTAACTTCATATTCGTAATACACGACCCCGAAAACCCTCTAATACCAAATATGAAGAAATACGAATAAGGTAAATATTTCAACCCACCATATTGCATCCTTTATATTAATTCAAAAAAAATATATTTTAAGTCTTAATCTAATCTAAATCTAAACCCTTCAAAGCCCCCTAGTACCAATTTTGGATGAAATCCGGAAATTTAAAATTTCTTGACTTATATTCGCTATTTGCATCCTCAAAAACGATTCAGTCCCACTGTTGTGGAACCAACATCTTACCACCGCTTTCCGGCAAAACTGGACTTAAATAGAGGTCCAAGTTTGTGGAAAATACAAGATTGATGTCTGGGAAAGATACCGGTGGATCCCACTGATGAGTCCACCACCGGTATCAGGACGAGACATCCGTACATTTTAGGTGGTCGCAAACAGTTCGTTAGTTATATGCCCTTAACATCAGGGGCATTACTACGACACCACCTTTGAACAAAATCGAAAAATGTAAAATTTTTAGTCCTATCGCTATCTTGGATTTGCCCTATTGAATCCTAAAAAAATGCTTTTAGATTCATAATTTACATCTTTAAAAACCTCCTATATCAGTTTGGGAGAAAATCGAAAAATGTAAAATTTTTCTGCTGTCTGCACGGGCTAATCTTCGAAACGGCTGAGCCGATTTCGATGAAATTTGACAGACATAATGAGGAGGTTGTCAAGAGTAATATAGGCTGTTTTTTCTGTTTATCTGTCTGTCTATTCGAGCTAATCTTCTAAACCGCTGGATTGATTTCGATGAAAATTTACAGACATGGAGAGGAGATTGCCAGGAGTGAAATAGGCTGCTTTTTTAATTGTTTGTTCCTTAATACATTTATTACTTGAATAGCGCTTGATTAAAAAAAACTAAGAACTCTCATAACTCACCAAAGCTAGTAATAAGTAATATTTTTGAAAAGCTATCTTTAAAGACCAGAACATTACCCAATGTATTAAACGTGGGCAGTTTTACTGTACATAAAGTTTCGCAGGAACTGCGACTTGTTTATAAATGCACCCGAGTACAAACATTATAACCCAGAGATTTTTTCGTAAAGGTATATTTTTTAAAACTAGTTTACACCAGACGCGGATCCAAGGGGGTGCGGTGGGGGCGATCGCCCCCCCCCCCAATAGCTTTGAGTTCAGGAAAATTTTCCCGATTTTGCCTCTTATACTATAGTTTATTCAAGAAGTAGAGAGAGTAATAAATCATTTTTTACGTTTTTTTTTCTTTGCAAACTACCTGTGTTCTTTAGTCCGGTGTCTTATGCAAAATCTGTTTTTATATCTTATAATTTCTTAATAATTCACCTATATTAGAAAATATAGATAATTTTGACATATTTAACACGAATTACAACTATATTTTTATTATTTTTAATTTTGGCATAGAAAGCGATTTAGACACATTCAGACTAAAACGTAGCATTTTTCTCTCAAAAAATTCTAAGTTATAATTTAAATACTTACAAAATACCCATTGTCAAAAATACAAGAAGTTAAACATATATAAAAAAATAAATTCGCCCATATAATATTAAATTTTTTGGGGTTATCAGTCATTTTATTATTAATTAAAAATATTTTTAGGATATTTGATGTTTCAGTTTATTTATTTTTTAAACCATCTGCAGAATTACAATTAAACACTAAAAAGGGATTCAAATATAAATAATTTTTATATGTTACAGAAAATTTAAATAATAAATTGTGTTTACGCTGGTAAACATTACGTATCTAATTTGTAATCAGTCAGTGAAGCTTCGCTCAAATTAATTATAATTGGTTCCTCTATCTCACCGATCATGAGATCGAGCTTCCACATTTTCTTTTATTCTTTTATTATATGGATTTTTTCCAATTTTCAACAGTAACTTTATTCAAAAAAATCTTTCAAAAGTTCTGTTAAATTACTAATTTTGTAAGTTGTGCAAATCTACTTTTTACTTGAGAGAGATATTTCCTTCTCCAGCGGACATTTTCCGGACGATCTATAAGAACAGATTTCCTATCTGCTTTTTCCCAGCAAAAATTGGGTTCTCGGAGCAATTTCTAGACCTCAGTTCTTTTAATTTCAGGTAAATGCCGATTTTCATTGATTTTAGTTAGAATTTTGCCGACGGTTGGGATCTGCTTCTCATACTTAAATGTATGTACAACTCTTTTTATTGCAGTTTATATCTCTTCGTCCAACGAGGTTTTTCGTCTGCCTGTGATCGAATGTAGCTTGGGAGTATTAACAATTCCAGTCGTTTTTTTTCCTCCTTCGGTATTCGGTATATAGTAGATTTTCCAACTCCTGTCATGTTGGAACCCATCTCAACAAAGCTTTAAACATTATTATCTTGATATTGATATCTTAGGGCATCGTAATAAGTTTTTCGTTGAGGAAAAAATGCCCTGATTTAACGATTTTGGAATAAATATAGATGTGGAATTCATATCTTTTGGGTATCTTACTAATCTCAAATAATTTATAAAAACAAGCACAAACAAGCTAAATTATTAAGGACACACTGTAAGGTGTGCTTTGCTCACTGACAGAAATTAAATTGAACTATCAGAAATTTTATTGTTGCAGTAAATTTATAAAAGTTCATATAATTAAATATAATTAGATTTACGTTGGAAGTTTCGGTAATAGTTTTATTACTCTCTCTAATTCTTGAATAGAGTATAGGAATGTATATGCTTGCGATCGTCCCTCCCCTTCCTAAGAGCTTTGAATTCAGGAAAATAAAATCGATTGTGCCTTTTATATTAGGAATCTGTATGCTGCCTGCACTCCCCCCCCCCCCCCCCGTTGTCGACTTGTTTTTCTTGCGAAAGTCACCTCCCAAGAGCCTTGAATTTAGGAAAATAGACCCGATTCTGCCTCTTATACAAAGATTGTGTACGCTGCTCGCATCCTTCCCCCCTGTCGACAACTTGTTTTTTCTTGTGATCGCCCCCCCCCCCCTCCCTCTCCAAGAGCTTCAAATGCAGAAAAATAGATCCGACCCTGCCTTTTACTAGAAATGGGAATGTTGCTGGTGTCTACCCACCCCCCCTTGGCAACAACTTGCTTTCGCTTGCCATACTGTACTTTTGTGATATCACCGCCCCCCCCCCCAAAGACTGAGGCTGGATCCGCCCCTGGTTTACACATATGTGTAATGAGGATGTAAATTTTCTCTAATAAGCTTTATACACTGAAGACGCTAAATTTAGCAGGGAAGGGATTTTTAATGCAGAAAACAGTCATATATAAAATAATAAAAACCCACACGAAATTCGAAAGCATGGCTTTCAGCCAAAGTTTATTTCTACTGTGTGCTCTGTATTATTTAAGATGTATTGATTAATCCATATATTCTGTCTAATAAATTATATATGTATATGTAAACAAGCAAATCTGTATATAGGAAAATTAAAAATAAAGCATTGGAATAGGTAAGAGGACAGGATTTGCCATCCAGAAAACAAAATATTCCCTTTTCACCGATTTGGAATCCCTAAAAAACTGAACTTTTATATTCTGGTTATTCTTCAGTTATATTAAAAAGAATTTGTTTTAATTTTATAATTAATTAAGAATTATTATTTAAATTCATAAAACGATTAATGACATTGGCATGGGTAATTTCATACTACTGTGTTATTTTATTACATCCGGTGACAGTGACATTGTTTTTTTCAATAATTTTTTACGCGAAACACAATTAATGGTGATTCATACATCAGAATAAGGCCAACGTTTATTATCAAAAACTCAAAACTATTCAAAAGTTTTTCTACCTCCATTGCAAGGTTTCGGTGTAGTATTAATCACTGAACACATAATTTGGAAGATAGATGACTTTAAAAAGTAATAGCTCCAGTAGAAAAAAGCTTATTTTTTGCAACAAAATACTCCCGATACAGTTACTTTGCATTAAACTGTATATCTACACTAATAGATAAAAAAAGCCATTTAACACTAAAAAACCGTATCATTGCCACTTACCTTGGCACTGTTTTTCACAAATAATTTTCTCATAGTTGTGGCTCGTAACATCGCATACAACAGAACAGGGCTGACAAGTACTATCATACTCCGAACAATATTCAGAAATTTTGCAATTTCTTTGGCCACATTTTGGTCCATCAATCGTTATACCGTATGTATCCGCACCAAAAACAACACACAAACCACATAGGACCGCAACCAATACCGTTACACAATCGTTTTTTCCCATGGTTAATAAAAAAAAATAAATCACATTTTACTACTGTTATGGTGGATATTAACAGTACTCAACAGGTGTGGTGGAATTTGGTAGGTAGATATCTTCAACGATTACGACGCAACATTACGATTTTACCTGAGTGAGTCACATTCCTACCTGCTGAACGCTTATGCAGATTACAATAGAAGTCAGTTTTGCTTGCGGTAATACAGGTAGGTATCTCTGAAGAGTGGTAGGGGACTTGTATAACCTGTCTATTGCAATGCGTGTGTTATAGTAAATAAACGTATTAAGGTGATTATTTAGAGAAAAGGAGTTAAGTGTTTAATAATTAGTATTGCCATAAAATTATAATTTTTAGTTTAAACATTTTCTAGTTAGAAGATTATTTTTTCTCAAATATTTAATAATATTACAAGGAATTTTTCATCTTTATATTCAGACGTAGTTTATCCGACATTTTATCATTACTAACTGTATTTGTGAAAATAAAGCCGGAAAAATGGGAATGTAATTTGTTCGCTAAGGATTCCAAATTATTACGTTATATACGAGGATTTATATTTCAAGAATAACAAACAAAAGCAAATATTGATCACTGAAAATGAATTTATTGTTGGACGACCCATCAATTCCGCATTTGATGCATTCGAAAAGTCACTTGTTTGAAACGATGTGTGGGAGCTCGCAATGTCATGGTGGAGAATGATCCGTCCTGTCTGGTTTGTTGTTCACCGAAAATTTCCGGTAAACAAATGGTTGTCTACCATTTAGGATTACCGTTTTACAATTTTATAAAGCACGGTTGCGACATGACCGATTTATCCGAAAAATCATGTGATTCGAAATGCTTCATGCGCACGCAATTTTTGTAGGTTTTGGCTAATCATGAAAGATCCATACGGTCAACTGGGTAGCTATTCTGGTTCTTCATAGGAAGTGATCATTCTCTTGAGAGAATAGGGACAATCCCATCCTACGGTTATTCTCTCGATCGTGTATTACCGTATTCTCGTAGGATGTGATGGGAGATCGGAAACAAAATCTAGTAAGCTATGTTGCCAAGCGTCAATGGTGTATGTAACCATATAAATTGTACATTTAACCCTAAAAAAGAATGTGAATATGGACATAACCCTACTTAGCAAGTAAATGTTCGAATTTAAAATGAATATAATAATTAATATTTTTAACCTATTTAATATTCTTAATCAGAGAAAAGAATTAGAAAGGGAGTTTTATAGAGAAAAAAATAAATATGTAAAAAAACAAATCGAAATATTTTAGTGGTAAAATAGCCGTTTTGCGTGAAATTAGTATCACCTACAAAGGTGTAAAGGATATCATGCGAAATAAAATTAACATTTTCATTTCCTAAAATACAAATTTGGTTTATTTTCTACTAGGTTGGGAAAAGAAAGATTTCCCTTATTTTTGTAAAAATGCTATTTTTTATACTCCCCATAAATATCAGGGAATGAATATACAAAGTAGAAAAACAAAATGAAATGTGTAAAAATTTATTTCATCAATAAAATACATTCTGCGTACTTGAAATATATATATTCCCATATTAAAAAATAATCTGTCTATCTTTTGAAAAACATCTAAATTTATTCTTCACGACACCATAACATCTTTCAACGGTACTCCATAATGAACATATATCTATTAAATCTTTCCTATGGTGTTCCCAGTTGTGAAATATCTTCAAAAGGCTGACCTTAAATGAAATCCTGAAAAAATTAAAATTGGTTCACTTTTCTTATTGTATTTAAACATATTCTAAATTAATAACAAATTATCAGTTTACTGTACAAATAAGGAAAAATGAATCTGGGTTTCTTCTATAGATAATTTCCAGTATATTGGAAATGTTAGATTCATTCCAAATATAAGAATCATGGGTACTACTAAGAAATTTAGCATTTATATTCATGATTTATAAAGTCACATCGCAAATTCTAGGTCATCTGTTACTGATCTTGTAATTGCAACATGAGTGCTGTCAATGTACCCTAAAATAACCGGGAAATTATTTTTAGTATAAAACCTAAAACATTATAAAAATCTCGTATATTTCAAAATTATCTTACATATTACCTATTTAACATCAGTTTTAATTCTTTTTTAAAAAAACAAATTACATTTAAATTTTAAATTTACAAAATACATATTACTGCTAGCTGTATATAATTTACAATTTAATAGAAAATTACCCAATTGAACAAGCTCATAATTCATTTGTAGCAATTAGATCCACTCTAAAATAGCATCGTCTCTATTTAAAGCATCTGGGTTTTTCTTCTACAATATTCCAACTGACACTTGGGCGACTCACTCCAGAAATATATTCAACCCAGTTATTTTGTGGTAGCTGCTAGTCGCAAAAAATCCAAGAACCTACAAATATTTATATTTTAATAAAATTATATTAATATGGGTACCTAAATCTAAAAAGAAAAATTAATATTAGCTTAACATTCTCCAAATTTTTAAAGAGTAACTATGGCAGGTAATATATTACAAATATGTATAATCCAACCAAGTAAATAAATCATTAATGACTTGCTACTCTTGCATATGCTAACTTTATAGTTACCAAATATTACCATGACTTCTGGCAAAGATGATGTTGCCTCCTTTCAAGCCCTGAGAATTCTATAAATTGGGTTATTTTTAGTACAAGATATCTTCTTTGATCTTTACCAAGCCAGTAAAATAAATTAAATGAAGTAGAGTCCGCCAAGTTCCACAAATATTTATATAATAGATAGTTACCTAAACAGCTTCGTGAATTTTGAATCATTTAAATCTCCAAATCGACGCAACCGTGGTAGAAATCGACGATTATAATTTGCCATTTGCTTTTCCGTTAATCTGACATCCTCAGGTCCATCGTGGTTCAAAATTACTTCCTCGATACCCATTTTATATATGTATATTTGCGAGCAAAAATATTTTATAAAATTTACAATATTTTCAAAACAATCATTAATTTTCTTGAACTTTTATAACCTAAAAATACCGCATAATGATGGGAATGACAATATCGTTCTCTCAAAATCTCGCCGTTCTCTTGGTTCAGACTAATAGAACAAGTTCTCTCAAGATTTGATGGATGTGACCATCGCTTAAAATCACGAGAATACGGTTTCATACTTTTTCGTGAGAACCACGCCCACTTTCCATCAAGATGATCGTTCTCTCAAGAACGAGAATAGCTACCCTGGTGTTTAGTTGCAAACTCATAGGCATAGATCCAAGTCTCGTCATCTGTCATGATCTTATAAAAGTTTTTTGAAGCACCGGGATCAGATGAAGTGAACATTTCCTTGTACCAGTCGACACGAGCCTTTTTTAAGGAATTGTCAAATTCCAACGGAAACATAATAGTCTAAGAGCTCACAGTAAAAATACGACCTGGTAAAGTAACATGAAGAAATAATTTTTGCCAGAATCCAGCCCATAAAATAACAAGTTGAAACATGGGGAAATCAAGCCTCTTTCTTTGAAGGGTAGGGCGATATCACAAGAGCAAACGAACGATTGAAATTACCCCCACTCTATTCGTATGACAACCGAAAGCGAGTTGACAGAATTAATTCAATGTATCCTAAGCCAAAGCTCCCAAAATCACTAATGGGAAGGAATGGGGGGGGGGGGGGGGGGTGTTGACAAAATCCACATGTTTTATGCATCGGGCAAGTTTGTTAAGACAGTCGATTACGCAAGCTACCAAGAACATAAACAATCTTAATAATAATTTTCAAAAACAGACCGACTTAATTAAACTGTCTTTACCAACAGTTTTAGTAAATAATTTTTTAACACTGGAAAACAACAAGTATGAAAAATTGTATAAAATAATTAAACAAAAACATCAAAATCAAAAGAGTAAATTACTAAAGAACGGTCATTGTCAAACTAATAATTTGAATACTACAAAAAATTGGATTAACAATATTTCTGACACTTCGTTACCCTTGGAGATTGAACAGGTGCTGTCTTTTGGACCAAATTTTTCGCTAAACGTCACAAACGACAAAAATTTATCGGTCACCGAATATATAGCTGCCATTGAGTTGACAATAAAAGACAAACCACAAGACAATAAAGATACAATTAGAGCAGAAGTGACAAAGGTTAGCACAAATCACAAAATAAAAATCAGACATAAAAAAATTAAAACCAACGACTTGCAAAACAAAATCAAAACAAAAATAGCTCGCACACGTAAATTTTTAAAAGAAAACCCCCAAATAATTGTTTTAAATCCAGACAAGAGCAATAAAACAGTAGTGATGAATAAATCTGATTATGACCAATGAATGAACCATTGAATGACGAAACAACGTACCAGAAAATAAATGGCGATCCAACAAATATAAACCAAAAGAAAAAGAATGAATTTGTCAAGAAATTACTAACAAAAAAAGAAATTAGTGACGCTGAAGTGAAAGATATCTCAATCCATAATGCTATTCCTTCAAAAATATACGGACTACCTAAATTACACAAACCAAACATTCCATTAAAATCTATTGTTTCCTGCATACAATCACCTTTCTATAAATTGTCAAAATATCTCTCCGGCTGTATCTCAAATATTACAGGAAAAAGTAACTTTTATATTAAAGATTCCTTTTGTTTCAAAAAATTCATTGATACCGTAAGTATCCCTCAAAATTACAAACTTGTCTCCCTAGACATAGTATCACTATACACAAATATTCCAAACGATTTAGTTAAAATTATATGATCTGAAAAATGGGAAGAGCTAAAAAACTACACAACTTTGTCCAAGAATCGTTTTATGGAAGCTGTAACTTTAGCTTTATCAACAAACTACTTTCAGTATGACAATAAATTTTACAGACAAATTGATGGTTGTGCAATGGGTTCACCTATTTCATCTTCGATCGCCCAGTTAGTCATGGAATATTTGGAGGAAAGAGTCATTCAAAATCTAAATTTAGACTTCATTTTCTTTAAACGTTTCGTTGACGATTGTTTAATGGCAATTCCTCAGGACAAAGTGGATTACGTTGTACAATAATTTAATAATATCCATAACAAATTAAAATTTACATCACAATCTGAAGTAAACGGAAAAATAAATTTCCTGGATATGACTAATACGCCCGAATGATAAACCAACCTGGTCCGGAAGATATTTAAACAACTTTTCAAACCATTCAAAAAACCAAAAAAGGAGTGTAATCGTGAACTTGATTAACAAAACCATTTTATTAACGTCCCCTACATTCAGACCCTCGATTCTCAGAAAAGTTAAAGACACACTTATACAGAACAGTTTTAATATTAAAGATATTGACGAAATTATTAAAAAAAGAATATACCAAAACTACAACAACCTAAGAACCAAAAACAAGGATGATTCACAACAGGAAATACAAAAACAATACATAGCATTACCTTATACAACAGACCTTTCAGAAAAATTAAAATATATTTTAAAAAAACACAATATTGTAGCATGCCACAAGAGTTACAACCAACTAGACTCAATCTTCACAAAATTGAAAAGCAAAACACCAACTATGAAACTTCCAATATTGTATATTCAGTTCCGTGTGCAAACTGCCCAAAACAATATATAGGAATGACAAGCCAATTACTAAAAAATCGACTAAATGGATCTAAATATACCAAAAATGCTACTACAGCATTGACAAAACATGAAAAGAATGAAAAACACTCTTTTAACTTTGAAAATACCAAAATAGTCGATAGGGGCAAAAATTATCATAAATTAATAATACAAGAAATGATAGCCATCAAAAAGGAAACACATACAGTACGTTTCTGTTCTAACCGACTGTTGTAGTCTAAATAGTAACCTTGATATTGATGAAGAAATTGACACTTAGATAATATAATCTTTTTAAAGCATTAAATTGACTAAAATTATTGAGTTTATCGAATTGTATTTCAACATTCTATTTTGTTATAGAATTATCTTCTATACGAGGAAACCTAATATTGAGCAACTTAAAATCAGATATAAAGAACCCTGCATTATCCTTACGAGAAATAACTAGATCAAATTTTCTCAAACTCATGGAGAAGATAGTTCTTGAGTAGTAAAACAGAAGCTCTCAAGGATACGGAGCTCAAAATCCCACAGTTTTTGAAATATATGAATTTGAGGTTACGATATTTAAGGAAATCTTGGCAAACCATAAATTTCAATACATGCATATATATATATATATATATATATATATATATATATATATATATATATATATATATATATATATATATATATATATATATATATATATATATATATATATATGTTATGACGGATATTTTCACGGGTGTGATCTGTAATCGAAAATTTTCGGGCATCCCGTGTATGTACTGAGTCCCTCTGGGAACAGTAAGGCAGCTGACGTTGAAATCTCATTCATTATTTTCTTAGCTCACTCGTAGACACCACAGTATATATATATATATATATATATATATATATGTAATGCAGTGGCAGTTGCAGTTGCAGTGGCAGTGGCAGTTGCAGTGGCAGTGACAGTTGCAGTGGCAGTGGCAGTGACAGGGGCAGTAGCAGGGGCAGTGGCAGTGGCAGTTACAGTGGCAGTTACAGTGGCAGTTGCAGGGGCAGTGACAGTGGCAGTCGCAGTGGCAGTGACAGTGGCAGGGGCAGTGGCAGTAGCAGGGGCAGTGGCAGTTACAGTGACAGTGGCAGTAGCAGTGGCAGTCGCAGTGGCAGTCGCAGTGGCAGTTGCAGTGAGAGTTGCAGTGGCAGGGGTAGTGGCAGTGACAGGGGCAGTAGCAGGGGCAGTGGCAGTTACAGTGGCAATTGTAGGGGCAGTGGCAGTGACAGTGACAGTTGCAGCGGCAGTTGCAGTGGCAGTTGCAGTGGCAGTTGCAGTTGCAGTGGCAGTTGCAGTGGCAGTTGCAGTGGCAGTTGCAGTGGCAGTGGCAGTTGCAGTGGCAGTTGCAGTGGCAGTTGCAGTGACAGTTGCAGTGGCAGTTGCAGTGGCAGTTGCAGTGGCAGTTGCAATGGCAGTTGCAGTGGCAGTTGCAGTGGCAGTGGCAGTTGCAGTGACAGTTGCAGTGGCAGTTGCAGTGGCAGTTGCAGTGGCAGTTGCAGTGGCAGTTGCAGTGGCAGTTGCAGTGGCAGTTGCAGTGGCAGTTACAGTGGCAGTTGCAGTGGCAGTTGCAGTGGCAGTTGCAGTGGCAGTTGCAGTGGCAGTTGCAGTGGCAGTGGCAGTTGCAGTGGCAGTTGCAGTGGCAGTTGCAGGGGCAGTTGCAGTGACAATTGCAGTGACAGTTGCAGTGGCAGTGTCAGTGGCAGTTGCAGTGGCAGTTGCAGTGGCAGTTGCAGTAGCAGTTGCAGTGGCAGTTGCAGAGGCAGTTGCAGTGGCAGTTGCAGTTGCATGGCAGTTTCAGTGGCAACTGCCACTGCAACGGCCACTCCAACTGGTACTGGAACTGCTACTGCCACTGAAACTGCAGTTTGGCTTTCACTTCAACTGCCACTTCAACTGCCACTGCAACTGCCACTGCAACTGCTACTGCTACTGCTACTGCAACTGCTACTGCAACTGCCACTGCAACTGCCACTGCAACTGCCACTGCAACTGCCACTGCAACTGCCACTGCCACTGCAACTGCCACTGCAACTGCCACTGCAACTGTCACTGCAACTGTCACTGCAACCGCCACTGCCACTGCAACTGCCACTGGAACTGCCACTGGAACTGCCCCTACAACCGCCCCTGCAACTGCCAGTGCAATTGCCACTGCAACTGCCACTGCAACTGCCACTGCAACTGCCACTGCAACTGCCACTGCAACTGCCACTGCAACTGCCACTGCAACTGCCACTGCAACTGCCACTGCCACTGCAACTGCCACTGCAACTGCGACTGCAACTGTCACTGCAACTGCCACTGCAACTGCCACTGCAACTGCCACTGCAACTGCCACTGCCACTGCAACTGCCACTGCAACTGCCACTGCAACTGCAACTGCCACTGTAACTGCAACTGCCACTGCAACTGCCACTGTAACTGCAACTGCCACTGCAACTGCCACTGCAACTGCAACTGCCACTGCTACTGCAACCTCAACTGCCACTGCAACTGCCATTGCCACTGCAACTGCCATTGCCACTGCAACTGCCACTGCACCTGCCACTTCAACTGCCACTGCAACTGCCACTGCAACTGCCACTGCAACTGCCATTGCCACTGTACCTGCCACTGCAACTGCCACTGCACCTGCCACTGCAACTGCAACTGCAACTGCCACTGCAATTGCTACTGCAACTGCCACTGCCACTGCCACTGCCGCTGCACCTGCCACTGCAACTGCCACTGCACCTGCCACTTCAACTGCCACTGCAACTGCAACTGCAACTGCCACTGCAATTGCTACTGCAACTGCCACTGCCACTGCCACTGCAACTGTCACTGCAACTGTCACTGCAACTGCCACTGCAACTGCCACTGCAACTGCCACTTCAACTACCAATGCAACTGCTACTCCTACTGTCACTGCCACTGCAGGCGCGGATCCAAGGGGGGGGGGCGGTGGGGGCGATCGCCCCCCCCAAGAGCTTTGAGTTTAAAAAAATGGACCAGATTTTTCCTCTTATACTATAGTTTATTCAAGAACTAAGGAGAGTAATAAATCATTTTTTATCCGCTTTCTCTTCGCAAACCAGCTGTGTTCTTTAGTCCGGTGTTTTTAGCAAAATTTGTTAGACACATATATTTTTCATAGGAATGGGTTAGAAATTTTATAATCAAAAATACCGATCTATAATAATAGACTAAAACGTGGGATTATTCTCTCAAAAAAATCTAAGTTATAATTTAAATACTTACAAAATACCCATTGTCAAAAATACAAAAAGTTAAACATATAAAAAAATAAATTCGTCCATATAATAATAAAATATTTTTGGGGCTATCGGTCATTTTATTATTAATTAAAAACATTTTTAGGGTATTTGACGTTTCAGTTTATTTATATCTTAAACCATCTGCAGATCAACAATTAAACACTAAAAAGGGATCCATATGTAATTACTTTTTTTTTATGTTGTAATTAAAATTAGACCTACTTATTATTATTTCTATTGTACTGATATCACAATAACAAAAACTTACGGCTAATTAGATTTAAATATATATAAAATTAAAGAGTGGGACACACTAAAATAAAAAGATATAAAAAAATAAAAAAAAACATATAAACAACATTAAACAATAAAATACAACAAAAACAAAAAATTAAATAATAAATTGTGTTTACACTAGTAAACATTACGTATCTAATTCCTAATCAAAGTCAGTGAAACTATCTTCGCTAAAATTAATTATAATTGGTTCCTCTATCTCACCGATTATGAAATCGAGTTCTCACATTTTGTTTTATTCTTTGATTATAGGGATTTTTTCCAATTTTCCGCAGTAACTTTATTCAAAAAAATCTTTCAAAAGTCTAGTTAAATTACTAATTTTATTAATTGTGTTATTTCTAGCAACTCTACCTTTTACTTGAGAGAGATATTTACGTCTCCAACGGACAGTTTCCGGACGATTTATAAGAACAGATTTTCTATCTGGTTTTTCCCAGCAAAAATTAAGTTCTCTGAGCAATTTCCAGAGATCAGTTCTTTTCATTTCAGGTAAATCGCGATCTTCAATGATTTTAGTTAGAATTTTGTAGATGGTTGGGATCTGCTTGCATAATAAAATGTATATACAACCTCTTTAATGGCAGTTTTCATCTCTTCTTCCAACGAGGTTTTTCGTTTGCCTGTGATCGAATGTGGCTTGGGACTACAAACAATTCCAGTCGTTTTTTTCTCCTTCAGTATTCTTTAGATAGTAGATTTTCCAACTCCTGTCATGTTGGAATATATCTCAACAGAACTTTTAACATTATTATCTAGATATTGATATCTGAAGGCATCATAAACATTCATAGTAATAAGTTTTTCGTTGAGGAAAAAAATGCCCTGGTTTAACGATTTTTTAATAAATATAGAGGTGAAAGCCATATCTTTTGGGTATCTCACTAATCCCAAATAATATATAAAAACAAGGACAAACAAGATAAATCACTAATAACAAACTGTAAGGTGTACTTTGCTCACTGACAGAAATTAAAATAAACTATCGGAAAATTTTATGTTGCAGTAAATTTATAAAATATATTAAATATAATGCAATATAATTAGATTTATGGCAGTTCTCAGTTACCTGCGGCACTGGAGAAGGTACTTTAGAGTTTCGGTAACAGTTTGATTACTCTCTCTAGTTCTTGAATAAAGTATAGGAGTCTGTATGCGTGAGATCGCCCCCCCCCCTCCCAAAAGCTTTGAGTTCAGAAAATAGAACCCACCGCCCCCCCCCCCAAAGAGAGAGTCTGGATCCTCCCCTGTGCCACTGCCACTGCAACTGCCACTGCAACTGCCACTGCAACTGCCACTGCAACTGCAACTGCCACTGCAACTGCTACTGTCACGGCAACTGCCACTTTAAAATCGAAAAAGTGCAAAAAAAGTTAATTTTACAATAAATAATTGGCATGCAAAAAATTGGCGATTTTGAGAGTGTCTGACATTTTGCAATAAACAATTGACGAAAATGAACGCACGGGAGCTCAAATGGTAATTTTTTTTCTAAAATTTCTCTCTACTTTTGGCTATTACATTTATGTGGGGTTTGTTCTTACATTGCCCCCAACATCCTCATCCGTCTCGAATTTACGTCAACAGCATTAATTTTACCTGTGGCTTAGACTACTGTTAGTAATCGCTTAATTATGTTTTTTTAGCAATTAATTGACATAACTATTTAAATGGTACATGAAATTCATTAATATTTTTATTTTAAAAAAATATACAATTTTATTGATCATATAATGTTCTCCGTCAAAGAGTCCATCAAAAATACATAATTTCTTCCACTCTAAGATAAAATCTATAAAACCACCCTGGAAATCTCACTAGTCAGCATCAAATATGCCGACGACACCGTTCTCTTAAGCGATAGTTTTCAACATCTCCAACAACTCTCATAAATATCAATTAAATAGAAGTACCACGGGTTTTAATATAAATATTAGTAAAACCAAATTTTTTAGTTTCAGCCGTCACTATCCTAAACATTCCGCATTATACCTTCAAAAGAAACCGATCAGATCCAAAGAGATTTAAAATTCATAGAGGCCATCAAGCTCCTTCTAAATCATACCGTTGTTGACAGCCAAAATTGCCATGAATACGTGAAGAAAAAACTATACTACTATATTTTATGCGACACAACATTCACCTCGCACTCTTCTCTTTTTAAGAGATGCCTCTGTTCCCCACTACTTATTTTTATGTATTCTTACAAATTACACCGTATTTGACCATTCTTCAAAATTTAATTTGCTTTGTTTCACAAAGACAAACCAATATTTTAAAAATAACCCTAAAAATCGATTAAAATCAAAATAAAATCACGAGTGAAAGAAAAGGAAGAAGTGCCGTTGCCGGACTGTGCAGACGGAGATGTGTTTAGCCAAGTGACGGCCAACGTACAGAGGACTTGACACAGAACAACAAGAAATGAGATAAAAATTAATAGCAACACAGCAAATTGGTAATCAGTGGCATAACTAAGAGTCTGTGCCGCCCCGCAGATTTTTGAATGCTCCCTACTATTTTACACCCGTCTTGATCTTTCGCATTAATTCATTTTCATCAAAGGACTTGAGTTCGCCCCTGGATTGGCTGCGCCCCTCCCCCCCTGCACCAAAGGGTCTGCGGGGTCGTTATTTACGCCACTATTAGTGATGCATGTATTGCGATATCAGAAACTATAAAAGGTTCAAAAATTTTAAAACGATAGAAACATCTTTTTACTACATATATAGGTTTGGTCAAATTGTAATTTGAACTTTTCAATTATATGGATCCGTTATCAACTTCGTGGTGCCGGCATTTTAATCGGTTTGAAAAAAATCCTTTTTCTGTAGCTTTTCAATGAATGTATCAAACTTTGTTAAAAAATAATACAGAAAAAGCAAAAATATGTAATTGTTTTATAAGTTTGGCAGCATCGCACGATAAAACTTAAGATTTGTATTTTTGAGGATATTAACAAAGAAAATAAATTCATTCAATGGCATGCTTTTTATATCCTTTAATTTAAATAGATTATATAATCAAAGTGCCTTCATTAATTGTTATTATGAGCCGTTTTACACACACAAGAATTATAGCCAAAATTCATCTCAAAATTATGTCGAAATTTTCATAAAACTAATTTGCTGTTTTACACATCAAAGAATTCTTGTTAAAATTTTGGTGAAAATTTTCGGCAGAAAGTGCGCGAAAATCGACGCAGAATAAAATTTGTGAATTGACAGCCCACGTCTGGTAATTAACCTAAACTTAATATTAACTCATTGTTTCTTGAACAAAATATCCCTTATTTTGTAGTTTCTTGATTATATATGTTCGGAAACTTTCATATTTACGACATTTTAAGGTTATTCCCAGAGCAAGTTAACTTTTTAACTGCTGGAACGTCACATGTGATGAAAATGCGCATGAGCATCGACAAAATTATCACCAAAATTATATTCAAATTTCTTGTACGTATCAAACAGAGTCGTATTTTATTGTATAAATTATCTCTAGAATTTCGTAAAAAATTTGCTGAAAATTTTTGTTAGAATTTTCGGAATAATTCTTGTGTGTGTAAAACGGCTCTATCAAGGTACTGTATGAACTTGGAAATATCAATGGCGTTGGTGGCAGACCTGAGTAGTTCAGGTAAAATTACTTTATTCAGTTGGTATCACATCGGCGTAGGATCAGGACCGGACTTTATATTTATTTCACAATTTTTAATTTAATGAATCCAATTAAAAACAGTAATTACTAAGAATGAACAATTAAAGTTTAAGGAAAACCAATTTTTTTAGTTATTTGCGCACAAAATTTTTAACGAGTTCAAAGCAGTACAATAAAATAAGTATTTCAGCCACTTTGGGCTAATAAAGCACATAACAATAATTTACTAATCCAGGGAAATTTCAAACGTCCTATATCATATTATGAATGTCATTTTTACGGCATTTGTCTATCAAATGGACAAGTTCTCTCAATATTTTAAGTATAATACATTAATACTTTAATCTCCTTATGTTTCAGTATTTTAGGGTGACAAACTTACAGGAAAAAATATTTTTTTTCTGTCTAATTTATAATTTATAATAAATAAACAGCCAAATACATGCAGTTAGAAAGATAAGCAGCTAAAAATTTACTTTCTCTCCCTCTCTCTCTCTCTCTCTCTCTCTCTCTCTCTCTCTCTCTCTCTCTATCTGTTTCTGCCTGAACTATTCACGGTTCCGCGCACCTGCGTGTTAACTCGTTACTCCAGGGTACCCTATTCTCGTTCTTGAGAGAACGATCATCTTGATGGAAAGTGGCCGTGGTTCTCACGAAAAAGTAAGAAACCTTATTCTGAATACGTTTTCGTGAGAACCACGCCCACTTTCCATCAAGATGATCGTTCTCTCAAGAACGAGAATAGGTACCGTGGTGTGGTTATCCAGATATCAATAATCTCTTGGCTTAAAGATCCGATAATCGAAGAATTATCCACCAGAAAAGACCTTTTAAATTTTTTAAGGTTAGTGTGTGTGCCGTGTGATTTTGGCGTTGTGTCTTTGACTTATTTTTATGTTATTTCAACATTTATTTGATTGAAATTATTAAGCAAAAATTCTCTTTTATTGTTATGTAAAAATTGGTTTTTAAAGATCACTATCCTATAAGACTATTTCGAAAAATTTCTAAAGGTATCATAATGTTGAGTAATGTAATTTAGACTTTTACCTCTTGCTTTATTGATAAAATAATTGGAAAAAGCAATACATATTTAACCAGACAGTTACTTATTTTTAGATGCCGGCTGTACCGGGTGGTGTTTATTCCCAGCAAGGACCATCCTGCATGGATAAAATGAAAATGGGATTTTTCCTTGGTTTCTGCGTTGGAATGGCAAGTGGCGCTATATTTGGTGGATTTTCAGCATTAAGGTACACTTGGCTTTTCACCCATTCAATAAATTTTTTTGGTAATTCTTTAGATTAAGTGAAATCTACCAACACAATTGTTGCATCGGTTTCCACTATTTTTCCTCGATTTCCCGAAAACAAGACATCACAGTCTCCCTTCACAAAGGCCACTTTTTTTCTGAAGAAACCACCAAGATTTAGTATTTATTTTGAATGATACTAGTTAAAATACATTGTATGTAATATATTTCAACTATTTTTACACAAATTTAGAAAAACTTGTATTTTCAATGAAAAAAAAAAACCTTTTTAATTGGTATTGATCATTGTACTACTGAAAACTCAAAATATTCGTTGCGACGTTGCCAGATATAAAATACTTACACATGTTGATTTTATGCTATCCTTTTCAAATTATATTATTTAAACGAGTATCATATGGTAATCGGTACGTCAATTCTGGAACACATAAAGGTATGAATTTATGGTTGCCTGAATTATTATTATTTTTATTTTCAATATGTAAACAATATTTACAAATAAAAATAAGTTTTTAAATCCACTCTTTTTTGATTTTAATTGCAAATTTTGCATTGATAGTAATTTGTTACCCTTAAAAACACTGAAAAGAGTCACGACAAGCAATTAAACTGAAAAAAAAAGATAAGGAAACATGTTTATATCTGTCAAACATCAAAAAAACCTCTCCCCCACTGAACATAAACAGCCTTCAAACAAATCTATTGTTGTTTAAATCTATAGGGTATGATCTAAGTTCTCCACCTTCCAAGAAAGTGAGGAAAAATAGTGGAAAACGAAATAGACGAGAATTGTGTTCAATGGCCTTAAAATAGGGGGTAAGTGTCGAGAAATTTTTTCAAAAAAAAAAATGTTTCCCTAGGGTTCACTTAATAGAAATAATTACCAATTTTATTTCTACATACTTCATAGTGATGCACAGCAAATTTGATTTCTTCCAAATGATGAAATTAAACTTTCAGTTGAAGAATTGTCACTTAAATAAAAGCGAGGCTTTTTCATGCCATCCATCTACATCAAAATATTAAAAGAAAGCATTAAAAGCTCTATTTTTTCGTTACTAAATTATATTTTTTTTGTGGTCCCATTTTCATGTTTTTGTAAATCTACCGCCGTAAGATTATACTTCCACCCCCTAATTCATTACCATAGTCGTAACTTTAAAACAGGTCTAAGTTGACAGTAGAGAGTTTTAAGTTGACAAATACAAAAACTGAAATAAGTTATGAGCCTTAAAAATACAATTATTACCAAACCTTTAAAAATGGAAAGTTATGTTTATTTTCAAGAGAAAATTATTCCTTTTATCAATTACAAAGCTTTATCACTAGATTTGTATGCTTAATTTTCCTATATATGTGTTTATTTGTTGACATGTAATATAAAATATAACAATATCATAGGCAAAACAAAACTGGCCGTCTAGAAGACCTAACTTCCATGGCAGCTAGATTAGGTCTAAGTCTTAAACTTTCTTATTGAATCTGGCTGTAATTGTTTATTAGTCTAGTTAGTCTATAAATATTCATTCTAAATAATCCCTTTCTAATTAAAATTAATATTATCCAGAAAACATTATAAAAAAGTTTACCTTTAAATAAGTTTGATTATACAATCACTTTAAGGTGACAAATTTACCATTTCATGTTCAATTTTTTTTTAAATATATATTTTTTAGGACTGGTTTAAGAGGCCGAGAACTGGTAAATACAGTAGGAAAAGTAATGCTGCAGGGTGGAGGTTCCTTTGGAACATTTTTAGCCATTGGTTCGGGCCTCAGATGTTAACCGTCATAGACTGAGTATATATTATAATTTTG
The DNA here is from genome assembly GCA_034092305.1 of Diaprepes abbreviatus. Classification (NCBI taxonomy): domain Eukaryota; kingdom Metazoa; phylum Arthropoda; class Insecta; order Coleoptera; family Curculionidae; genus Diaprepes; species Diaprepes abbreviatus. The sequence continues at coordinate 2,100,428 of JASJET010000338.1, read as the reverse complement.
GGATCCTTAATGTAGATATTTTTATTGTTTGTCATCGAATAAATTTTTGTTAAAAAGGATTTGTTTATTTTGTAACAGATACAAAATAGTGGCGTTATATTTAGTTATGTTCCAAGCTTTTAGCTGGATAATTATTAAATATTTTCAAATTAGCAAGATGCTCTATAAAGCATGGCATCGTGCATTTTTTAAATAGAATACCCTGCATATATTCTATTTTTGTATTCTACTCAAAATTGTTTTAAGGCCTATTCCCACATCGAGTTTTTCACCATAGGTCAAGTTTCCGCACCATTCTTGATTCACACATATGGATGCTGAGACACTTGGGCTACTGATTCTCGAATCCTTTGGATTGAGCATCTTTTTGGCAGAACCATTGACATAGGAAATATAGGGTGACCCATCACATTTCTGTCAGTTTATATACAGAGAAACATAAAACATGTTTAATGAGGGATATGTAGGTATAACATGTCTACATTTTTAAATTATTTTTAAGATATACACAGTGGTTCAAAAAAAAGTTTCACCCCAAAGTTGTCAAAATTTAAATGGAATGCCTTGTAAGTTGTTTCATATAACTAAGACAACCCTTTCTTGATATATTTAAGTCTTCTACAAACTGTAGATCAAAATTTAAGAGGTGTGCCTTCCCTGCCTGTTCAAGCTGGATGTTTTAAATTGTATTGGTTTTTTTAGTAAAATCATTACAATTTACTTTAAAATAAAAATTATCTCAAAAAATTATACAGGGTTTATAAAAACTTATTTTTATTATCATTAAAGCCAAACAATTTTTTATTTTAAATGGAAGGCCTTGTATTTTAATTTTGAATTTTAACGGTCTTTAAAATCGTTTTAAATTTGTTTACCTATCTCTCATATTTTTTTAGTAATTTAATATTTTCAATTTTAGAGAAATTTTTTGCGACTATCTTTTGAAAAGTAGATTTGACTTCTCTCTTTCTACTGGGGCGGACCATAGCATCTCTTGGCCCCCAAATGTGGATAAATATTCTATCTGCAAAAGAATGTAGGCATACGTTATTTATTTAACATTTAACTACAGATTTTCCCATTATGGAAATTTTGGATATATTGTAACTCCAACTAAACAGTTAGAAATAGTAAAATAAAAACATTTAAAAAACGAAATATGATTTTTTTTATTAAATTCCATAGGAAGTATAGTAACAATAAAATTTAATTTAAAAACTATACATACATAACACTATTAAACATAACCTATACAGCATAAATAACATTAAAGTATAAATGTTAAATGAAAATTAAATTAGTTTATGATAATAAGTTTATACAGGAAATCACATTTTAATTAGATTTTAACTTAAAGCAAAGCTGAAATGTCCCATATTTTAATTACTCTGTCTTGACCTACCGTGACGAGCTTCTTTGACGTTTCATCCACGTCCATTGCTACTATGCTGTGCTTGGCATCATGAAAAGTTGCCAGCGAGGGTCTCCTAATAAATAAAATTGTTGTGTTATTCAAGATTTCCCAAATTAGCCTTTTTACATAGACATAAGATAGATAGACTGCGCGCCCCGCTGCTGGTAGTTTCTACAGTGCGCTGTATTTTCTCTTGCTAATGAACGATGGTTTAACTACTTATTCGTGCTTGGTAGGCACGAAGCCGAGTGTACATACCAATTATTTTAGTTATGCTGTAGTTTAATGAATAATTAACGTATAGAACACTAATTTGTTTTCTCTATTTGGCACTATATTATTTTTTTTAAGTTAAAAAAGTGATATATATTTTTTAAAATGTATTATGTAAAATTTTAAATTTATTTGATTTCTCTCCCCATGAATAATTACAAAACAAAAAGCCATAAAAAAGTCAATAAGAATGTTGGGGGATCATAGTTTTATTTAGAGGACATTTTTTTCTCATCTACAAATAATAAACATCGCTACTAGTACATATTCAATTTTGTAGTTACCATACGTGTATTTTTTGCTGTATTGGTACCAATATTTTAAATCACATATATGTATTCATAGCTCTAGATAAATATTTTTAACATTGTGTAAAATACTTACTCTTTATCCTTAAGAATATTGTGACAAGGCTCACAAACTCTAACAGCAAATTCAAAACCCATTAGAGGAATAGTCAGTCTTCCCTGTGAACATCTTTCACAGATTGCTTTTCCACAGTGACGACAATGGTGTTGGCGTAAACCGAGTTGTCTTTGGTCCATCATAGCTCTGAAAATTACATGGAATGCAAACAACTCTATTCGAATGTAGGAAAGATAAAAACCTTTTTACATATAGTTATAACTTCAGTTATAGCCACAATTTCTAGTTTTATAAATTATTCTCTTAATATAACTGTTTCGTCTGAAATAAAAATCAGCCTAGGTCAACAATTAAATTTTTCAACTGGAATGTGCAACAAAAAGGTTAACTAAGTGTTAAGTTGCATTTTTTGTATTATTTAACCAATCAATTACTACACGCACTTCTTTCCAGTTTGATAATTTTTTTCCTGTGAGATTTGGTAACATATATAATGAAAGTTGTAAAACTCAGCCTGTTTATCAGAAAATTTAACTTTCTAGTCACTGGATGGAGTTCAAGATTTAACATTTTTTAATGAATCAGTCTGGTATACAAGGATGATTTGATAAGTCCGTGACTTCTCACAAGGTGGCGCTTCAATCACTAATTTAAATTTACTATCCACAAGTCGCATCCTAAGCTAGTGTGTGTATACACAATTTAAAGTCAGTCTGTTGCATACAAAACTTTTGGCAGTTTTTTTATATCGGTGCGACATTGTGTCTTCAAGATCATGGAGAAACATGAATTTCATGCATTTATTAAGAACTTTTTGCGAGGAAAAACTACCAAAGAAACAGAAGAAAAGCTTATGAAAAATTATGGGGAACATTCTTCATAGCATGGAATGGTTTACTGAATTACAATGTAACTGTACGAACAGACATGATGCTGAGCGTCCTGGACATCCAAAATAGATCGCCGAAAAGATACATGAGATGTTATATTGTAAAGAACTCGAATAACGTGTAATTTATAGTTTGTATTAACGTTTGAATACGAGAAAGCTTTCACCAAGATGAGCGCCGCGTTTGCCAACAGTCGATCAAAAAACTGATATGAGTGATCATGTCCCAACAGTGGTTAAGAATGTACCAGCATAATCTTAGCGAATTTTTGCGACGTTACCTTACTGTTGATGAAACATTGATATATTACTACAAGCCAGAAACAAAACAAAAGTCAAAAACGTGGACTGAACCTGAGGAAAGCTCTCAGAAAAAGGCAAACACTTTCCATCAGCCGACAAGATCATTGCCATGATTTTTTGGATTCACACGGCATATTAATCGTTTACCTACAGAAGAGAACAACGATCACAGGAGAATATTATGCTGGATGGATTGAAGCTGTACTAAAGAAAAAACAACCACATCTGGCGACAATAAAAATTTCTCTTTCACCATGATAATGCTCATACGAGTCTAACTGCAAAGGCAAAATCGCAAGAGTTACGTTACGAATTACTTCTTCATCCTCCTTATTCGCCAGATTCACTTGGTGACTATTTTCTGTTCCCCAACGTGAAAAATTGGCAAACGAGCAGACTACTGCTGAGCTTAATAAGTATTTTGAGGCGTTTGTTAAAGATAATTTTTCATAAAGAATAAAAATGTTTGAGTATCGTTTCAATAAGTGTACTGAGTTTAAAATAAATAGACATATTAGACTTATCAAACTGCCCTCGAATTCCTTTCACTTTGTAATTGTGGGGCAACTAAAATAACATAATACTAATGTAAGACATAATTTATATTTCTCCCTCTGTCATTCTGAAGCATAGACAAAATTATGACAAAATGAAAAAACTAACCAAATCAGTAAAGAAAATCTTCAATATTTTCTCAATTTTAAGTTTATTTTAGAAATCTATAAGTTTACTCTTACCTAATATTCCAGAAAAATGGTCTATTACAAAGCTGACACAGATCTGATTCTATCCATTCAGGTGTTTCTTGTCTTGGTTGATTCATATCCCAAAACACCATTACTCCGTCCTCACCGGCACTGATTAATTGTTTAGTCGAGTCAGAGTAGTGCAAAGATGTTACCTATTATGTTAATAAAAGGAATAAAAAATTATAACTGAATAGAAAATTGTTGAATAAAAAAATCGACAGACAGACATTTTTTATGAAATAAATTAACTAATTTGAATGTATATATATATATATATATATATATATATATATATATATATATATATATATATATATATATATATTGTTTTGTTTTCTTAAACCATCTATATTTATTTTTCTGAAATTTCTTGGGTATGTGTTTTTTGTTTTTAAAACAATCTAATTAAAATTTTAACGTTTCGCCCATTCTTTTGGGCTTTATTAAAAATATATTGTCAGTTTATGGATAAAATCTACAAAGAAAAACAGAACAATCAGCAATCACTCAAACAATTAAATGCACTTAAAATAGACATACATATTTTATAAAACGAACACACTGTACAATATCAAAAATGTAAAAATTAAATTCTTTGCTAGATACGCACCCGTTGTAGCTGTGCCGGAATTTGGTGTTATCAGTAAAAGTTTTTTTTATACATTTTTATTAATTATTTGTGAAGCAATTATTATATTATCAAACACGCAAATATTTTTTTTGGTATTTTAGTATTACATTTATTATAATTTTTAATGGAGTTTTTAATTAATTAGGTTATTATATATTTGGCTAAGATTTTTTATATCTTGTTTGTCGTTAACGACATGCTTTTCTTTTTTAATGTGAATCATCTCCTTAATAAGCAGTTTGTGGTAGTTTTGGTCTTGGGCCAATATCCGTGTATTTGTGAAATCAAATTCGTGTTTTTGAGAGGATTCATGCTTATGTAATGCAGTTGAAGCATTTTTGGTGTACTTGTCACCATTCAATCTATTATCCAAATATTGCATTATCATGCCTATGTATTTTTTTTTTTTGGGCAATTAAGGCAAGGTACAGCGTATATTAAATTTGACTTCTTTTTGGTTGCTACTTTACTTTTTAACGGAGTGAAAAGCGAAGGCAAAATATTTTGATATTTGTGGCATACAACAATGTCGTGTTTTTTTAAGGTGTATTTTATTTTTTCTGAAAGTCCCTGAGTGTACGGCATAGCTATGAATTTTTTGTTATCATCTGGGTTCGCTGATTTGTCTATATTACTAGTATTATAAAATTTATGAATTCGTTGTTTAATAATTTTATTAATTTGATATTCTAAAAAATTATTTTCAATCAGAATCTTTATGACTTTCTTAAGTGTTTAGGTTCGATATTCAGGAGACGTTAATGTTAGTGCTCTGTCTGTTAGACCGATAACAACGCTGTTTTGATAGGGGATGGTGTGAATTGTAGTTCAAGTATTGACCAGACCATGTTTCTTTAGTACACCACTTCGTCTTAAGGCATTCATCAACATTGTTTCTTATTACTGTTAAGTCCAAAAAGTTAATCTCACCGTTTTGTTCGATTTCTGATGTAAACTGTAATTTGGGGTGAAAGTTATTGAAACAATCTAAAATGTCTTGTACATGGATTTCTGGAACGGCAGTAAGGCAATCATCAACATACCTTTTGAAAAAAGTCATAGCATAGGGATGTTAGTATTATTTAAGACAGTTTCTTCCAAATATTCCATTACAAGTTGTGCAACTGTGGAAGATATGGGTGATCTCATGGCACAGCCATCTAATTGTTGGTAAAAAGCATTTTGGTATTGAAAGTAATTATTAGTTAACGTTAGATTTATGATAATGGCCCAAGACCAAAACTACCACAAACTGCTTATTAAGGAGAAGATTAACATTAAAAAATCTTAGCCAAATATATAACCTAATTAATTAAAAACTCCATTAAAAATTATAACAAATGTAATAATACTAAAATACCAAAAAAAATATTTGGGTCTTTAATAATATAATAATTGCTTCACAAATAATTAATAAAAATGTATAAAAAAAAACTTTTACTGATAACATCAAATTCCTTCGTACTGGCAATGTATACTCTTAGTTGAAAGCCCAAAAGAATGGGCGAAACGTTATATATATATATATATATTTCTGAAATTTCTTGGGTATGTGGTTTTTTGTTTTTAAAACAGTCTAATTAATATATTTTTGATAAAGCCCAAAAGAATGGGCGAAACATTAAAATTTTGTCAGTTTATGGATAAAATCTACAAAGAAAAACAGAACAATCAGCAATCACTCAAACAATTAAATGCACTTAAAATAGACATACATATATATAAAATATATATATATATATATATATATATATATATATATATATATATATATATATATATATATATATATATACACACATAACAATTTTTTTTTATTAGATGAATAATTTTCTTCCTGTATTTTTTGTAGTTACCAAGTTATCTGTAATGGTACATAAAACTAAAATCTGGACAACAATATTGATTTCGTAGGTTAGATCTTTTCTATGTTGTGTTCTAATTAGAATTTCAGATGGAACAGCTTTGAGCATTAGATTAAATACAATTCTGTAATTTTCAAAATCTAAGAAACTATTAATGGAGTAAGCAGGATATGGAAAACGTGTCTATCTAGGATTCAAAAACTGACTAATATACTGGGTCACTTATTAGAAAAATCAGCAGTTATGGTATTTCATTTAAAATTAAATATACTTATTAGGATATCAGTAGTTAATGTCAAAAAATTATATGTCTAGATTAGGCTGTATATTCAAACCTACCACTGTTGCAAGTGGAATTACTCTCCAAAACTGCTTATCACGTCATAATAACTTCATGGTAACACACTAAGTATTATTCCTACTGGAATCCACATATCATGGAAGACTACAGTAAGCTAACAGAAAGTTTTCAAATTATAGAAAGCTTCTAGTAATCACAAAATGTCCGCGACAAATCAATAACGAAAAAATTACGCTAAAGCTTAAAATAACCTTTTAAGAAAGCAAATTATCTGTAAAAAAGTTAATGGATGATTACAGAAAGTTTTCTTGAAAGTGTCAATTTAGAATACTGGAAACTTTTTTTGAAATCTTACTGCAAAGTTACACTTAACTTCAGAGATTGTTTGCGTGTTTGATTACAATTTCTTCTCGTTAAATTGCATGTTATCTTCCAGAAAGGTTTCACGAAACTTTCAATGTTAATTTTACATTAATCTTTCACGTAATAAGTTTCCCGGAATTTTTGTAAAAGAGTACATGGGATCCTTTATAAAATTTAGGCACAAGCTTAATGGAAAGTTCTTGGTAGGGTACTTAGGAAATTTTCATGAAAACTTCATTCATATTATCAAATGTTTAATGAAAACAAAATTATTTTGAAGTAACTTAATAGAGAAAAATGATCTATTTAGTGATTAAAGGCGGGCCAGTAACCAGGACCATTTACCGCCTGATAGGAAAAAGTAGCATTAAAGTTGATTTTTCGAAATTTTACAGTTGCAATTGGTAGACTATTTTAATACTTTGTGGATGTAGTGATTGAAAAAGTTGTAAAAAATATTCTGTATTATTTAGAAGAGATTGTAAAATATAAAATACTCAGGGTTACAAACCAATCATAATAATATTAGTAATAATGTAAGTAAATGTTTTCGCACCTTATTATGATGACCTTGAAGTTCATAGGCATTTCCTTGCTGACCTCCAATATCCCAAACAATTATAGTATGATCGAAAGATCCGCTAAAAAGCATTTGCCGTGCAACATCCCAAGTCAAAGAACGAATCGATCCAGAATGACCTTTTAGTTTTGTAATTACAGTAGGTCCATTATTATCTAACTTAAGCATTGTTATTTGGCCTAAATAATCTCCTACAAAAGCATGTTTTGACTGCGCATCAAATCTAAATGGTAGTTAAGAAAATAAATGAGGAATTCAATTGAATTATTTAACTGTTAATTATCTTAATACCAAAAATAGATAGATTAATCTATCATACAAACTTTTTATTTTTATTGACATGGTTATAAGAGTCTAAAATATTCTCAGAGACAAAGAAAAACACCCGGTAAAAATTCATTAGTCCATAATATAATATTTTGAGCATATATTTGTTATGGTAAGAGTAAGAATTGTAAATATTAATCATAAAATTTAATTAAATTTTTTTTATCATACACACTGCCCTGCATATGTTTTTGCCATATCTAAATGAAAAACCTGAAAACACAAAAAGTAATATAACTTCCAAGAAAATGGTCGCAGCGTAAAAATTCCAACGACATCTTAAAATTTATGTAACGAGCTTCAAAAAACCGTTACATTTGTCTTTAAAATCCATAAGCATATTTTTGAAATAGTATCATAAAAAAGTAAAAAATTGAAAAAATTTTGATGATTTTTATATTGTTGTAAGTTTGAGTGCCAATATTGCAAAATAAAAAAACTAAAACAGTTTGAAAGAGTATTGCTTCACCTTTAAAATAAATGATGAAAAGTCAAATTTGGTCCATTTAGACCAAAGTTAGATCAATTTTTGTAACAAATTATGTTTTTTTTTCCAAACACGTATGTTTAAAAAACTAAACAAAATAGAAAAAAAGTGTACATAGAAAAAAGACGTCTTTTGGTATAAAGAACAGAGGTATATAGTTTTTAAAAAAATCAGAGAAAATTTTTTTTTTCCTATTTTTTATGACAAAAAATTTCAGAATTGTAAAATTAATGAAAAAAAATGACACAATGTTTTGTTGAAGTTAAAGAAAAACAAATTGCACAAAAGTTGATTTTAAGTAGACGTACTGTTGATTACAACGTTAGAAAATATAAGAAAACTGGCTCTACTAATCGTAGACGTAATAAAGAATATCTGAAGAAAACAACTCTTAAAGAAGACAGATACATGGTTCACACTGCTTTACATAATAGACGTTTAAGTGTTTCTGATATTACTGTGCAAATTAATAATAATTTGAAAATTATAATTAATATATTATAATTTGAAAGTATGAATACGTCGGACACTTGATGAAAATGGAATTTTTGGACGACTTGCAATTAAAAAACCGTTGCTAAGACCTGTAAATATAAAAAAAAAAGATTAAAATGAGCAAGACACCAAAAAAAAATTAGGGCATTGCTCAGTAGACAAAGGTGCTTTTAGCGACGAATCGAAGTTTGCAGTTTTTGGATTGAAAAGAAAAGTGTATGTGCTTAGAAAATCAAATGATAATTTATCGAAAGATTGTTTGGTTCCTAGTGTCAAACGTGGTTGTTTAGCCGGATCCGGTGTTGGTGACCCTATAAAAGTAGTACTCCTTTTACTTTCCAATATGATAGCGACTCCAAACACACTGTAAATATCTGCAAAAGTTTCTTAGAAAGTCTTGAAAAAAAGAGGAAATTGAAAGACATGGAGTGGCCACTACAGAGCCCAGATTTAAAACCGATAAAATTATTATAGGATGAATTAAACAGTTGTTCAACAGCAACGTCCGACATCGGTTTCTTACTTATTGGAAATCTTTCAATACGAGTGGAAAAAAATCAAGGCAGATACGCTCAACAAATTAATCTTGCGAATGCCAAGAATCTGCCAGGCTGTAATTAAAAGCAAAGGCTACCACTTTGATGAGAAAAATATTGAGACGTAACTATTATACTATCTAACAAATTGATATTTACTTGATTCGTTATAATTGTTTGTTAAAATTCTTTCTTTGTATTATTTATTTGTTTAAATTTTGAATTCTATGCATATTGATATTTAAGAACTGACCGTTAATTAGTTAGTAATTACTCATATTTATTTTTGTTTTCATTAAAACGCTTAGTACTTAGTAAATGTGAATTAAAATTGTTTCTTTGTTAAATTAAAGGTTTTTTTGCTTTAACTTCAACAAAATATCGTGTGAAATTTTTCATTTTTGAAATTTTTTGTGTCATAAATAAATAGGAAAAATTTTTTTTCTGATTTTTTTAAAACTATATATCTGTATTCTTTGCACAAAAACATGTTTTTTTTCTATTTACACTTTTTTTCTATTTTGTTTAGTTTTTAAACATACGCGTTTCGAAAAAAAAAACATATTTTCTTACAAAAATTGGTCTAACTTTGGTCCAAATCGACCAAATTGGACGATCTACCGCTCATTTTAAAGGTGAAGCAATACTCTTTCAAAGTGTCTTGGTTTGTTTATTCTGCAGTATTTGCACTTGAAATTATAACAGTACAAAGATCATCAATATTTTTTACTTTTTTATGATACTATTTAATAACTATGTTCATGGGTTCTCAAAATAAATGTAACGGTTTTTTGAAGATTCAAACCTAAATCTTAAGATACCGTTGGACTTTTTACACTGTGACCATTTATTTTGAAGTTATAAAACTTTTTGTTTTCGGATTTTCATCTAGTTAAATATAAATGATAGTAATTAAAACGAGAAGCAGCTAAAATTATTCCTATTTGAGGACAGATTTACATTAATTTACTCAATGTAATATGTAATATTTCATATTGTTTAGTATTTATTGTTTATTTGTTTGTTTTGGATTAAAATGGCGTCGGTAACTGGGATCATTTGGCGACCTGAAGTTTAACGTGGGTTTCGAACCACGTCGCGCGGTCTTCCCAAGCGGTCAGCCATCCAAATATTAACCTGCTCGAGTTCACTTCAGTGATCAGACGTGGAACGGTTTAGCCACGAAAATGAACCCACGCACTGTTTAGTATTTAGGTAATGCATTTAATTGTGCTAAATTTATTTTCTTCAGTCATCCAAAAAACAATAAAAGATAAGAGAAATAAATAAATCAACAAAAGGATACTGTAAAGATGTACACCAGCCTTCAGCAGTGTAAATTCCAATATTACGTCCTGTTTGAGTACAGTTATATGAAAAAACCTTATCTGTTCCAACACTTAGAACCCATTCGCAATTAATGGCAAAAACTATTTCAGTAACCCGCCCCTGATGGGCCAAGTACTCTCGAACTGGCATCATTCTGTTGAAATCAGACGCCAATGAGAATTCAGAAACCGTTCCATTTTCTTGTCCAATGAATAGCTGCCTTGTTTCTGGAGTGTAGTAAACAGAAGTGGTGCCGCTTGGCATATATTGACATATGCTAGGCCAATATTGGCCAGAATCTCTTTTTAGCCACACTCGAACAGTTCTGAAAAGAATATATACTGTGTTATATTTATTTGTTACAATATCATATAAGTACATACAATTTTGCAAATTCTTTAAGTTAATGGTGCAGAATGAATTCTCAAAGAACTTGCTTGGAGAATTTTAGGTATTTCAACGATATAGAGTTGCATTAAAGAATTGCTAGAAACACCATGTGTAAATAGTACAAGGACGTTTTGTTAGCTATATTATTTTGCACATATCAAGGCCCACAGTCTATAGATATGAAATATTTTGTAACATATTGTAATGGACGTTATAGCATTATACGTTTCATAGTATCAGTTTGTGCTTGTAGTTTGTAGGATTCTAGGTTTATTTTCTACGAGATCATAATTTATTTAATTAATGTTACCTTTTGTTAATTTTCTCACGAGATATCAATGAAAGAAGGTCTGAAACTTTTTAGTCAATTCCATTTCCTTATTTTGAACATGGAACGCCTATGACAGAAGGTCTAGAAATCGCCAGATTATTCCTTGCCTTATTTTTATTACATCATGTGTAAGGAAATCCTTCTAGAAAATTAGGGAATCTTTTGGTATTGGCCAAAAGGGAATATAAAGAGTCCAGACCGGCTCTCGCGGACAGTTTAGTTTGAGATGTGATCGATGTAACCTGAATTATTTGACAAGTGTCAGAATTGAAGTTAACAATAAAAGCTTTTGAAATCATAGAGTGTGTTCAAAAAAACGGCCGTACGGAACAAATTGGTGTCAGAGGTGCAATCAAATCCAGAAGAGGTTAGTTCCGATTAGGAAATTAGAAAAAAAAAGTGAATTGTATGCCAGTGGAAACTAGAAAATAGAAAGCTAAGATGGAAGAACAATTTCAAACTAGTTTAAACCAAATACTGATGATGATACAATACATGAAAACACGTCAAGAAGAGATGAAACAAGAACTGAAAGGAGATATGACGAAAAATCAAGACAATATGAAACAAGAATTGATGATACTGAAGACAACCCAAGAAGAAATGAAACAAGAATTGAAAGAAGATATGACGAGAAATCAAGACGATATGAAACAAGAATTGATGACACTGAAAACAAGCCAAGAAAATATAAAGACAGGTCAAGATGATATAAAAAAAGAATTGATGACATTGAAAACAAGCCAAGAAGATATAAAAACAAGTCAAGAAACTATAAAACAAGAACGAAAAACAGGCCTGAAGAACATGAGACAAGAACGTAAAAAAAATCAAAACGATATGATGCGTATTGAACAAGAAATGCAACAGAAGATTAGCGAAATTAAAGAAGACGTACATGGTGAAGTACAACGGGAGGTGAAAGGAATCCAGAAGCAGATGGAACAATTACATTTGCACATTAGAGAAGACGTACTTTGCAAAGTACAACATGAAGTGACGGGAATCCAGAAACAGGTGCAAGAATCACATTTACAAATCGAGAAGGTAGCCAGTACAGGTATAATAAAGGTAGATGGTGTTCCTAGTATGATGAAGCCACCTACCTTCGATGGCAAAGTACCTTGGCTTACCTATGTCTGTAAATTCGAAGCCGCCGCCACCGGCAATAATTGGTGTTCACCGGATAAGGCACGTGCTCTTGTTCTAGCACTACGGAGTGAAGCTATGGAGGTTCTACGTAATGTTCCCAAAGAAAAACAGAATGATTACGAGTTTATTGTTACTTTTCTGGAGATGAGCTATGGGGAAGCTCACCGGCAAGAAGTTTATAAGGCCTAACTCCAAGGAAGAAGACAAAAATACAACGAAAGTCAGCAATAATATGAAGCGGATATAATGAGGCTAATGAATTTGACCTACCCAACATATCTGGAAGAAATAAAGTAAGAGTTAGTAGTAAATAGTTTTATCAAAGCTTTACAGAGATTGCCCGGAAATTACTGCTGGTAGAGGTGAGAGCAGAAAGGACCGTTACGGAAGAGATAGGAGTACTCACGGGGACCGTGAAGAAAGAGACAAGAGGGACCGTAACAGCGAAAGGGACTACGGAAGAAGAACGTTCTACAGGTTATCCTTAAGAAGGTACGTCAAGAGGGACCGCGACCGCGAAAGGGACTATGGAAAAAAAGTGTCCCACTGGTCATCCTCGAAAAAGTACATTGAGAGGGACTGCGACTGCGAAAGAGGCTACGGAAGAAGAACGACCTACCTGTCATCCTCGCAAAGGTTCAGTGACGACTATAAATAGAAAGCGACAGAATGAAGATCCGTTATGACGTCAAAGCCAATACTGGTGGATTCATGGTTGGTGAAAAAGTTGGTTGTACAATCCAAAAAGAAGCACAGAGCGTTCATCAAAACTTCAAAAGTCATGGGAAGGTCCGTACAACGTAGTGGCCCGACAAAACGATCTAGTGTACCGAATTCAGATCAGAATCAGAAAAGCCCTCTTGGCAGATTGCCCCATAATCAAGAACAAAAAAGTTAACCGGGATGATCAAGACTTGGAAGAGGGCAATGTAATGAACTTTATAGCCATATACATTTCATAGTATTAGTTTATGTTTGTAGTTTATAAGGTTTTAGATTTATTTTCTGCGAGTTCATATTTTATCTAATTAATTTTACCTTTGTTAATTTCCTTATGAGATGTGTATGAAAGAAAATCTGTAACTTTTTAGAAAATTATATTTTCTTATTTTCGACATGGAACACGTATGACAGAAGTTCTAGAAATCGCTAGATTACTCCTTTTTTTAATTTTAATTACACCATGTGGTATGAAAATCCATCTAGAAAGATCCATAATCTTCTGGTATCCAGAACAAGGGTATATAAAAGGTGAAGATTGGCTTTCGTGGATAGTTTATTTTGAGAAGCCATTGAAATAGCTAGAATTGTGTGACAAATAGTCAGAATTGTGACAATAAAAGATTATTAAATAATACAGTATGTTTAAAGACTGACTGTCCAAAACAATATGAAGGGTTTCTGCTGAAAATCTTTATATTTTTTTAAAATATTAGACATATCATTAAGTCCACATGAATTTGAATTTTTAAGCTTATTTTTAAAACACACAATATAATTTTCGCACACAGGAAATAAAAAAAAATAATTTTCTTACAAAGGAACATAAACTATAAAACTAAAGGTTTATCATCAATGGCTAATACAAATTGCGTACTAAATTGTTCTGCTATTTCATTATCTGATAGCTGATAACTATCATAAATAATTTTTAATCTATTGTCAATATCTGAATTTTGAATATTTTTTACCACATTGCCTTAGACTTATTTTCTGTCTTTAAAATTTTCAAGTTATTTTTATTACAAATGTACAGCTTTAGTTTTCCTCTATAAATCGAATTCGGTTCTCTAATAACATTAAGATATTTCTTGTCATACCTAGCCAAATCTGAATATAAAATTACACTACCACTCAATTTATTTACTTCAGAATTTAAGTCTATTTCATTTGTCTTTTTTTTAGCATACTGTACTTTTTCAGAGGAAAAAGTATGTCAAAATAATAAAACATAGTTCTAGAAAAAATATTAAAGTCCAAAGTATTTTCTGGAAATTCATCTTTCATTCTTCATTCTTCAAATTCTCATTCCATTTGAATACTTCATGGATAAGCATCGTGCCTCAGGTACACCACATTTCGTACAATAATTGTTGTGGAAATATCTAATCAAATATGATTTATTGTTGAAAGACAAAACATGTTATTAGTAAAGCTACCAAGAGAAGTACAATAAAAAAAAAACAAGATATATATAAAAAAAAAAGTTTCAGAGAGAAAGAACAAATAAATATACAAAAACTATAAACACCTATCCAATAATATGAATACTTTATTTATAGAAACCACTGCCATGATTATATTTAACAAAGCAATCATTAACATAACAACTGATTTATATGATAAAGAAGAAGTGAAGCATGTTAATTTCAACTACCCATACAAAATTTATAATCTGGACAGCTTCCTGGCAAACAACAAATATTTCAATGATGAGATCCAGTTAAATTTGTCTTAAACTGAACAAATTTATGCTCCGAGACTGCTTTTAAATTGTTATATCTGGAAGTTCAATGAAAATGAACAGAAATTATCTTGACAGAGGTAGTTCTAATAAAAGGTAAACTATGATTACCCTTAAATTTATGTTAAAACAAAAATGTTTTTGTTTCTTTTAAAACTTTCAGTTTTTGTTTCTTATTAATTTAAAATCTAGACTTAAACAAATTATGCTACAAAGGTATTAATTTTATTAAATTCCATAATCTCAGTTTGTTTATTTTTTAGATGGACTCCACATCATAACTGTTCCTATCCCATAAATGGATGTATAAATTAATGTAATAAACAGATCAGCAGACTAGGATGATTCACAATACATATTCAATTATTATTACAAAGTTCAACATCAATGTACGCTTGTCAAAGCAATAATCTCCAGAGGAAATATACAGATACCCCTAAATATCCAAGAAAAATGCTAAATTAAGCAAATAACAAGATCGACTTACTTATCATCTGAAACACTGATAACACCATCTTCTCCGGGAATAAGAGCGGCGGCATTAATTTCATCATTACATCCATCAAGCTTGGACAAAAGGACGGGTTTTTTCGTTGTGCAAAATCTATCGTTTGTTTGGGTAGCCGGTTTTATTTCTGCTGCCATTTTCTTTAGCACTTAACAAATTTTTTTTGTGTGATTCGTCTGTCAACTAAAGTGTCAAAACAATTTTTTTGACGGTTGCCACTTTCTTCTTCTTTTAAAATAATTTATTGAAGTTTATCACGGAATTGAAATCGGACACAAATATATGTAAAGGTGTGACCACAATATATGAGCTTCATGCGCAGAACAATTAGAAACTAGTCAGCGCCAATTAGATCGTCTAAAAGCAGCCTCCTAACTGACTGTTTTTGCAAATTCTGGTTAACGCTTATCTCATTTCTCTACAAACAAGCTATTGTATTGGTTGTATTCTGGACAAAGTAGAACTAAAATATCTAGTACATTCACCCCACTTCGCACCAGCCGATAACGCTATCGTTGCAAGTGTTCCGAGCAACAATTCAGCCTTGTAACGAAATTCGTGGCAGTAGGTTCAATTTTTTTATATTGATAATATTGTGGATTTCGTTCTTGGTAGCTTTGCATTTTAAATTAAAAAAGAAATCTGGCAACATTTTTGCTTTATTTTAACAATATTTATTTGAAACATTTAATTATATTCACACACATGTAAAGGAACTGTACTGTTCCGGACTATGCTATCCACCGTATTGGCGAAAATTCACTTATAATAACAGTGAATACGCTGCCGCTATAGGAAAATTATACGGGCTAAACATCATCGGTTATCTCTAATTGGTAAGGGTAGAAGCAACTTGCATTGCTTTCCGAATTTGTATCGACAAAAGTAGTTGAACGAAACGCATAGTACAAAAGGATAAAACGACAGTATTATGTTATAAACTGACCTTACTGATCCATTTCGTGTCAATTGATTACAATCTTAGGATGTCTGTGGTATTATTGGTCGGTCGTAAAAATAAATAGGTTAAAAAAGTTTATTGTATTTTTGATTGTTAAAAATAGCTCGTCATTAAAAAAAAAGCAATATGTTGATGAGCCATTTCTTCAAAACGTTTTATTTTTTGAAAAAATTGTTGAAATGTTAGTTAGGTAGTATCCCATTATTTTCAGTATTTTCTAAAAACATCCTTAAAAACTTGAATCAGTCTCGCAGTAAATTTGAGATTACAGACATACAAAATGATTATAGGAGATTCTATTCATATTTCAACAGAATAGGCTGGCTATATAAAAATTTTTTCTACAACTAGTTCTGTTTATGGATTTAACATAAATACTTGTGTCTATATTTCCATAACAGCCGAGTATCTTAGTTTTAAACAGCTAAATCTAACATAATTGTTTTCATCAACACAATTAATAATAAATTTGAGAAATAACAATTTGTAAGATATCTGAAACTTTAAACAAGTAACAAATTTAATTTATATTGAAATAATGTTAACTACATTTCCGTCAATTAGTCTGGGTTAAACACTCTGACTACACTACAATTAAATACATATTATTATGATTATAATTTATTGGAACATGCAGATATGAACCCAACAGGCCAACGAACGAAGTCTTTCAGCCCCACAACTAAAAAGGTTAGCCTTCAGCCTCTACAAATCTTTACAAAATAAAAAAAAATTATATGAAAGATTAAATGTGAGATCGTTACTGGATGTCTACTGGCTGGCGTTTGGTTTTGATCCCTGGCCTTACACAATTCCTCTATTATTGGCCAAGTTTCAGGTTTTCTTTCCAACTTAGTTGTCAGGACAGGAAATCTTGCAGTAAGAGACTGAATCTTTAGTGAATTCATACAATAATTGATTGAATGATTTACGTAGTGAATTGATAGAATGATGGATTTTAGTCATATTACATTGAGCTGAGGTTTCCACCGTTTCAAGTTTTATCAATATATGAGTACCTATTTTTCTTGATATCCCTTTTATTTTATATATTAGGCTGCGTGCATATTAGTAAAAATTTACGTTGTGTGAGGCATGCGGCAAAAATTTGTGTGTTCATATACAATTTATGCGAGTCCCCACTAGCATTGTTTTTAATAAAACTTTTACATAATTAAAATAATAGTGTCACTCAAAGTCCCAGAATCCTAGAAAATAGACGAATCAATTTTTTTAGAGAAATAATAGGGTTATTAACTACTTTGGAGAAAGTGTTTAAAACCATACATAAGTACTGTTGTATGAACGACCGCCTATAGGTGTAACATCTTACCTATAGATCCTGTCAAGGAATGACTTTAAATATAACATCCAAAAATAATTAAGTAGGTAAACAAGGGTGTCTGGAAAAGGCATCGGTGGGAACCCACTGACGAGTCCGCCACCGATCTCACGATGAAACACGCCTTAAAAATTTTTAGTGGTTGAAAACTAGCTTGTAGTTATGTCGTAACATCGCCAGCATATTTACAACAGTACCTAATGTAACCAAAAGTATTTGACACTATTTTTTAATACAACTAATTCTTTAAAAATCATATATTTTAAATTCCGTTTAAAATTTCGCCCCAAGAAGCCAATACTTCTCATTTGTCCGTTATGATGTCACATGTTGTCAAAGACTGGTAAACTGATTAGGAGATATAAGGTCTTATCGTGATTTTTGTAATAAAAGATGAGTTCTAAGTTTTATAAGTGTTATGCAGTATTAGTATTACAATTAAGACACCTGAGGTTTTTGTTCACGTTTCACGTTCGGAAAATGTGATTTCAGCTAGCCTGCAGGGATCCGGAACTTTTACCTCCACAAACAAAAATGTATTTTTGTGAAGATCATTTTGATATACGTTTTGATAAGAGTTGTTTATATTCCTTATGTTAAAAGTTATTATTTTTCAAGTTTTCAGAGATGAAAATTGGAATTTTCAGGTTAGAAATGAAGTAATCAAAGTTGAGTAACAAAGTTTTGTACTTGTTTTTTTTTTTAATTTTATTTTGAGCTTATAAATACCTATTATTACTATTATGTATTCATTACCGGTTGCGAAAATAACAATTCTTGGTATATTACTTACACGGAGGTATTCACATTTATAAATTCAGCAGAGCAGAAGTTACTGTTTGTTGTGAAGAAATTAAACACCATAAAACAATTATTTCTCGGCATATTCGAACTGTTTGCTTTAATAAATTCATCTTTCATCATGGGAAAAGTTCTTACAATCGTTTTCAACGGGACTAGTAAGCAAATTTCGAAGAAATTACACGGAAATTGCTATAAAATAATGTTAACCTAACAACGTAACCTTTGACAGCAATCAACAAGTGACGTCATGCACTTTGACTGGTGTTCGTGGTCACGTGACTCGAGACTGATTTAATTACTTTTTGATTATTAAATAAAAAATTAAATTCTTTAAAAATAAAATAAAATTGTGGTTTTTAGGATTTCTATTATAGAAACTATCGTTACACGGTAAAATTATATTTTTATTTGAATACAGTCGACATCCTTATCCTGATTAGTTTAATACAACATCATAATATTTTAGCTGACGAGTTGATATATTTAACCATTAGACACAACAATTAGAATTGTTCTTCAACTTAACACTCTCGCTATTCGCAAACTTGTGAACTAACCTTTTTGCGAAATTGTACAATCGAATAAGTCAGTACCACCAATAAATCGATAGTGCGAAACAGTAAAACAACATTAAAAACTCAACTAAACAGAACGAAGCTGTTACTTTTTAACCGGATATATCATTATCAATAAAGGCAACTATCCAGTAACAGAAAATTAAGTTTGATAATAATTATTAGTGGCTGATGGAAATAGTCTGGCTATGCATTCATCTTCTAATCTGGACTCGGCCTTATACTCCAATTCTGTTCTATCGTTTTCTCCCATATACCCTAATCTAGAATTCCGTATATTAGAAATGATATAGAGCCTAAAATTAAAAACGAAGATAATTCTAACCTTAATAATTTTGTTTTTAAAAAATGGAAAATTATAGAATTTATGAAAATCCAATAAAAACTATTTTGTGATCAATTTCAAAGTTAAAGTGTAGGCAAATATGATTTTTAAAACAATTCGGTGAAATATTTTCAAACATGTGGCCTCTACTGCTTGATATGACCGAGGAGGAATCTATTCAAAGTTTAAGACATCTAGGTAAAGGGAAAAAAATCCATTTTAAATATTGACGGTAATAGTAGGTAATTGATTATTATGTGCTGCTTTTCTTTTTTAATAGTAGAAAAGAGTAATAAAATTTTGCATATTGCATTATTTAAAATCAGTATTACCTTTATTTCTTATAATTAGTTTAACATCTTAATAAATGTTGAAAATAATATGTTATATTATTCTGAAGTTCTAAAAAATGAATCCAACAACATGTTTATTTATAAATGCTAAGGCTTCTTTTGTGTATTTCAAGTAATATAGAAATGAATAAGGTTGTTTTTTTTTTTAACTTAAACAATTATTTCAAGGAAAAAAATCATATGACTTGAAAGTGTTCTAAGTACCTTCCTATTAATTTTCTTTCAGTATTTGATTTAATCAGTTAATTTATAAACACTTACAAATAATGAGACAAATAACAATTACTAGCTTGTGTGAGACAGATGCTATCAGTTATTCAGATAAATAGATTAAGGTGATCATTAATTCCATTTCCAAATATATAGGGGTGTTGTGGAAAATGTAAAAGTTGGTTTTTATATTTTATTAGCTGTATAGAAAGGATAAGAATTTACATACACTTGGTAAGTGCCCAGCTATTTCAGTGGCCACTGTTTTAAAGGCAAGCCCCTTGGAAACGCACTATCCAGCTGATTTTTTTCATATGTATTTCTTTAGATTACCACATAAAATATTTTTAAATATTAACTACTTCAGTCAGATTAACACTGAATTACGTAATAGTTTGTCGCACAGTAGTTGAAATGTATCCTGAAATTTAGACATTTTCATTCATTTCAAATTCTAAATCAACTTAATCTTAAGCTAATCAGGGAAGTTGTGATTAAGCTCAAATCATTTACAAGAAAAGAGTGACTGGTCACTTTTAAACCCTCGATAGTTAAGTTAGGTTTGGTTCTGTATATTAGATTGACCAATGCTCCATTTCAATTATATGCTTTTTATATAAAATTTTCTTTTTACCTTTATTAATTTCTACACAGGATGTAAAATTAAATTAATAAAATAATATTAAATAAGTAATAAGAATTAATTGGCTAAAATTTGAGTTTTATATATGAAGTATATAATTTTTAAATTTATTTATGAATAATTAAAAATTTACATTTTGTTGCATTTTCAAAAATATTAAGTAAAATAATATCTAATAGAAATTGCAAGTTACTAAACCCAGGCAAAAAGGTTCTCATTCATTTATATATTTCACTTCACCTGTAGAATATTGACTGGAACATTTATTAAAAGTATGTTTTATAAAAATTTAATTTCTCGATTTTTAGTTTTGAATTTGTTACTTATGATATAGTATACTTGACAATGTTTCCAAAGTCACAAAACTGTACCCATTTTATCCACACTAAATTCAACAACAGAAAATTCTTTGATTCTGAGAAATCTCCAAATACCAGATTTGACTGAAATTGTACAAATTTAATTGACTATTCGCAATCTAGGCCTCCAGAAGCCCATATGGAAAGAATTTGAGACATGTACATTTTTTGGTCCAGCATATTGAATTTGAAGAAGATGATTTAAGATCGGTAATACAATCTTGATCAAAAAGTTCCTGGAATTCATTGAGAAAATTCAAAATACATGTTTATTCATTAAAATTGATATTATCCACTTCAAAGTTCTCCTCATCGACTGCAACGCACTTATTCAAGTGCTTGATCCAGCTCTCGAAACATTTTTGAAACTTGATTTTCGAATGGCCATCAGAGCCGTCTTCAATTTTTCCGTTACCTCCTTTCGGCTGTTAAAATTCCTTATTAACTGTCTGACCTCTGGCAAAAATTCCTGATGTACAATACCATTGTAATTCAAGAAAACCGTGTATATCGCTTTCTTTTTCGACTGAAAACGACGTATTTTTTTTTCAGTATTGGCTCATTCGGAGCTCTTCATTGAAATCAAATCAAATATCTCTTTATTCAATAAAAAGTTTTGTGGTACTGATTAAAAACTAAAAACTTAAATGAATGAAGTCAAAGTTAAAATACAATAAAATAGCCAAGTTAAAACTCTAAATCACTAAAATATTTACATAAATATTAAAATGAAGTAATATTCACATACCATCTTATTATCAGATATGACACTTAAAATTCGTTTCAAAAATTCAAAGAACTCATTCTGCATAAATGCTTCAATATAAATCAATAAATCAAAAACAGTTTTCTTAAAACGTTTGAAATCCTCATCCAAGTTCACCACGATTGGTAGAGCATTAAAAAATTTAATTGCCATATAGTGGTACACTATATCCTATATATCTAGTTGCAAAGCAGTGTTTACTTCATGCTTCTTAAACTTGTCCTTGTTTTTAAAGAGAAACAGTAGGCTTTAGTAAATAAAAATTGCTGGTAAAGTTAAAATATTTAAGGTTTTAAATTTTCCCCTGCAGGAATCCGAGTAAGCAATGCCATAAAGTATACGAACTGCTCTTTTCTGACTTTTAAAAGCCCTTTCTGATGCACTGCTCCCACCCCAGAACATCACTCCATAGTGAAGAGTTGGATATACATTTTCAAAATATACAATTTTTAAGTTTTCCTTGGTCAAATATTTTGACATTACTAGTAAGGAGTATGAAGCTGCGTTTATCTTATTGCGTACCTCATATGTTTTGTCCAATCTAGATTACGATTAACATGTATTCCAAGGAATTTTGTATCTTCCTCTAGTGTGATGCTCTCAGTCCCAAACTCGACTGACTCAGGAAGTGTCTGATTGTTTTGCTTTGTTGAGAAACAAATGTGATGGGTCTGTTCAGTGTTTAGTATTAATTTGTTCTCCCTAAACCCTTTTTTAGCTGTGATAATATGTCCATCAGTAATTTTCATGAGTTCTGCCAATGAGATACTGATGGTTAAAATATTTGTATCATCAGCAAAGTTATCAAGATAACACTTTTCATCCATAACTGTAGATGCCAGGTCGTTAATATAAAAAATAAATAGTAGTGGTTAAAAACTTAACATCTGAAAAATAGTGAACCCCATCAAATTCCACCAGAACTTTCTGACTTCTATTTTCTAGATGTGAATGATCCCAATCAAGAGCAGGCCCCTTACACCATACCTCTCAAGTTTCTGAAGCAGAGTCTTATTATTTAAGCTGTCAAATGCTTTTGATAAGTTCAAAAATATCCCCAACGATAAGTGCTTGTTCTCAAAGCTTTCTATAATTTTCTCAATGAAATTATATACAGCTGTACTCACAGATCTTTCTTTTAAGTAACCATGTTGTGTTGGACTTAGTAAGTTTTTTAAATTAAAAAATTTGAGTAGTCTGGAACACATAGCAATTTCAAAAATCTTTGCGAAGGATGGTAGTAAGCTTATTGGTCTTTAATTATGGAAATCTGTACTACCTCCTTCTTAAATAGAGGTTTAACCAATGTCATTTTTAAATTGTGTGGAAAGATGATTTGAGGATCTCCTTCAATCTGACAATGTTTTTATTTTGAACATTTACCTCTTATTTCTCCCATTATCTGCCAAATGCATTTAGACTTATTGTCGTTTTGACTGATTGTTTCAAAGTATCGATCTTTCCTGTCTGAAGCTAACATTTGGTTTGTTTGATATCTCTGTATGTAGGGTCTTTTTCACACATGACAAGTAAAGCATCCAGTTGACGTTTGCATTCTAAAGTGTTTGGATTTGTTGTCTTTTGCGTGTTTCTTTTTACTTTATTATTAATTGTTTTAAATAGAAAGCAATGGTTAAAAGACTGTCATAGACTGCAAAAAAGAAATCCACTGGCCATTAATATCCTGCTCTGACAGGTACTCACCTGATGTCTGGATTGCGTGTCGTACTCACAAACCCACGTGTCGTCTTCAGTAATGAAATCATGTCTTTGGCAAAGGTTTACATCAGACAGTACTTCATAGCATTTCTTAGGTACTTTATTTGCAAGATGCATACCATAAACAACCTTTTGCTCATCTTGTATAAAACTGTTTCTAGAAAAATGATCTAAACAGACTTACTCATTTGGTATAAAATAATTATGATCATAATCAATTTGCCTCAGCCATATAATTTGAAGTTTCTTCTCTTTTGGGAAACTAAAACATTGGTAACATTTAAAATATTAGAAAGAAAAAATATTGGTAACATTTAAGAAATGCCCAAAAAAAAAACTTTAAAATTCACATTCCTGTTTGAATTTTCTAGTAAAACATTAGACAAAATGCATAAAACAAGCCAAAGCAAAAAGAAATTCATATCAAAATGAAAATTTTTCAGTCGATGTCAAGAATATACTTTAACCAATTTACTAAAAATTTAGGGACTTCATGACCAGTCTGGTTTTATATGTCAAGTTCGTGGATATAATGAGTCACAGGTAAAAGCGACATGCAAATTGATATGAGCATAGAAAAAGTATAGTTTGTCTATGATATGAGTTACCAAACATATGTACTCAGTAACGAATACATACAGTTTGCAACAACACTAGCCTCTGTGTCTAATAATGTCACCAAATTATTAACGGAATGCCAATTTTGAAGATCCGGATTAATCTCCTGATTCCTATTAAGGATTCTAAAGAAGCTCAAAAGATTTCCAGATTACCTTATTTTTGATATATTTAATTTTAAGAATACAACTATTGGTAATTTACACCTTGATCAGGTTTTTTTTCACATCCTAAAGTACTACAATCTAAATTAAAACAATCCTAATCTCTTGTCTTGCAGGGCCATTGCCTTCGGTGTTGCTTTTGATTATCATCCGATTATTATTCTAACAAACATTGGTCCGATCCACCTCTACAAATTATACATCTTTAAACAAAATCACTTTTTGACAGTAAAATCTCGATTGCGTAATTTAAATTTGACATTACCCAAATTACTTTCCAATAAAGGCTATAAAATTTTTTGATTATTCGTTGACTAAATTTTCTATGTACATTTTTGTAAAATGTTAGAGTAAACAAAATAAATACATGTTTTCTTTTTAGAATTAGAAGCATATTCCTCCTTGGTATCAGCTTTAAGAGCCCAAGGATCTTTAAATCCAGAGAAACGGAAACTATTGAGAGAAACTAGTATTTTATTAAGTATTTCAAGTGATAGACATAAAGCAGAAGTCCGAAGAGCTATTAGTGATGAACGACTAAATACTATAGCATACCAGTAAGCACTCAAATATATACATATTTTAGAGGTATATTGTTAAGATACATTTTGATTTTTTAACTATTAGTATACAAAGAGAGCTTGTGATTTGAGGAATAGGTTAAGACAATTCCAAAATGAGAGGACGGACTACAAATACGTAAGCGTAGGGTCATTAAATTCTGGATACTATTTATTTTTTAGCTGAGATCTGCCAAGTACTTATTAACTTGAATTTATATATTATATGTATAATTTTCCGTTAGAACAAAACTCACAATCTTCAGTAGTTCGATACCAATACTCTTAATATAGATCAAAACGGATCATTTCAACCGACGTATTATAGATATTCTGTGTTTGGCGGCCACTTTTCTCGCATATCAAACATATAAGAACAGAGTAATTTATAATTTAAAATATTATCTAAACTACAATATTTACATGAACGTTCGTGTTGATTTAATTTATTGGTAAGGCAAAGAAATCTTGATATTTATAGAAAATATTCTTTAGCATTACTGGACAGTTGGCGTCATTGGAGGATTGGGCTCAGGAAGGTCGTCGATTGGTTCCATTATTACCCAGAGTACCACCTCAAACACCATACTCTGTAATAGCGGATGAAGCTTCAGATACTGCGGCACAGCATAACAAGCAGCTGCCTCTTCCTGCCAATACGGAACGGAAACGACCCAGTACTCCTCAGTCGGTAGCACCTACTGTTCCTATATCAGAACCCGGTGGAAAACCTCAAATATTTCGAGTACCTGAGGTTCCAAAAGATGAACCTAAAAAAAGAAAGAGTCAAAGCGTTAGTGAAAATAGTAGCTTGGCACAACATTTATTGGGTCCCAAATTAAGTAAAATTCAACAAATATATCGGTAAGTATTCAAAAAAATATATTAACTTTTCTTGTCATTCAATAAGTTATATTTATCTTAACATGTGTAAATAAAGTTACTTTATTTTACGTTTTTATATTATACTTGGTTGTGATTATAAAGTTACTAATTGCAGCAGTAGCGTTTACTTTCTATTTTAAAAAGAACTTTTTATTTATTATATAGTTTCTAGATATTTAATAAATAAATAAATGTTTTATTAACGATCAAACCATTTAAAAATTTACAATCCTTTACAACTTACAAACAAGCTTCCAAATAGATAAAAAAAAACCATACTAAACAATAAACAAACAAATCCAAAGTGTCCGTTAAACTACACTAAGCTCACATTTAAGACTACAAGTAGAACAGTGAGAAGTAAAAATTTGAACTATAGATTACGCTTTAAAAAATTTTTGAAACTATTTAAAGACATGTTAAAAATGTCCAGATCAACGTGATCACGGGATAACTTATTAGCTGAAATGCACATTCTATTTAGTGGTGCATAGGTGGAGTAGTTGGTTCTATGAACATCTACAGAGAACACTTCAACCCATCGACTACTTCTCTGAGGCACATTGAAACCAATATGCATTAGTTCTGGAGAATTTATTATACTATTAACGATTTTAAATAGATAAAGTAAGTCAATGTATTCCCTGCGATGTTCAAGAGGCTTCAAATTTAATTGGAGTAGTAAATGAGGGTAGTTGATATTTTCTTTAGGAACACCTAATTTATAAGCTACAAATCTTAAAAAGCGCTTCAGCACCCTTTCTAGCTCCAATTTGTGTACATTGTAGAAAGGTGACCATATTGGTGAGGCATACTTTAATGTAGAACGCACAACACTGCAATAAACATTTTTAAGACAAATAATATCGTGGAAGTCAGGTAGATTTCGTGTAACAAATCCCACGAATTTCATTCCCTTATTAGTGATATTATGTATATGCTCTTTAAAAGTTAACTGACTATCCAATATTACACCAACATCAGATATAGAATTGGTCAATTCCACAGACACACCATTAATCTTATAATGGTACTCAATTAAAGTCTTCTTTCTATAGAACCGCACTGTCTTGCACTTTCCAATGTTAAGGTACAATCTGTTAGTAGTACATCATACACTAAATGCATCCAAATCAGACTGCAAATCAATGCAATCCTGCAAAGATCTAATGCACTTAAAAAATTTTAAATCATCAGCGAAAAGCAGTGCCGTTCCATGCGAAAAAGACTTGACGACATCATTCAAAAACAAGTTGAATGGAAGAGGGGCCAAATGCGCACCCTGAGGAACCCCAGATTGTACCCTTATCTCCCTCGACAAGTAGTTCTTATATCGTACAATTTGTATTCTCCCCGTAAGATAGCTTCGCATCCACAAAAAGAGCGGATCTTGAATACCAATAGATTTCAGTTTAGTTAAAAGACAAGTATGATTCACTGTGTCAAACGCCTTGGAAAAATTAGTATATATAGCATCAACCTGGCAACGATCCTCCAAAGCACATAGCAAAAAGTCAGCATAAATAAAAAAATTTGTAACTGTGGACTTCCCCTTACAGAAACCATGTTGTTCTGGAACTATATAATTGCCAAAAACAGTTGTTAATTCATCAGTTCA
The DNA here is from genome assembly GCA_034092305.1 of Diaprepes abbreviatus. NCBI lineage: Eukaryota > Metazoa > Arthropoda > Insecta > Coleoptera > Curculionidae > Diaprepes > Diaprepes abbreviatus. The sequence goes on along the minus strand of JASJET010000338.1, from coordinate 2,072,773 downwards.
AAGAGAATCGAATATTTTTGAAAGTATGGAACATTTAGAAATTGGCCTATAATTTTCTATATGTGCTCTGTTTGAATTCTTATATATAGGGTAAACATAACCCCTCTTCCACTCATCAGGAAAAATCCCACTTTGAAGGGACAAATTATATAATTTACTCAAAATTAGTGAAAAGATACAATGGCATTGTTTTAAAAAGAACACTGTTATATTATCAGGACCGGAGCCTAAGTTGTTAAGTGTTTATCTTCTTAAAAACATCAGTGGGTGAAAATGTACAGGCTGAAAAATTTATATTAGAGTCACAATGAAAGTTAAAAGCTGTCCCAGGATCGTGATCATATATATATATATGAAGATGAAAAATGATCGGCAAATAAGTTCACTATCGAATATGGGTCGTCGCTAGTTGTATCGTTATATGACATTGTACCCGGAAGAGTGTAACCACCCTTCTTCATTTTTACATACTTCCAAAACTCTTTCTTATCACCACCCAATAACTTTTGCAGGGACGAAATGTATTCTTCATAATTCAACCTAGATATGATCTTACATTGAGACCTTAAGTTTGAGAATAACACATAATCAGTCTTAGAGTTAGTAGTCTTAAATCGTTTATGAGCAATCTTTTTATTAAATATCAATTCTTTAAGCTCAGAACTAAACCAATTAGGAAACTTTGGATTCTTTGATCACAATTTGGGAACAAAACATTCAATAGCGTAATTTACATACTGATAAAAATAGTTTACAGCAATATTTATATCTAAGTCTTGAAATAGTAGGTCCCAGGAAATCCCACCTAAAAAATCATTAATATTCTGATAATTTACATTTTTAAAGTCATAATGAAAACTATTTGCGAAATATGAAGTATTTTCTACATCAAGTTTCACGATTGTTGAGCTAAACATTTTTGAAAATCAATGAATTTTAAATTTTAAAAATTCACTGATTGACAATATCTAACATATTGTTGGACCTCGAAGTTGGATATTTACTCTACCCAACGTGTTTTTAAAAATAATCTGTCTATATATTCTAGAAATTCGACGAAAGGTATAAAATCACAACTTTATATTTACTTTTAGGCAAGCTTCTAAAAATCCAAAACAAAAAATTAAAGATGTCGTGCCTGAAACTGAAGCTTTAGTACCTACAAAATCAAGTGTAAGTTCGTTACAGGGGCAACACGTGCCAACACCTCCAAAATATATTACTCCAAAAATAAATATTATTCAAAATATAAGTGTGTCAACCCCTAAAGAAGAGATAATCTTGCCAGAGGATAGTGCAAACAAACCAACCGCTAATATTCCGGTGACAACTAATGAAAACCAAGCACCTATTTCAAAACCTATAAATATAAAATCAAACCCGGTTTTACCTGGAAAACAGACTACCAGTGCATATTTGGGTGATGTCGATCAGACGATAGATACTGCCAAATTATGTCTCACAAAAAAGCAAATTAACAAAGGCCAAAAACTTATAGTTGTGTCGAATGCTCAAACCTTACCAACAAATAATATATTACAAAAAACATTGTCTGTTCCTATGAATAAATTAACGAAATTCAATTTAGAAAAGTTTAAAATAGTACCTAATAATCAACTGCCGTCTACTCTACAAGTTACCAATGTGATGAATAATCAACATATTTCATCTCCAAAACCCAAAATGGTAACCATTAAAGGGAACACGGGAAAAAAAGTAATTCCATTGTCACAACTTCAAATGCTAAACCCTAAAGGAAGCCTGAAAGTGGTACCGTTTAGTGGAAAAATGCTCGAGAAAAATATTTCCCTCAGTAATATTCAGTCGGATAGTACCTTGAAAAAAACGTTGGTACCACCAGTAAATTGTACAAATTTGGGGGACACTACGCAAACAACTAGCGCTTGCAGTCAAGTGGTACCAACGGAGAAAGTGAAAGTTGAATTTAATGGATTAGTAGAAAATGGAGAGAAGGCATTTCGGGATTATGATGTCAAAACTGATGAATTTCAAATATCACAACCTAATTTTAGCGAATCGGAATTGGATAGCAATGAAACTTTAAGTACAGAAAGTAGCGAAGCAAGTGATAGGGCTAGCAATGAAGATTCAAGTAAGTATAAAATATTATTTTGTTATTTTAACGTCTTTATTTGCATTTCTTAAGTCAAAAAATATTTTTTTTTGTGAATTGACCAATTTATTATTTTTATTCTCAATCGCATTGTCAATTTTTTTCGCATACGGTTCCCATTTAAATTTGCATAACTAAGGTGAAACATATCACATGAATTTTGCCCATTATTTTATGGCATATAAATTTGGTATAAATCGATAACTTCTCTAAAGGCAGGTTTTCCTAGCAACGCACATTTTGCGTGACATAGAACGTAATTCGGCCGACGCAACGCAACAACCAATGCGCTGCCTAAAAGTGTTTTCCTAGGATTGTCAGTTGTATGACGACCGTCGCGATGAATTTATCTAAAATAAAAGAAAAGCTTTATCTTTATTAATATTACAAGACCAAATTTTGAAAGAAGAGATTGACTTATTAACCACGATTCATAGTGGCACTAGAAATTCTGCTAGTCAATTATTACAAAATAGAAGCAGCGAAGGAGCATTTAAATTACTTATCCATAGACATCTGCTTGACGACGAAGTAAAATTTAAAGCGTATTTTACATTTTGTTCATTTCATTCCAAATTGTGTCCTTTTTGACAACATTTTTAAGCTCTTGAAGCTTCATGTTCCAAAGAATAGGGTAACCACTCACTATTTCTACCAATTGTTCATCCTCGGTAGACCTAAAACGGATCTGTTGTTTTTGTGAACTCATTTTCAGCAAAATATCGGAGTACTTCTTTCACTACACGCAGCGTACAACTGAATAGACTGCTTTCGAAGCAGTCGTCCTGTTGCGTCGACCGTATTAAGATGGCGCATGTCGTTTTTACGCAGTGTAGGAAAACGACTTTTAACCTTATTCGCATGCTTCAAACGGTCCAGTAGTGAAGCTTAATACTCTCCGGTGATGGTCTTGCCTTGTTCTAAATAGTCTAAAAGCACCACGCCATGTGAATCCCCAAAAATTGTTGCCATGACTTTTTTGTTTTTTTTGCGCACTTTCACCTACCCCCACCCACGGTTTAGACTGCTGCTTTGTCTCTGGCGTGTAATGGTGAATCCATGTTTCATCTACACTTATAAAACGTCGAAGAAACTCAGCAGGATTGCGTCTGAATAAGTATAAACACTCTTGCGAAGTGTTCATTTGAAGGGGTTTTTGGTCGACTGTTAACAAACGCGGCACCCATCGCGCAACAAACGCGGCACCCATCGCGCAGGAAGCTTTTTCATGCCAAGAACATCATATAAAATGTAGTGGACACGATCTATCGAGATGTTTGCTATACCAGCCAACTCTCGTACTTTCAATCGGCGGTCATGAAGTATGATATCATGATTTTTTGTGACAATTTCGTCAGTAGTAGTGGTTTTTGGGCGTCCCCAGCGCTCATCATCTTGAATTGATGTATGACCACGATTAAATTCAGCAGCCCATTTTTTTATTATCGAAAACGAAGGAGAAGAATCCTTTAAAGTAGAATCTAACTCATTTTTAATGTTCGTAGGAGTTAAGCCTTTTAAAACAAAGTACTTTATACTCGCTCGAACTACAATTTTATCCATCTTTCATAAAATATCGAACCTTATGTGTTCACTAGATCGCCACAAACAAGTAACTGAACGCAAACATCTGAAACTTTGCAGGGTGTCATCTTGAGGTTAATGCTTACAAAATATAGTTATTTGATCCTACTAGCGCCCTCTCTGTTTCAGGCCGAGAACTTATCGAACCATCCTCGTAGAGGAGTTTTTATGTTAACGTGTTGAAGTGAATAATTACACACAAGCTAATTTTACAATCAAGAGAGAACAATATGAAACTATTACTCCCTTTATACTGTTTCCTATGATTTTTTTCAGTAATAATGTAAGCATTTGTGCAGGAAAACGATGTTGTATACTTTATTATATTTTGAAGTAAAATAATAAAATAACAATTATTTTCGTGACGGGGGAAACGATAAGTTGGATCTAGTAACGTTGCATTATATCTGCAGAGTTTTTCGAGTTTCCACGCTGGCTCTACGTTTGTCGATCTCTATTTGAATTACTATTTTTTTTGTATTTAAGTCAAAAGTCGCTGTACATTACAAATTTAAATGCTTTTAAGATGCCATATAGATATTGTGGTTACTGGTTGTATGGGAAATTATATACGCAGTCTGACAATGCTATTTAAAAAAAAATACCGAACACCACTCAAAATGCAAAAAGCGATTCACCGTCAAAGTTGCCGAAAGTGTGTCGTTTTATAAAAGATGATTTTATCTGTCAGATATCCTAATAGGGCCTCCAAAACTGATGAGATCGTTTCTTTAAAATTAAATAAACTAATATTAAAAGGACACGGCGTACCAACTCAATTTTTCAGTAATCCAAAATATTTACCAAAAACTATAACTCATTGAAAAAGCAGAGACGAAAAAGTTAGCTTATATGAAGCTTTTGAAAGATTGATCTTAAAAGGTTTAGTTAAGGGAAAATATTTTTTACAATTAATGAAAAAACTTTCAAGATTTTCTTTTGGATTGAACATACTCCGGGACCTTATATAACATGGGCTGTTCAAACAATAATTGAGAAATAAGTAGATATTTATATGGACAACCAGTAAGAGTACAAGTTAATAAATAAAAAACTCCTTTTTGCAAAGTAACTTGGATGGATGATGATTCAAATTTAACTTGGATAGACAAAATATAAAATGGACACTGAAAATTTTCAGCCCTTATGTGACTGAGGGCTTGCAAAATTTTGACAAAGATGTCCCATATCACTCAAATGTTATGAACAGGGCAGTTCTAATAAAATTGACGAAATACTAAAAAACAGTTGTACCGAAGACCATGCATGATATGAATAACCTAGAACCAGAAAAGCGCATGTTCACTTACTTGAGAGGATATTGCCACCGCTAACTTAAAGATACCAAAATGCAGTTATTATAAAAATTTATTGATATGCGATAAGAAAGTTATTGTTGAAGATAATTTTAACTAACTTAGAGACATGCACTGCAATATCCTTAAGATCCTGTAGTTGAAGTAGTTATTTTTTCATATATTTTATTCGTAAAAATGCTTATTGACCTTGAAAACAAATTCTTGAACATTTTTATAAAAAATCATTTGTGATTAATACCATATTTAAACAAGAATTTTTAATAAACCTTGATGGCCACAATACACACTGAACAAAAACAGGGACTGACATTTTATGCACAAGTATTATCAATACTTTGATTAAAAATTACTGTGGTATAAAAAATAACAGAATAATTGAAGGTAGTAAAAGGAAATTAAGTACATAAATAAAGTAGTTGTACGTACTGTATAATAAAACGTGTCTAAGTAATTCAATGATGAAATGGAGAAATGTTTTCTCAGCATCTAATTACTCGCAATTGTTTGGAAATTTTTGTGATCAGAGAATACACAAAATCTGCATTGTTTTGTTGTTTAACGTTAAATATTATTTTATATAATGTATATTAATACACACCTTAACATATTTATCTAAAAAAACTGCAATAAAACCTTTTAAACGAAGTAGTGTTTTTTCGTCTATGTTGTTAGCCTTATTAACACACACTTTATTTAAATATAAATTTAATACATTTATATAAAGTTCATTAGTAAATTAACTAACTCTGTTAAGTAAATATGGTTTTGATTTTATTCTGCTTTTGTGGCAACTAGACGAATAATTAACCTCCCGAATGTATGTATATAAAGAACAAGTTTTGACTGACTTTTTTGCAAGTCAAATTTAACGATCTTTTTGCTTTTGTGTTTTGCTCACTCCAGAGGATTTTACAGATATCCACACCTAATAGGGTTCAATTTTTTTAATAGGATTTATATATTTTGGAATATACGCCAGGAAAATATATTAAATTTATTCTTAACTTAGCGGCAAGAGTATAAAAGATGGAAAGTGTAACAAATAATTTCTTTCAGGTGGGGAAAACATGCTGGATATGGATAATTGTGAATTTATGGAATCTCATCAAGACAATGAAATTTTAGAGGAATTTGAGGTTATTCATAGTGAAGAATTATTACAATAACTAGAAATTACTGTTTAAGTAATAGAATAGAATTAGGTTTAAATGATACGATGCAAAAATATTTACTCAAACAACTGACAGTTTATTTTAATTTATTTAAAATAATTTTTAGTCGAAATAATATTTATTCATTGTTGTATATATATTTTTGTTTTGCAAGTGTAAATTTCAGAACAATGTTCTATGGTTATAAATTTTATTGTAACATTTTTTAAGGAGCTGTAAATATAATCAATTATAGTTTATAGATTTTTTTGACTTAAATGACCTTTTAAGAATTAAATTATATGATCGATTTAGAAACACACAAGTAAATGTTGGTTCGTTTTATTTTTATAATAAAAATGCATAACAAATAATAAAAGTTTAAGCCATCAAAACAATGCAGAGTGCACTTAATTTTCCTATACAAAATAAACATTACCCAAATTGGTTTTTAAAATAAACAAGGCTCGTTATAAATGCGCCTATAGGAGTGCAGAATCACATTCTAAAAATTGTCGTGTTCCTACTCTGGTAGGGATGGAAACGATACTTCTAAATTATTGCTACTTTTGTTGAAGTATCTAGTATTTTTACTGATTCCAAGTACTTATGGATACTTTCTTATAATATCGGTATGAAAATCAAATAGATAGTTGGTTCAACGAATTTCCCCGTCAACTTAACATATAATCAGAACTAGAACCCGTTGTGTGGTAGCTGAATAACGTTATAATATTCTTATTTATTTTTGTAAATATGTTAAATCGTGCGAGTTCTTTAATTTCCTGTTAGTCACACCGATTCTATATATAATAATATTTATTATAAACTTCGCATTTGTAGTAATTTTTAACATTTAAAAATACCCAAAAGAGTTACAAGCAAAAATATTAAAAGCAAAATGAAATAAATATATTTATGTCTCTACTCCACAGACCATGAACAACATTCAAACAAATTTCTTGTTTAAATCTAAAAAATATATAAATCTTTGGATATCGAGAACTGCGAGTATCGATACTTTCTTGGAAAATATCGATAGGCATCGATACTTTGCAAAAAAATATCAAGTTGGTATAGGAAACGACACTGTTTATTTTTCCATCCCTGCATTCTGGCGCAGTTGCCGAGCAGTCCGTGCATATAAGGGGACATTTTTAAAGGTCATTTGCGCCCTATTATTTTCACCAAAAATTCGACAAAAGCTTAAAAATAGCATCTTTATTACCTTAAGCACACAAGTTCATATCCTTCAAAAGATGCAATGATTTTTAAAATCATTTAAAAACAAGCTAACATTTCACAAATTTATTGAAGGGTACCTTTGCATTTTTGCAAATACTGTTCAATGTAAAAAAATCACAACCAACAGACGTTTATTTTTAAATTTTAAGCGTTTATATAAAAAAAAAAAAGTAAAATGTTAACAAATCATAATTCCCGGGTCCGCCAATTTTCTTTTCAACAACTAATTATTGTGATCTGAAGCAGCTGTTATTGGTGTTCTCTTTCTACTTGCACTCAACAGAAGAAGACATTCGATTATCAACTGATAATCGGCGTACAACGTTTTTGTTAAGATTCCGGAATTCGACTTAGTTCAGCATTTTTGACGTAGAAGTCATTGCTGAAAAATTAATGGAATATTGCTTTATTAATGGTCATTCATTTTCAAACTGGAATAATTTCTCTAGATTAGGATTCTACAAAAATAAATTAAAACAAATTGTCATAAAAAATATCTTGCATTTTCGTTGCGTTTGTGATAATGTCACACTGTCTTGAAACAGAATACGAAATGTCAAAAAATATACATACAGAATGGACTTTCCAAACCAATCGATAATAGATAAACGATCATGATAGATTTATTTCTTCTTTATCGGTAATTTCATTGCAAATAAGCGTAGCCAGTATGAAAAATATAACATTGGTTTTGTTTATTTGATTTGTTTTTTGACAATTTTCTTGGTTTATGACATTATTTATCTTTCAAAATGCACACTATTTTTATTCAAGCAATGACGAAGATTATTCACAATAAAGAATCCTCTTTGGCAGTGGTCTAAATTCTATAAATAATACCAACTTGCGAAATTTGCATTGCATTTACTTTAATAATTAATATTGATCTCTTAACAATATTTATACACAACTTTTTATTTCGCGTATAGTCGGTTCATACTTCCAAAAATTATCAACTACCACTAAGAATTTCCACTATCAACTTTCACTCGGAAGCTAAACGATACACTTAACTTTCATCTGCTCATACTCCCAACTAAAAATTAACAACCATCAATTATCAATAAGAAGTTGGCCAACTTTCAAAGATTATTCACAATAACCTCTTTGCAACTTTCAACTTTTTAAAAAACGGCATAATTCATGTCCGCTGTCGGAAAATTAGACAAGTACATAAAAATATAAGAAATAACATTATAAACAAATAAAAATTAGTCAAAATAGTCAAAACAATTTAGAATATAATAAAATAAACAACAATTGAAAAGCAAAAAATTTACGTTTTACTTTTAGCATTTTTATTTAGTCGTGGAAGTATTAGTTTAGTGGAAATTTCATTATTTTCCAGCATTTACCGTAATTAACAAAATTCTTTTGTTGAAGGTAAGAGTTTTATTAACCGACTTCTAAAAGAAGGAGGTTCTCAATTCCACCGCTGTTTTTTATTTATGTACATAGATTACACTGAAACGGCGGCAACGACATAAATGAATTTTTTTATGTTAGGTTCAGGGAGTTGCTGCGGTGGTCCCATATCATTGTGGATGAAATTGATGCAGTAAAATCTAACATGGCGCTGATAATATGACGGACAAAAAAATTATTTTGTCTGATTATCTCCAAAATTGATATTGGGGATTTTTCGAGGTCGCACATAACGAATCTGAAACTATATTTAAAAAAATTAATATGTTGGACAAAAAAAAGTAATTGTTTGATTTGCTCCAAAATTGGCATGGGGGAATTTTCGGGGTCACACATAACCAGTCTGAAACTATTTTTAAAAAACTCGATATGACGGATCCAATGTGGCGAACCAAAAAATTTAATTTTTTCCGATTTTATTCAAAATTGAATAGGGGAGTTCTCAGAGTCGCCTATAACGAATCTGAAATTATTAAAAAAATAAATAAATATGGCGGATTTAGTAAGTCGGGTTAAATATTTTACATGTTTCTTTTCTATCCAAAATCGAAAAGGGGTATGCTAATTACGAATTTAAAATTCGTTTGCTGGATCCAATATGGCGTAATAAAAATTTTACATCTTTCGATTTTATTCAAAATTGGTACTGGGTAGTGGATTGAAAATTATTTTAAGAAAATTTGTGCCAGATTCAGTACGACGGTCTAAAAATGTTACATTTCCGGCTTTTGTCCAAAATTGGTACAAGAGGATTTCGTTGTGGTAATTTCAAATTAAATTAAGAGGTTAAAATTATTTTTTAAAATACAATATAGCAGATCCAATATGGTGGATTGACATTTTACGTTATTCATATTTTTTCAAATTTGGTATTAGGGGGTTAGGTTAGGAATTTGAAGTTTTTTTAGCAATACAATATGGAGGACTGGAAGAATTTTACATATTTCCGATTTTGTTCAAAATTGATATTGGAGGTTCTTTGGGGCATATACAAACAATATGCCGGATAAAATATGTCGGCATAACAAATTTACATCTCAAGTTCATTAAATATCGGTACTAGGGGCCTATATATTACTAATCTAAAATTAATTTAAAATTTAAGATAGAAGATTTACTATAGCAGATTAAATATTTGATACAATTTCATTTAAAACTCGTATTTGGAGATTTCTCAGAATGAAAGAATTTTTAGTTGTTTATTTTAGTGTTTTGTACAACTTTTGATAAAATAGGTACCGTTTTCCGACTTTGAAATCATTGCGAGGTACATTAATTAATCTCGATTAGTACTTAGTTCAAATAATTTATGGATATCATAACAAATTCAAAATTAAAAATCGAAAAATAAAAATTTCTTTAAAAAAAGTGTCAAAAAGCAAAAAATAGTAATATAAATTTTTATATACCATTGAAATTTTTGAAGTCAGCGCCAAATTAAAACCACTAATACGAGATACATACAAACTATATAAATAAAAGCGAATCCCATCATGTTAGGTATTAGTTCGGCGCCGACTTCAAAAATTTCAATTTTATATAAAAATTTATATTTTTTATAATTTCATTGGCAACGGTTTAGAGTGATAAAATCATTTAATTGTGTAATCAGGCCTATAGTAGTATTAGAGAATAAAAGTAGAATTTAACTTTTGTAAAAAGCAATAATAGAATAGAAACTTCTTTACCAACATCGGGAACGATCGGCAGAATTTGCAAGTCGTCCGTTTCCGTATGAAAACTGCGAGAGCGAGGAGTACCAGCGTTGTCAACCGTACGGTAATAATCGTACATGTACTGTAATTTCAATTGTATGGTACACGAACCATACTCATTACGGTACCATAACAGTATGGTAATTTCACCAATTTGAGAGTTTCATTAATAAAGAAGCTTCTGAAAGCAAATCGATATACTTGGTCAATTCTCTTTTATTAGGGTATTTTTGAAAAAAATGTTCATTATATTTTTTTTTTGTAATAAGTGATGCCATCTATTGCCACATTAAAAAATATTATATATGTTAAAGTTGGACCACCTTATTCACTTAAATGATCTAACTTTAAAACCAGTGTAAGTTGACAGTAGAGGGTTTAAATTGACAAGTATAACGATAAGTCGAGCAAGTTTAGAACCTTACAAATGCAAGGTTAAAAAAATTATTTTCCTTTATTACTAAATGGGTAAAAATAGAATATTGTGTTTATTTTCTGAAGACAAAGTATTCTTCTCACTAGTACTTTTTAAATATTCCTGTCAAAGCATTTATTTGTTGATACATTGTATGTAATACAAATTATATCAGTATCACAAGCAAAATGAAACTGGCCAATTAGAAGATCTAATTACCATGCCAATTAAATCAGGTCAGTCTTAAACCTTCTTATTAAAACTGGCTGAAATATTTTTACTTTATTATGATCTCTAAATAGTATAATTATTACGGTACTATTTTAAGCAAAAAATTGTTTTAAGATTTTAGAAAAAGAAAGCAACTTTCCAGTCATGGGTTTAAAAGAAAGATGAAAGGCTAGAAAATCGCCCGCTTAAAATGCCAAAACCGATAAACAATAAATTTTCCATCTTTTTTTTTTAAATTCAATCAATTACTAGGCTGGTATGGTATTCATAAATCAAAAAGTTGGCAACGCTGAGGGGTACTAACAAGGTTTCAATTAAAAGGCCCGGGTTGTTATTGAAGCGATATTTTTTTTTGTTTGTGTTGAAATGTAATTAATTTGTGCCGGTTTTCATGTTTCGTGTTTTTGAAGTTAGTCTTGTTTTTGAAGATTTAAATGTCGTTCTAAGTAAAAAAAAAAAAAATGACCATGATACATTTAGCCTTCTCAGTTCTAATACCCACAAGCCACCACAGATATGGGATATAAGCAATTATATGGTTTGGAATAGGCTTGACTGCCTCTATTAATGTAGTCTTTTTTTAATAAAGCGCATATGTAGAGAACATCTTGGAATAAACAAACCCGTTTAATTTCATATAATTAATGATTTTATTTGATATATAAATTATGGTGACAAATTGTCTAAAAAGAAGAAAAAAATATGATAATAAAACCTTAAAATAATGCGAAATTAAAATTTTCATAATTTTATTTAGAATGGCGAATATACTATTGTAGCGACAAAAATTATACGTTAAAAGTTTTAACGAAAGAAGTACACAAAAAAGAAATCTTAATTTTCCCTAGTTTGTTCTTCTTCCTGACTTTTCTTAGCATCTGGTACCCATAAACCTGAATCTACACAACGTTTCATGTGATGCCTGGCTTCCTCTTCATCCATTTTGGTAATGGTTTCTTGAAGCAGCTCTACATCTCTTGAATCAAAACACTTTCGAAGTTCTTCTGGAAGAGAATTATATACATCTTCTGGATCTAAGCCGCCTGGACCTAATCTTTTTTGTTTTTCTTCTTCTTCATACTCCTGAAAAAGAAATCGTTCCGTAAAAGATAAATTAAATACATGTAAATAAATAGTAAAATAGTCGAAATGTTACCTTCATAGCCTCTTCAACTTTTTCAGCCGCTCGTTTACGAATCCTTTCCTTAAATTGCATAAGTTCATCTTCAAATGACTTTTTGTAATCAATTTCGGCAACTTTTATTTTTGAGAAAAAGGCATCCACACATGCTCTAGGATCGTAATCAAGCTGTTTAGCCAATTCTAAAATGTACTGCATACAAATTGTTTGATGCGCAACGTGGCTCATTAGCTCATGTTTCTACAAGAAAAGTATGAGTTGCTGTAATAGCTCTATCTTGATGTGTTACTTATTTGAATATTTGTACAATGTAATATATTGAAAATCTTAGTACTTCTTATGTTATTAAATAACGGCATCTGAACTTAAAGAATCAGCATAACATTTTCACTGCATAATATGAAACCATTTTGATATTGCCCTTCGTCCCCATAATCAACGTAAACTTGGCAGTATTTATTTTAAAATGAAAATTACTTTTTTCCCAAATCAAATTACCCTGACTTTGCCAGTGTTACATTAATTTTTTAGTTTATTATAAACTGAAAAAGTAATTTGCATTTGCATAATATTCATCTTTTGATGTTACACTGTTACAATTTGCTTATAGTTTCATAAATTAATACAAGTATAGTAGCATCTTAATTTAGACACCTGACAATTTGTAGTAAAGTTATCAAATTTTTTTACTGCTAAAGATTTAATTTGAGTGGTACAATAAACTTACCTCTTCCATTTCCAAATTAATACACCAAATAACAAGATAGTTGGCAGTATTCTCACAAACTAAATGGTTGTGAGATTTCAAAAATTCTCTTGAATCATCATATTTTCTTAACATACCAAAATGTTTAAGATCTTTCTCATTCTCCTTTATAAACTGTTTCATCCTTTTTTCTTTTTCTTCTTCAGTCATTTCTTCTTTTGGCGGGTGTTGAGGTTTTTTATTTATCACAGTTTTGGCAAAACCTGGTTTACTGATTGTATCAACATTCCAAGGCTGTAACTAATTTTAGAGCAGAGGGATGTTATTACACATATTATTTACTAGTTATCAAATGAATAGTTTATAAGTAAAAAAAAACTAATAGTAAGAACTTACTTTTTCTTTCTTATCAAATTCTTGTATTTCTTTCTTAACACTCTCAGCTTCTTTTTCCAAATCTTTCACTTTCTGTTCTAAATCTGTTACAGCTTTGTTTGCCTCTTTGGCTTCTTTTAACTCTTGTTTTACTTCATTTAATTTCTTGTCATTTGCTGCCTTTTTCTTCTCAAGACCTTCCTTCTGACGTTTACTTTCTTCCATGCGTTCTACCCTGGCTTGATGCCTCCATCGAAAAAGTGAAGGAGTATCAATATTTGGATGAGTTTCGTCTTCATCATCTGATACCTGGAGAAAAATTATTAAAATCCAGCAATTTAATTAAATAAGTAAAGCTAAGATGTTTCAACTTTGATAAATAAGGTTGCCTCTTAAATTTTGTATTTGCTGAAATTGGGAAAAAACAATATATAATTTACTATTGTACACTAACATGTAAAAAACATAGTTCCAATCATTTAATAGGCTTGTTCATAAAGAAATGACAAACTAGTTAGCTCCACTAGAATTTGCAGAAACAACCAGGTGACAAAAAAGTGTTTTTGGTGAACTCATTGGAGCCGACTAGGTCTCGCATTGTTCTGTGGACATGGCTATTGCAGTATTTTTTTTTATTCAATCCAAAATTATCTAGCAATAAAAAATATTAAACTAGGGACTAATTATCATACTTAAAAGGGAAATAATTTTTGTTGCTTTAGAATAATAATAATACCCTATTTTTTAATTAGTCTTTGTTTTTTAAATTATGTTAAATGTCACATAGGTGATACACTATTACTGCCCTCGAATCATTGGCAGGAACAGCTCGGAGCTGTACAGGTGCAAGAAGCCCTTGCTTTATTCAAGTAATGCATAATGGCTCGGCGCTTGTCAGATCTGCTTTCCCCTTACCCCTCAAGCACAGATAAAAATGTTTGGTGTATACAGCCCTAGCAGCAATCAGTTATCATTTTTAGATGCAATTTTTGGGTAAAAAACATTTTATACATGAAATGGAGACACAAAAACACGATTATTTCACAAGATATTGGACTTACGTTTATAGTTTTTTTAACGAATTGCGAAATATTTATGGCCGAAAATGCCATGACACCAGACAAAACTCAAAACTAATAAAATAATATTTTTACCTTTTTGTCTTCAATATGTTTTGCTATGAATATTAAAAACACAAATTCCAAAAAAAAAAAATTTGTAGGTTATTTACCATTCAAATTAACACTTTAACCACTTTATTCAGATTGCTCGGAGCTACTCAGGGTTTGATGCACCTGAGCTAAAAACTCTTGAATCGAGGGCAGTAAATGGGGTACAATATGACCATATAGCTTTAACTATCAATATAAAATAACTTTAATAACTTCACCTCAAGAAGATCTGGAAGTTTGAAGCTGGTTAAATTTTATTATATTAACACTGAAAGCATGTGTAAATATTCCAACATGAAACGGTTTTTAGTTGACTGGACTTCCTCATAAAAAGCTTCAAATTTCGTGCCTGAGCCAAATTTTGGTAATTCTTAAGCAAGAAAGTTTAAAGTTGTACTTCAGGCCGCCGTAAGGCCTGTTGGAAATCGCCGATCTATATACAATTATATTTTCTAGTTACCTAATCTTCCAAGTATTATTGTATTTTCACTAAAAAAAAGGCTTTTGTTGCTGAAGCAAATAGTTCTCCAATGTACTTGGAATATTTTTGCCTTTACCAGGGAATTTATAAAGTCCCAAACTAATATAAAATATAGGTGGGTAAGCAAAAATAAAATGTGCCAAATCTAGCCGGTATTACCTCAATATTTTTCCACTTGCTATAATCCACCATTGTTCATAAATAAAATTTTCACAACGAGAAAAATGGTTAATTTGGATTTTCTAGAAAAATTTAACCAATTTTTTAAATAAAACTCTGGAAAATATTTACGTTTTGACAGTGTAAGAAACACAAATTTTTGACAGCACACGACCTCTACTCTTTCAATTGACAGGTGTTACGACCCTCCTTTGATTCAAGGTTTGGGTATTATAGTTCCCTAACTGTCTTGTTCTGGGGTAGCTCCGACTAAATTTGAATAAGTTATGGGGTTAAAGTGTTTCTAGCATTTTTTCGTTTTTACCAGGTTATGGGTTAATGGTTATGATTTTGTCATAGATTAGTAACGTTTTTAATGATTTACATAATGGTCAAAAGGGAATACGCAATTTTATTAATTGAAAACTTCAAACTGTTCGAAATTACTTGTGCTGGTGATTTTTATTTCCAATTTTAAATGTTACTAAAATGGAACATAGCGATAGTGATGTAGTAGCGATATTTTTTCACAAAATATAAAAAAAAATACCAATGCCTATTTTGGGACTGGCCACCACTTTCGATTTTTAAAAAATTTTCTGGTGGAGGCCCCTAAACAAATATTTTTAAGATCATCGAAAAAGACTGGATGAAGTTCATCAGAAAACACGGCAAAAGAAAAGTAACTTTCCTCTTAAAAAAAAATAATATATAAACATTAAATTATAATTTGTCTCGATACCAAAGTTTAGAGTAAGCTAAAACCACGTTGCCGTTTTTCTTTACCGCATCACAAAAATTGCGCTAAAACGTGGTTGGTAACGAATTTGGTAACCAAACCGCATTTCTTCTAAGGGTGAGTTCAGACTACAAGAAAAATCAGTTAGTTTGGATTGTATGACTGTTGATGGCGTTTCCGAAACGCATTTTTGATTTTTCAGAGAAAATACAAGTTTTTATAAATTGGTCTGCTAAAATTTGTGCAAAAGTAAATGAAATATATTATATGCAATATGTTCTAATCAGTTCTATTCAAAATAAATACCTAAGATCGGTGTTTTAACTGAAATAAAAGTGCTTTATGAAGTGACGCTTTGCGTATTTTTTTTAGTTTTTCGAAAAAGTTTTTCTTTTCATTTTTTTTCTTTTTTTATCTACAGCTGAGAATGAACTATAATTTTTATTGTGATGTTTATTACAGTAACGATACTTTTTTCTGACATTATTCCATGCCTGTATGGAATTTTTTTGTAAGTGATATTTATTGGAATAAATAAAGACATATATATATATATATATATATATATATATATATATATATATATATATATATATATATATATATATATATATATATATATATGATTCAGTATTAATCCGGGAATACATCCGTTCGTTGGTTTGGTTTCCTGTAGAAATTTGCAGACGTTTCGCCAAAATCCCATTTGGCATCTTCTGTGCTTGGTGGTTGTAGATCAGTTGATCTACAACCACCAAGCACAGAAGATGCCAAATGGGATTTTGGCGAAACGTCTGCAAATTTCTACAGGAAACCAAACCAACGAACGGATGTATTCCCGGATTAATACTGAATCACATGTTCCCATCCGTGAAACACTACGCAACAACATATATATATATATATATATATATATATATATATATATATATATATATATATATATATATATATATATATATATATATATATATATATATATATATATATATATATATATATATATATATATATATGAAGGAAAAGTGGTCACGACTGACTAGTGAAAGAAAAAATGTTAAAAAGTGTGAGGGGTTACAGTCTCTTATGGTTACGGCAATTATTTCTTGTATTTTAGCTATTTCACGAACTCGCCTAGTGGCTAGTCGATTTAAATAAACCAGAATACAGCTGGATAAATGAATTGCAGCACAGAAAGACACCAACCAAATTTCATTTCCTGTGATTCATTAAGTAACAGTAAACAGCGAAACTGAGGATATTGGCTATATTCTTTTGAGTAATTATCAATTGATCAAAGTGAACAAAGTGAAACTGATAACTTCATGTTCTATTGAATATGCATATACTTGTCATTGGGCTGAAGTGATCATGATTACTTCAAGTGAAAGTGATAATGACTCAAAAGAATAGACCTATTTCATCTTTAGTCATGATTATCAAGTGTGAATCCGCCCTTTTCTATACCGGATCACGTGTTTTAACATATTAATACCTACTACTTTTGACGAAGCATTAACCACATATCAGTAAAAAATGGTTCAAAAAACAAAACAAACATAGTTTCTTACAGTTTTGAGTTTTATAATAATTGATAGTGCTAAATGACATCTATTTTTAGTCATTTTGAATTCAAATATAATTTACCACCTTATTTATACCTTCAAAATTAAAATAAAACTGCAACAATTATGGATTTGCTTGGATCTATTATGCAGTCCATGGATAAACCTCCATCTCTAAGTGAAAAAGAAAGATCTCTCTTAAAAAGTAAGTTTTGTAATTATTTTAAATATACGTTTTTATCGGCTTCAATCAATAAATAAGAATGTTTAAGAGTCACAAATAGATGTTTTATTAGTGCCAAAAAGCCACAAATTAAGTGTATTATAAATACTTTTTTAGAAGATTTGTAGGAATTCGCCGAGTAGAACAATTTCTTCTCAAAATTACTCTTCAATCTCTAATTTAATGCATGTTAATAGGATCGAATTCAATAAAATTTATTGATAATATTGTTTTACAACAATATGAAATGTCTATAACTAAGAATAGTTTAGATTGATAACATTACACATTGAATGCACCTTCAGCTCATGCAATTTCAGAATTTTATAGAATATTATAGGGGAATTAGTTAGACAACAGTAATAAACAAAGGTTTCAGACCTTTGGTGTATTCTGAAAAAAATAATTTATTTGTTTTAGAAAAAAGGGAAGAAATAGAAAGAAAGCAAAATGAGGATAAAGAAAGATTAAAAAGATATAAGGAAAGGGTTGAAGCTAAGTTAGAGAGCTACTTTAAAGACCCAAAGAACACTATGCTTAAGTTTGAATCCATGGACCAGATATGTCGTAGTATAGTGTAAGTACATAGTTAATAATCTAAGAATCATTAAAGTTGCAAATGATGGGAAAATAACAAAATAGACAGTTAGACACATAATCTTTAAAGTTTAACTAGATAAATGGCACTGCTAGATTTGTAAGTCAAAGTTTAGATAAATCAGATTATGCCAGTTAATGAACTATATTTTTGTTTATTATTTGGTTCTTTTTGAGATATTAATATTTTTAACTACATTTGATACTTTTTAACATTTAGAACAAAGCTACATCTTATTTTTGTGGTTTCTTTTTCTGTAGTAAGTAAGTATTTTTGTTGTAGAATTCCAGTTCCTAATTTTTTTTTAGAAAATTGTTTTGTTGGTAATTGTTACAATTTTATTTTTTAATTTTATTAAATTGGGCATGATATTTGTGTAACCCTTTCAAACAATTGAATGAATAAGAAAGATTTTTTTTTTCCGTTAAAGATGTTGGTTGTATTATGCTTTTATATTTTGTAAATTTGAAAATTATCCACAATAATTATTTAAATAAGCAGACCAAAGAAGTTTCAGGCTAAATTTCTTTTTAATTTAAATTATGAACAAATGACTGATTTTGTTTTGTAGGTAAGTAAAGTGTAGATTTAATTTTTTATTATTTTAAATAATTATTGTAAAAAAAGATTAATCAAATTGGAATACTTTAAGTATCTTTACTGAATTGATCTGGGAGGACTTGAGATAATACAAATAAATATTGAAAATTATAAACAAATTAGTATACTCAATTCACTTGCAAAGATATTTGAAATGATCTTTTCTGATGATATTGTAAACAACATAACAGATAAAATAGTTGACCAAGAGCATGAATTGCCACCCACAATTGCAGTATAATTAATAAAATTTTTCGGAGCTTGGTTTTGTGTTTAGAAATACAAGTCAGTTTAATAATCATAATAAAACAATAAAATTGTATAATGCACTTGTTCGTCCTCATCTAGAATAGGCATCTAATATATGGTCTCCTAGTGGAAATGTGCATTGTGATGCTATTAAAAAAAAAAGGTTTTTGAGATATTTGTACTTATATTTATATCTGATCTCTTATAGCAATAGGTTAAAAGCTTTAAATTTCAAACCCTTCAGAAAAGAAGGCAAATTCCATTTGTGATATTTGTTTATTGTATTTTCAACAATATGAGGTTTAACGATTGTTTTTTGATTAATTATATACCTCTTCATGTACCTAAGATAGGATTAAGGATAAAAAAGTAAAAATTGTTTCATGGCTTCATTGGTGGTAGTCTTTCTCCAATGAACTTTATGTTAACTGAGTGCGACACACTATATAAGAATAATGAAATTTACTGTATTAATTGTTCCAAGGAATTGCTGTTTATTCAGGTATTCTCTGTTCTAGGTTAGTTAAGTCTGTCAAAACTTCTCTTACTTATAATTACCTTGTGACATGTTATGTTTAGGTGTTTGTGAGAGTATCAATAAATAAATAAATATAGTTTGTGTGTGTCAAAAAAGTCCCATGGATATCATACATCAGTTAACATTTAAACTGGAAACCTAAATTAAAACTAGTTTATTAAAATTGTCGCATTTTAGAGATTTGTCTGGCTTCAGTAAGAAACATATTAAAAATGTGTTAAATCATTAATTTAAAGTTAAAAATAACTGCACTACTTGTTGTCAATAAATAAGATCTATTTAAAAATATAATGCTACATCATGCTAGAGCTTTACAAAACTTGTGTTTTGGTATATATTTTTATTACTTAAAATCTTTTGGAGGTTTAAAATCGATAATATCATTAAATCTTATCAATTAATTGTGATTTCTAAATTTTAAACAAGTAATTTATGAATTTTTAAATCTATAAAGTCATAATAAAGTTTTATGAAGTATAATATTTACGAATTTCTTAAATTTCGAACTTTTACCGCAATCTATTGCAAAATAACAAAGTTATTTTGGTATTTTACAATCGATTGTGGTAAAATCACGAAATTTACGCAGTAGCGCTTAGTAGTCGAATTATAATTTGGCAAGTTTAAGTAAATCACATCCTAACGCACTTTTCTAAAGTTTGTTGGGCTGTACCATTATGTAATATTTAAGTTATGAGTGGATTGGTAGTAAAATATTAAAAATATGTATTTTAAATTACAGATTTATTGTAATACAAGTTTGATTTGTTTTTAAGTAACAGCTGGTGATGCAAAATAAATCAACTTGTTTAAATGTTGTTTTAAGCACAATTGTTTGAAGATTCAAATTTTATTTCAGACATGAAGCTGCTGAATCTCAAAATTTGTTATCATACGCATTTGGGACTGATGGCGTTGATAGATATATTAGGGTATATCAAAGAGATCATGCACCTTGTGAAGATGAAATAGCAGCTAGAAGAAGGGGTGAACCTTGGAATGAAGAAATAAAGCAACGCCTTCTTAAAAATGTGAGTGCTTATATTAGCTATCTACATGAATGGAGAGATCTGTATCGAACGGGTCATTGAGTAAACTGTAGAAATAATATGCTTCAGTAGCTTTACTTCAATTTTAATTTGAAATTATTGAAACCCATCATATTCAACAATAAAAAGTTTTTATACATAAGCTTTTGCGTGCCATCCAAATTTAGCGCTGTTCTTTTAATAGCTAGATTCTCATCCGATTTTTTAATTCGTTTTTTTTTTTGTTTAGTTTTAAGCATATAAAATGTGACAAACGCGGAGATGATTTTTCTTTTTCCAACTTATTGTACAATGACTAAAATGTGGTCGGACTTGCATTGTCTTTATTTTTATATTTACGACGTTTCGATTAGGTTGTATCTCTAATCGTTATCAAGTATAAACTGAATGTTTTGTCTTAAGACTGTGAGCTTATATAGGAACCTGTGTCCATTGAAGCGCAACGTTTCGCTTCACTGTACACACCTCAGTGATTTGATGTTACAAAATAGTGGTTGCCAAAGATTAGGTATCTCAACACTCGGTTTACTGAAGATTCCATTATTGTTTTTAATGTAAGCTGCTTCTATAAATTTTCTTTTTTTTTTTATATTGGGTTCCATATATATTGCCACAGCCTCAGACCATTTTATATGGTGTTGTTTATCCCTGGAGTGTTCTGCAATACCTGATCTCGACGTTTCCCCTTTTTGTGTATGAGTTTTATGTTCCTTAATTCTAACTTCTAGCGGTCGTTTGGTTTCTGCAATATACATTTCACTGCACTCACATGGAACTTTGTAAACACATTCTTTCATATCGGTAGTTTTAGGTTTTGTTTTTGTTAAATGAGCTCTAAGGGTATTTCCTGATTTAAAGGCTGTTTTTATATTATAACTACTGATAATTCGTCTTATTTTCTCCGACGTTCCCTTAATGTACGGAATTGTGAAGAAGGAATGTGTTTCTTGCTGTCCAGTGTTCGTTGTTCTTTTTCTTTCACAGCACACATAAGAACAAATCCTACCTAAACTACATCAGCAAAAAATAGGTTGGGGCCAAGAGGGCGGGGGGGGGGGGGGTCAAAGTTGGATAAAACAGTTTTTTTGAATCTACAAGCCAAGGAACGCATTTTGGAAAAAAGTTTCAAAAAGAAGTGGAGATTTTAAAAATCTACAATTTGAGTTTTTGTGCGATCATTTTCGTCAATTTGTTATTGCAAAAATGCCAAAAAATTCTTAAAATCGGCTATTTGTTTCATATCAATTCTTTATTGCAAAATTAACTTTTTTTGCACTTTTTTGATTTTAAAGGGAAGATCTCATTATTTTGAACAAAATGATATTTTGTAATAGAAATCAGATAATGTGTTGCTGTGATATTTCTATTTGTTTATCCCAAGACGCAAAATGTTGATTGCTATAACTTTTTTTGAGTGATCATTTTGACCTCCACAAAGACTCAACTTCTTCGTGAAGACCTAAGTTTTTATACCTTGTTAGGGGCAAAAAAAAATTAATTTTAAACCCCTTAAATATCGCCTTAAAAAATGGAGGGTGCCATATGCATAATTTTTTGATCTTCATTAGATTTAAAAAAAAAACGAAATTGGCCCATTTGTTGCTGAAATTTGGCGCTTTATTTTTTTGTAAAAAAATCCCTTGTTTAAGACGATATTTAAGGAGTTGAAAATTAATCTTTTCATTTGCCCCTAACGATATATGATATATGAAAGCTTAAACCTTCATGAAGAGCTTGAACTTTTGTGGTCTTGGGATAAACAATTAGCAATATCTCAGCAACAAATTATCCGATTTACTAATATAGAATATCATTTTGTTCAGAGAGATGAGGGCTTCCCTTTAAAAGAAAAAAGTGCAAGAACAAGTTAATATTGCAATAAATAATTGATATGAAAAAAATGGCTGATTTAGAAGTTCTTTTGGACTTTTTGCTATAAAAAAATTAACAAAAATGATCAAACAGTAATTCAAATTGTAGGTTTTCAAAATCTTTACAACTTTTATTTGAAACTTCTATTTCCAAAATGTCTTCCTTGGCTTGTACATTCGAAAAAGAAGGTTTCACGCCACGCAGCCGTTGGTCGTTCGCTGCTGATGCTTGCGTACTTTTATAGAAGCATGGATTTTAGTTCTCCAGGTTGACGTGAGGTGTTGTAAAAAGGATACAATATATGTTAGCCAGTCTCCGATGTTCATCATCGATCTACCTGACGTTGATGTTGCAATTAGTAGCTATAGCTAGTTGACTTTTTCACAGTTCTTCTAAGTGAAACTGTCTTACTTCGATAAACTCTGAAACAAACAAAATATTTCTCAAAAAGCAATCATCTTGTCTACGCTTTGCATATGGGGAGGCATTTGTCTCAAAGGCAAATCTGTTATACTGCGAGTAGTATTTATAGTTATATTGCAATACTGAACTTATCCTATCAGTATGGTGATTGGTCCTAGAAATTTAACTGCGCATAACGAATTCACAAATACTAACTAAATTCATGAATAGTGAGAGTTGATTGTATATGCAAGCCTTTTTTGATTTTAGAGGGAACTTCAGAAGATTGAGGAGTTGGAGTCGTCAAAAACTAAACGGAAAAAAATTGTTCCAAATAGTAATTATAAGGATAAATACGCTCATCTTATTGGCCAAGATGCAGCACTTGACGCCGCCAAGAAGACAGAAACAAACAAATCATATGGTTTTGGTAAGATACTTTTTAGGATTGTATTGTAGGATAAGTATCGTGCACTAAGGTGGCGTGATAGCGGCGTGGTGATTAAGTGGCAGATGAGACCACTAAAGCCCATATAAACAAACGCGGTCGCGCCTATAAAAGTGAGGTGGCGGTGAGGTAAAGTGCCACTAGCTCCCGACAAGTTTTTAGTTTTATAGTGGCAAGTACTTCTTTGCTGCAACTCAATTTAGTAAATATTATTGTTGGTTTACTAGAAGAGAGTAAATCTGTAGTGAAACTTCGTCTTCAGCATGTAGCAATTACATTTCATCTCTAATGGAGAAAGCTGATTCATATTCAACTTAATATGACGTTTAGTGTTCAATACTACATCTACAAATCGACCAATATATACTATTACTTTGTGTTATTTTGAATACACATTAAGTTGCCATTTTATTAAACCCATCGTGATTACTTCAAATTGATAAAACTAATATATTGAAACGTGATGATGATTCAAAAGAATATGGCTAAAACGTGTGTGGAAAGCATATTTGATTCGGGTAAAAAATGTGTGTCTGATTAACAAAAATATTCATTAACAATGTTATTAATTGTATATCTTAAATTTATTAGAAATCTTTCATCAGAAGACATAATTCTTGAAATTTGAAGCTTTTTGTTTGACTGTAGGGCGTAGATTTTTAGGTAATGTAAAATGACACTTTTGTCATTTGATAAAAAGTTAAAATTTGTGGTCGTTAAGATTTAATGTTTACAAGCACTATACCAGGGTAGCTGTTTATATTTCGGGAATAACTTCAGAGTTCCGTTTTCCAATTTATTATTATCTAAGTACATAAAAGGCAACAGTTCAGGTAGTGCAGTGAACAACAAATACATCTACAAGTCTAAAATAACATCAAATGACAATAAATAACAATAGATCTACAAAAATTTAAAAGCTTATAAAATAACAGAATAAGAATAAAAAGAGAAGAATGTAAAATTTACTCACAGATTGAGAAAGCGCATTATTATTTTAACATCTCAATCAGGTACTTTTTGAAGTAAAGAATTTAACTTGGCTTTTATTACAAATATGCCGGCGACGGTGTTCCGACATAAGTACAAGCTGATTTTCGACCTCTAAAAATTTTTAAGATGTGTTTCGTCCTGACAGTGGTGGCGGACTCGTCAGCGGCTTCCATCGATGCCTTTTCCGGACACCCTTATATACATACTTATCTATTTTTCGGATGTTATATTTAAAGTCATTCCTTCACGAGATCTATAGGTAAGATGTTCCACCGATCGTTCAGAGAACACCACCCCGCCATGACGATGCTTTATTGAAGGCAAAGTGTCTGAGGAATCGTATGAACTAACTGCCATTTAGTGGTCTTTTCTTGTAGTGCCCCAGGTTTAATCAAAGCCCATGACTATGATGACCTTTCGTCGTCGTCGTCGTTGTCCCTGTTCAGGTGTCATGTTGGATATATGCCGGCGGCGATGTTGTGACATAAATACAAGCTGTATACACTTGTATACGTACTTATTTATTTTTCGGATGTTATATTTAAAGTCATTCCTTGACGGGATCTGCAGGTAAAATGTTCCACCTATAGGAGATCGTTCATACAACACCTTGTATATCATCGGTCCGCACTAGTAATCTAAGTCGAGAGGATTAAATTTATTATGAAGAGCCATGAATCTGGTCGTTGTATTATTCTATCCCAAATCTGTCCAGTTATCCTTAAGTAAAAATCCTTCATTGAATCTTGTTATTCGAGAAGGAACTTCAAAATTAAGCATGACAAGCAACTCTGAGCAGCTATTATTAAGTATTTTATGACATAAGGAGACAGCAAATTTGACTCTACGCTTTTCAAGTGAATCCAAACTCCAAATATTTAGACGTTCGAAATGGGAGAGACAATTTTAGCAAAAATTTATCGTTGAAAATGATTTTATCGTTTTTGTATGAGTTTGAACCAATCTAATGAGCATTTTTAACACCGTGAAGATGATGTCGCTGAAACGACGTTTTTGAACGCGCTAATCGCCCCTCCTAGTTAGAAAATCTTTGACCACACATTTTTTTTTCATGTATGGGAACAAAAAGAAATCATCGTGTGCCAAATCAGGACTTTACGGCGGATGTCCCATCAAATTCACGTTTTAAGTGCTCAAAAAGTCACTTGTTTGAACCGAAGTGTGAGAGTTTGCATTGTCACGGTCAAATTTGGTTTGTTTTTCTCAATTCACCAAAAACTTTTTGTCAACAAATGGTTATTTGAACGTTCTACGATGCTCTAAAGGCACGTTTGCGACACGGGTAGTTTTTCCAAAAGAACAGGCGACCATTTGCTTCGTAGAGCTTCGTGAGCGAGGAACATTTGTTGGTTGTGGCCAATGAGGTTGTTTGTGGACAAGGGAAACGTGGGGAGGGGGGTAATAGTTCATAGAGATTTGCTTATAAATGATCAAATTTTTGGGACAATACACAAACCTAGGTATACTGTTTTTAGTTCACTCACTCTATCAAACACTAAAAATATTATGAACCCTATTGGACATCACAGCGTTTCATGGGCTATTCACGATAATCGGTAAACTTCTAGTAATAGCTTTTAACGTGATTGCCGAACTTAACACATTATCGTATTGTTTGGGAATGTTACTATTTTTTGAGTTGAAGGATCGAATCGTTTTAACGATACTGTCCTCATGCTAGATATACAAAGTTACGGTCTAACCAAACAAACAATTCATTTAAAGAAAAAGAATTGTGTCAAATTGATAACGTACTTTAAAGTCACTATTGGTCACCATACTTGTCAAATACCATTTTGGCAACGTCGATTGAACTATGACGCATTGTTGTCGGTTGTCAAAATATAAACAAAATTTGTCCATTTGATAAAATGTCATTGGTTTAGGCTTATCCTGGAAGACTTATGTGGTCGATTGCATTTTAATTTCGGGTTCGTACTCATACATTCAAGACTTGTTACCTGTCATGATTTTGTAAATATTTCTTGAAGCTCCGCGATTGTATTTTTTTTTGAGAATTTTCTTGCTGCAATCAACACAAGTCTTTTTTTTAGCGATTGTCAAATAATGCGGGATCCAACACACGGCCAAATGTTCGTGCAATATATTATATCGCATACTGATGAGTTTGTCGGTGGACTCTTATTGAGATAGCCCACGTTGAAATTTCTGAAAGATAATCGCACAACAATGTTTCATTTCATATTTTGTCCGTATATCAAAACACTCTGACTACTTATAATGTCGAAAATGTCAGACTTTACAGTGGATATGTCGGATGACACCTAGCCAGTATTGCCAGTTACCGAAATATAAATGGCCACCCTGATATATAAATTCCGTATTTTCTGTTCTGTCTGTGGATAAGTTCAATGAAGTTTTTTCTGGGCTAATTTTGTATATTAAGGTTAGGAAGTATACAATAAAAGAGCATTCTCATTCTGTGACTAAGACATTTTTCAAACTTGTAAATTGGTGGTAAGATGAATTGTTATCACAGCTATTTTTACAATTTTTATGCCATTCAACACCCCTTTACCTCGCCACTACCACACCATTTCAGTGCTTGCCGTGCCTTGGAGAGAAATTGGGACATATTAATAAGGCAAAGTGGTTAAATAAAGCTAGAATGATTACCTTAGCTGAGACTTTGCTTATAACTCTTTTACCTTATTTAACAAAATTTGACCGTTAATATATATATTTTTCAATGAAAGATCCACGTTTCATGATTATCCACAACTACTGAACTTTAAAATATTATTATATATTATATTTCAGTGCCCAGTGAAAATAAAAAAGACAACCGATCCATTGAACAAACTCTGGCCGATCTGAAAGCAAAACGTCGAAAACTTAATGAGGAAAACAAAGAAGCGAATTAAGCTGTTTCAAGTTTGGTTAATCAGTCTGATAATTTAACAAAAACGTATTTTAGGTATCGTTGTATTTCATTAGTACCAATTGTATTATTGGTTATTGCAAATATTGCAAATAATTTTCGTAGAAGTAGTTTATTGTCTATGGACAGATAATATTGACTAATTTTAGTTAAAAAAAATAATTCAACTGAAAAAATGATTATCAGGATCCGTAGTAAAATTAACCATCATGGTCAATATCGGAGCTTTATTATATACATTTAAAATAAGTACTGATAATGGCTCATAAAAACAATGAGTAGAATATGATCCCAACAATATGAAACAGCAATATTGAAATCGCATAAGTTCCTCGTTCTCTGTGCGTAGACCCTAATTGCTTAAATTTTATTTGTTATTTTGAACGGGCTCGAGTATGGTAATAGTTACATATTTTTCCCAAAAAATTTATTAGCGATAAATAATAAACTTTCAATAAAAGTCCGTCTTTATATTTAAAGCATGATATAAAGATAAGGAACATAATCCTAACATTTTGTTTACAAAATCTATAGACATGTAAAGATATAGACCGCAGGTACCATAGAAGCGCGTTGGCTCTGGCTTAGAACGAGAAAGCGAAATAGGTCTGTAGTACCTTTTTCTGTTCTTCTTGTCGGCGAAGCTGTGAGTCGCATACACGCGTACCCCCCTCGTTTGACAGTCACAACCAACCAGAAAAAGATATTTCTTACCATATTTTCAACCTTTTGGAGGTATTTAAATCTTTCTGTTTTTTGAATAGGAAAAATGTCATTATACGAATTCTTTGTACATGTTATCAAACGAATATATTGCATTATAGCAAACTCTTTTTTTCCTAATAATGGAAAAATTGTTGAATTTATAAACATTCTATCGGCGTTTGCCGATTTCCCGTATTAAGATTACCCTTGGCACTTATCCCTTCGGTTTTATTTACCTAACCATGGTAAGATTTCTTTGACAGATTTATTTAAAAATGTTAAAGGGGGTACGACCTTTTTAGTTTATGTCACCATAAATTATCTGGGTTTATATTTAAAAAACAACATTTACACAACTCAAAAGTAATAAAACTGGCTGTTTGATAATTGATTATTTTTTCCTTTGTGGATAACGGATTTTGGGTGGTAATTTAAGATATTCTTTTTATCAGTTCTCTGGTTAAAATCCATATACAGAGTGATTACTTAATTTGGAATATACTTTACGTCAAACAATATGTAATAAGATTATTCATAATTAATATTTGTTCTTTAACACAGACACCAATAGTGTTTGTCCCTCCCGCATTTGTTCAAAAAATATTTTGGGAACTAGGAGATAGACTTATGGGATTTATATATATATATATATATATATATATATATATATATATATATATATATATATATATGTCCTTTAATGTTTGGATCATATATTGTTCAATATGCTCAGTATTTATTTTATATGTATATGATTTTATTGATTTTTTGTTAAGTTGCTGAGATCACTGGTAAGTTTTTTCTAACATCTATCTAAATGTTCCGGTAATAAAGTTAGACTGCTGTAAGTAGGTAACTAATAAATTATGTGTCTTTTGATTTCAAAAATACTTTGACTTTTTTCGATTTTTTCGATTGCTACTTTTTGCTTTTTTATTATGTATGGAACTGAATAAAAATAAATATCATTCTTGTAGTGTTTTATTTCCTACTCATGCCACGGTGAAGCCGCAAATCCTGGTAATATCATAAATAAAATATTTATAGATCCGCAAAGCTTAATCCCAAAAACGGCAAATTTACGACAATATACTTTGACTTTTTTCGATTGCTACTTTTTGCTTTTTTATTATGTATGGAACTGAATAAAAAAAATATCATTCTTGTAGTGTTTTATTTCCTACTCATGTCACGGTAAAGCCGCAAATCCTGGAAATATCATAGATAAAATATTTATAGATCCGCAAAGCGTAATCCCAAAAACGGCAAATCTACGACAATAAAATGTAAACATCCTAAAACAGATGTCGGCATGCGCACTACAAAATGATCAGGTGACCATCGACAGGACCGAACTTCGAAAATCTATTTAGTTAGTTCAATTAGTCATAAATGGTCTCTAAATGAAGCAAGTTATCAAAGTTACAATCTTTAGTAAAGAAGTCAGTCTCGTGTAACTTTCTTGTTCTGGGAGTTATATCATATGGGCACAAATAATATCTGAAGCAGAAGGGAATAATCCGATCAGTGTACCGATGGGAGTTAGTTTAGTCATTTCTTATACTGTAAAAGTAAAATTGTGAAAAAATGTATCTTACTATTTCTCTAATCTATTGTTTCCGTCTGTGTGCGTTAACTTTCTTGTTGTGGGATGGGAGTGAATAATTAACATTTTTAAGGTTCGGCAATTTATTCTCTAATTATGAAAAAATACTTACCATCTTTTCCTTATCTTTTTTTTTTAATTTTTTAAGAAAATATTGATACGAAATGAGTTTTTGAACGGATATGCAGGATTTGAAAATAATTTTATATAATAATATTTTCCTGCTGTAATGGTGAACGGAGCATATATTTTCTTATCTCATTAATTTTTTCGACAAAATGATGAAAATGTTATTTCAAATAAAATAAGCGAACAAGGTCATTGCTGGGGGTGAATAAAAAAAATATACCAACAAAAGAAAATCACATTTGTTTAACTTATTTCGTAATATTTTGCTTCTGTTAATATATTAATGAATTTTTTATTTGACGATTTCAAAGTGAGGATTTTCATGACATGCTCATGACAATTTCATAAAATGAGTACGGACATAACTAATCTGAATTTATTTCCAAAACCAGTATTAATAATGAACAACGCTTTTTAACGTCATGTCCTCAATCTTCAGATATACAAAATTATAAATCAGATTGGCTGCAGAACAAAAAAAAACATTTGAGCTGGTTGGAAACATCGGTTAAATATAGGTACATGAAGTTATGCAAGAATATGGACATTGTTCAAATTAGTAACTGGAAAAAAGTCGTTGGCAATTTGGAAAAATAATTCAAACAGAGCTTAGAAATTATAGAGCCAATAGCCGATTCTGGCTAAAATATAAACCTTGTACTGAAGTATTTTATGTATATAACAAAATAATAATACATTATAATTATTGTAAGTTATATATGTATGTTTTAAAATATTCCAACTTCATTTTGAGGAAGTATGTCTTTATTCATAATCATACTTACTTGCATTGCCAAATAAATATATTTTGAAATAAATCGTTAGTTTTTATTTATGTAAGTAATGTAATAAATGGAGAAATTATACCATTTCTTGACATATTGATGAATGTACTTTTTTCATATGATAGAATAAACTATTCTATGGTTTGGTGCGAATTTTCAGATTTTTTTTTAAGAATTGACTGTTTAAAAGTTCAGTTTATCTGTTGGTAATCATTTGGAAAGTGCCAGAAATATATCATACTACATGTTTTGGAAATTTAATGTTATACGAAAACAACGTAAATCCAAAAACGTTGTAAAGGAACACTATTTTTTACTCTATAGAGAAAAAGGAAACTAAAACAAATAAAATATGTACACATTACATTATATTAAATAAAAACACAAAAACAAATAAAATAAATCACTTAAAACGCTATAAATCCGTTTAAATCGCACGTAACTTACAAAGTAAAAATAAATACAAAAATGGCGTTAAGCCGATACTGTGCTGTTTACGGATGGCACTACGAAACAACCGATCGATAACAGGAAGTCGTTTATGCGCATGCCCTTATCTGGTCAGCATCCAAAAATATGACTGCCGCCCGATGTGCAGAAACGCATTTTTTCGCCCATGGTTGGCCATTTTTTGGCTTTAGCAGCCGACAAGAGTAGGGATCCATAGTAGAAGTCAGTGGGTAACATTGATAAGTATAATTTTTCATTGCTTGAAATAATACCAGTAATGTGAATTACACAAATATTGTTGTGATCTGGCTTTAATTTGTTGTTAGGCCATTGGAATAAAAAATTAAAATAGTTTTACTCTTCAGAAGGAAAGCTTTCACGGCTTTGGTCAAGTCGAAAATCATGTTTTTTGGATTTAGACCGTGTCATATTGGAATTATTATCCGACGCTTCGCTTACGATTGCACGAGGTAGATTAGGATACTGAATGTTCTAATCTCGTGGAGTAAAGGTCTCTGAAGATGTCTCGTGCAGTCGTAGGCGAAACGTCGGATAATAATTTTAATTTGACATTGAATGTTCTAATCTCGTGGAGTAAGAATTCCTGAAGATGCCTCGTGCAATCGTAGGTGAAACGTCGGATAATAATTCCAATTTGACACAGTCTAAGGCCAAGAACCATGCTTTTCAGTTTTACTGTTCTTTAACCAAAATTTAGTTTATTATCATGTGTAATTGGTCAAATTCAAATTTAATTACTATTCGAAAATGAAATGACCGACAGCCCTAAAATTTTGTACACAGATTCGTTGGGCTTCGTACTACATGCTTTCTTGGTTGAACGAGAGATGGCGCTATTTGTTTCAATGGAAAATTAGTACGGGGACTTTTCAGACATACTTGTGTATATCGTTTCCGCATCTGGTATTGTAGTTATACTGTTGGTAGATTCTTGTAAGTCTATCCACATTCCTCAATCAATCTGATTTTTAATAATCCCAATTAATAGTATACTGTTGACCACTGTAACATTTTTCTCGCAATATGAAAAGCACGTATAACAATTTGTAATGTTTGGTCAAAATTGTGCTTTTTTACTTCAGCAAATTTGAAAGCTATTTTTCTCACCATCTCTATACTTAAGCCATAAAATAGTTTACTGCATTTTAAAATGTGTTCACCTAATTCTTTTTCTTGGTCTTCAGAAAATATAGCCTTTCTTCCACTTTTTGGGGTCTTTATAATTTCTTTATTAAGATGGTCGTGTATAGTGCTTTTTGGTATAGAGTAAACGATAGCTGCTTTTCCTAATGAAAGTTTTTTGTTCTTGACCTGAATAGCTTTTTGTAAATCTTCTAATTTGTATTTGGTCTCCGTCTTTCTTTGGTAATTTCGAGGCATCTGAAATATAAAAAGGTTTAGATAGGTTTACAAAAAATTATTCGAGTAGGTTTATAAAAAGTCTATATAACTGGGTATTCGGCCTATAATAACCCATATAGGGGTAATTGCGGATGTCTGTGATTACCCCACACAAATCGTCCGCCATTACCCGACACACATCCTATGTTTAGCTTGAAATAATATACACGTATTCAATTTTACTAAAAAATAAGATGAACATGTTGAAAAATAATCGACTTAACTTAC
This sequence comes from Diaprepes abbreviatus, assembly GCA_034092305.1. Classification (NCBI taxonomy): domain Eukaryota; kingdom Metazoa; phylum Arthropoda; class Insecta; order Coleoptera; family Curculionidae; genus Diaprepes; species Diaprepes abbreviatus. The sequence continues at coordinate 2,039,996 of JASJET010000338.1, read as the reverse complement.
CTTGTACGGCGAACGCGACCTCACCTCACCGTTCACTGTTCGGCACTGCATTCGGGCGCGACTCGCGATTGTGGCGGGTAAAATATCTACTACTTTTTTCTAACATAGCTATACTGGCGTGTCCGCCATTACCTGCTCTCTCCCCTACCAGAGGAAGCATTTGCTCCATCAGTTTTAACGGAAATTCTATATTCTCAAATTTGTGTAGAGATTTTATAGGTCCCTATTGTTAGACGATGACTCTGATAACGATAGACTAATTCGTGTAGAGGAATAGGAATAGGATCTAGTAATTCAGTAAACTGATGAAAATATTGATTAAGTATAGCGCGTTCAGCTTCAGGGCGTTATCTCCTATGACTCTAGGATGCTAAATCATTCTTTTGCTCGACAAATAATTATATCACAAACTTCTTTGGCTTCCCGAGAAAACTAAGTGGAATCATCGAGCTTACGTCATGTTGAAGTAGACAGAGATGGCTCAACGTCGTTTGAAGTAATATTATTTCTAATTTCTGTTAATTTTGATTCAAATGATATCATATTTTTATTTGCGATAACAGCGTCAATTAGTCTTGTTGGAAACTTAATAAAAAATAAATCAACTCGAGGCATTATTTTGTAAAATAAGTTTAATCATGCTTTTAAGAATTTTGACATACCCTGATGATTGGTTCGTCGTACTAACGTTTCTACTGCCATCTAATATTTTTTCCATTGTCTCTAGAATGCTTTCTTTATATTCGAATACGATACAATAACCCTAGAAATAAAACTCTATTCCTTGTGTTCTGATTTAATTGCACCCTAATAAATGTTTCTTTTAAATATATTTTTTATAAAAACCGCTAATGTAGTACTGTTTCTCGTATTATTAAAATACTTAAATGTTGCTAAAGTTGAATAAATATAAGTTACAAGCTATATTACATGTGTTATGAAGTTAGAATTTTTTTTGTAATAAATGTTGATTTACTACATTATTTTTGTGCTGTAACAAATAAAGAGAATGTGACTTTTATGTTTTAGCACGATATCCATTTCTAATGAATCTATTTTTTCATTATGGCCACAATTATTTAAAAGTGAGGTATTAAATACTGTATTTTTAACAACGACCAAAAGAGGGTTTGTTAAATAATAGTACCAACATGTAAAGTATCAATAATATAATTTCCTAATTAATATTTTGCATTCTGAAACTTATATTAATTACATCCTCTCTCATACGTTATTTATTTTGTTTGAATAGAAAATAGGAGAATAAATGGATTTAAAGTTAAGCGGAGTTTAATTGCCTGGGTTATTTTCACGTCATAACTGATGACGAAACTTGAATATATTCGTATGAGTCGTCAACTAAGCAACACTCCACTGTTTGGATATATTAAGATCAATCGAAACCTTCAAAAGTTGTTTTTTCTCGAAGCACCTACATGAAAATGATCGCTTGTTTTTTCGATTATAGTAGACATGTCGCAATCATTCGTTTAGAGCAGCGGCTCCCAACCTTTTTCTTCTTGCGAACAATCCCTTCTAAAAACTGGAATAAATTTGCGAACTCCTTGTGTAGATATTCTTCTTCTTCAAGTGCCTTCTCCATTGCGAATGTTGGCAATCATAATAGCTATTTTATTTTTGAGGCAGTTGCTCTAAATAGTTGTTTTGAACTGCATCCAAACCATTCCCTTATGTTTTTTAGCCATGAAATTCGTCGTCGTCCTACGCCTCTTCTGCCACTTATTTTGCCTTGGATTATGAGCCGTAAGATGCTGTACTTTTCTCCCCGCATAATGTGTCCGACATATTGCAGTTTTCTCTGTTTTACTGTTATCTCGACTTCCTTTTCTTTCCCCATTCTTCTCAACACTTCGGTGTTCGCAACTCGATCCACCCACGAAATCCTCTGAATTCTTCTATAGGTCCACATTTCAAAAGAGTTAAGTCTTCTCATTGCCTCTCGATTCAGTGTCCATGCGTCCATTCCATAATAAAGAACACTGTATACGTAACATTTAGTCAGTCGTATTTTCAGGGCTAACGTTAGATCTTTGCTGAAAATTACCTTTGTCGTTCTAATAAAGTTGGCACGTGCTTTCTCGATTCTGGTTTTTATTTCGACGGTATAGTCATTATTTTCTGTTACTAGGGTTCGCAAGTAAGGGTACTTCTTAACTCTTTCTATATGCTGGCCTCCTACCATTAGGGTTTCATTATTATTGGTGTTGTTTTTACTAATTATCATGAACTTGGTCTTTTTCGTATTAAGAGTTAATATTTTATTCATTATTCTTTCTAGGTCTTTCAAACTATCAGCTGTTATTACGGTGTCATCTGCATACCTAATATTGTTGATTAAAACTCCGTTAACTTTTATCCCTACTGTTTCAGATTCAAGACTTTCCAATATGACCTCTTCAGAATAAGCGTTAAATGGTAATGGTGACAATATACCCCCTTGTCTGACTCCCCTTTGTATTTCCACATCTCTGGATATTTCCTGTCCAATCTTTACTGCCGCTCGCTGATTGTAATACAGATTTGATATCAACCTTAAATCTCTTTCATCCAAATTTTTACTTCTGAGAATCTCTATCAGTTTGTCATGCTTGACCCTATCAAAAGCTTTGTTGTAATCTATGAAGCAGACATAGAGGTCCTGATTGATATCTAACCATCCATCTACCCACCCCGTTCCGGAAGCCAAACTGTGTGTCACTAATATCCAGCTCCAATTTGGAATGTATTCTAGCGTGTACAATTTTTAAAAGGGTTTTCAAAGTATGTGGCATGAGACTGATTGTTCTCGATAGTCACTTCATTCTTTTGAATTTGCTTTCTTTGGTAAACATATGAATGTTGATGTTAACATTTCTCGGGGGATAGTTCCTGCCGTGTAAATTGTATTAAATAATCTCACCAATAAATCCAAATTTTTGTCATTGATCAGCTTTAACAACTCACTTGGCATTTCATCTGGACCAACAACTTTATTAGTTTTTATCGACCTTAATGCATAAATGACCTCTGCTTTAGTAATTTCAGGCCCCATGTCACCGCTTAGACTGTTTATAGAAGAATTTTCGTGTCTTTGATCTTCAAATAGTTTTTCTATGTATTCTTTCCACCTGCATAATTTTTGTTGTGTTTCCATAATAATGTTTCCCTCTTTATCTAGCAATACGTTTGAGATTTTTCTCTTTTCTTTCCAGCTGTGTAGATATTAGGAAGACTAAATGAAACAATAAAACTGGATTATTAAAATTAATTTTCCACAGGTCAAAACGAAAAATTTAAACATAGGTGTAAAATATTTACAGACCAACATTAATAAAACTAAAGTGTTAGCTTAACCTTCAAATAAGAATTAATACAAAGTAAATACCATAATACAAAACTTGAAAAATACCTTTAATGGGATATTTGTGTCTGTTTGGTGGAAAAAATTTAAAATTTGGTTCGATGTCTTAAAGTTTGAGTCCTAGATCAGGTTCTGTATTTAACCTGTTGGTATACTTATCTTTCAGGTAAGTGTATGTTGAGAATCATCTCTCACCTTGATATGTTGTATAAAAGAGCAATAAAACTTTATTGTTCTTTTCCACCAAAACACGATACTCATTTCTTACACCGAGCCAAAAATCAATTAAAGAGTGATCTTTAAAAACAGTTTTTAGGGAATTGTCAGATGATAAGTCAACGAGCTATTCTTCTTGCAGTAAAGTTAAAAAGGTAGCCGAAGTTATATCTCCTTGAAAAGGATTACGTATCTAGTTGTTCAATCCAGATATAATAGGTTTATTAGGAATATAATCCTTGTACGTTAATTGAAGTTGCTTGGGATGTTCAGCAATATGAAAAAACCAACTTAAACCGATATCTTAATGCAACGTCACACCATCATCATTCTCGCAAACAATCCATCATAAACTCTTTGGTACATAGAGCACTTTCAATATGTGACGAACAATCACTGGAATTAGAAACAGAAAAACTGACTAATGCACTGAGAGGCAACGGATATTGAGGTGAAGATATAAGACTATATATATATATATATATATATATATATATATATATATATATATATATATATATATATATATATATATATATATATTCCAGATTCTTGAGTCATAGATTATATCATTTTTCCTTTATTTTGTCTTTTCTTGGGTTTAGGTTCTATATTTAACAAAAAAAGCAAAACTAATGACGTTTCGCCCTTTATTTAAGGCATTTTCAAAATTTTTTCCTTCCTAAAAATATTTTTATATAATTAAAACATTCACATAAGAAACATGTCTACAATTTTAAAAAATAAACAAGCCATAAAAGAGTATTTAAATTTTTAAAATTTTTTAAAAATATTTAATTTTACCGGTACACACCTTGACATTTTGCTATTCTGTTACTAAATAAAATTCAAACTTTACATCGTCTACTGAGGATACAGGGAATGCGAATGTGTTTTATTTTTTATATATTTTTTATATTTTCCAATGCACAAAATAACAAAATAAAGTATACGTTTACTTTTATGTTTAAGAGGATATTCAATTTTTGATTCTTATTTGACAGGATCGAATATTTAAAATTTTTGTTTAAATTAGGCTTGTGTAAATGTGGCTCAAATTTCCCATATCTGTTCTGTCGTTAACAGTGTTTTTATCTTTTTTAATTTCAATCATTTCCTTTATTTGTAATTTTTGGTAATTCATATCTTTGTTTTTTATTATGGTACTGTTATAATCAAAAGTATGTTTTTTGCCCTGTGTGTGTTTATTTAACGCTGTTGAGGCGTTTTTCGTATATTTAAGGCCATTTAATTTGTTCTTCAGCAATTGGCTCGTCATGCCTATATATTTTTTGGGATAATTTGTGCAAAGGATCGAATATATTACTATTGATTTATTCATGAGAGGAGTTTTACTTTTTAAATTTGTGAACAATGTATTTAATTTATTATGTGACTTGTGGCATACGATAATATCATGCTTTTTTAAAATGTATTTTATTTTTTCTGACAGCTCACTACTGTAAGGTAATGCTACATATTTTTGTAGTTTCACAAATTAAAAAAGTAAAACTCCTCTCATGAATAAATCAAATGTAATATATTCGATCCCTTGCACAAATTGTCCCAAAAAATATATAGGCATGACGAGTCAAATGCTGAAGAACAGATTAAATGGCCATGAATATACGAAAAACGCCTCAACAGCGTTAAACAAACACACACAGGACGAAAAACATACTTTTGATTATAACAGTACCATAATAAAAAACAAAGATATGAATTACCAAAAATTAAAGATAAAGGAAATGATTGAAATTAAAAAAGGTAAAAACACTGTTAACAACAGAACAGATATGGGAATTTTGAGCCACATTTACACAAGCCTAATTTAAACAAAAATATTAAGTATTCGATCCTGTCAAATAAGAATCAAAAATTGAATATCCTCTTAAACATAAAAGTAAACGTATACTTTATTTTGTTTTTTTGTGCATTGTAAAATTTAAAAAATATATAAAAAATAAAACACACTCGCATTCCATGTATCCTCAGTAGACGATGTAAAGATTGAATTTCATCAGTAATAGAGTTACAAAATGTCAAGGTGTGTACCGGTAAAATTAAATATTTTAAAAAAATTTTAAAAATTTAAATACTGTTTTGTGTCTTGTTTGTTTTTTACAATTGTAGACATGTTTCTTATGTGAATGTTTTAATTATTTAAAAATATTTTTGGGAAGGAAAAAAAATTTAAAATGTCTTAAATAAAGGGCGAAACGTCAATTGTTTTGCATTTTTTGTTAAATAAAGAACCTTAACCCAAGAAAAGACAAAAATAAAGAAAAAATGATATATATATATATATATATATATATATATATATATATATATATATATATATATATATATAAATATAAATATAAAAACCCAACTTCTCAACGTCCTCCAACACCTCGATAGTCATTCATTGTTTTGTGGAGCAAAGATCGCTGAAGATGCCTCTTGCAATCATAGCAAAACGTCGGATAGTAATTCCAATTTGACACGATCTAAATCCAAGAACCATGATTGTCAACTGGATTAAGGAGTCCGTTATTCTGTGATGTGCAATAAAGTAATAGGAAACAAAATAAAATAGTTTTCATTACCGATTGATTATTTGAAGGAGAAAAACTCTGAATTAATATCTATTTGCCTTTATTCACCTGATTCATCGCTTAACGACTTCTTTGTGTTTCCTGTTGTCAAAAAATGCGAGGACAGAGATTTCATCACCTGAAGAAGTTGTTGAAGCCATGATTTGAAGATACCAACTTCAGCGTGGGTAAAATGTTTTGTTGATTGATTTGAACAAATGGAAGAATATATAAATCTTATAACTGAATATTTTGAAAAACAATGAAATAGTTTGTTCCAAAAATTATCCTTTTCTTTCCTAGTTTTTGTAAAAACAAAAAGTTGCCCTCATAGTACCTTTTTAGCGTATGTAGGGCAGAGCTTCTTTTATATTGTGTATTGGATCGAGAGCAACATTCCGATACAGCTCCACTGACAAGACCATAAGGTGGTCGAAACGCGTATGGAGAGGACATTTACAAGAAATAAACTGTTTGTATATATTCTTTCCTTTTCTCTGTTTGAAAGGAGAATACATATATAAACAACTATTTAAATATGGCAGATAGATTTCTTTATTTCTTAATGTAGTTTTAATTTTTTAAAAAAATTCTCACTAGTTCAGTGATTCATAGATGTCGTTTGACTGGCGATATTTTTCAGTCTGGCACCCAGGTCGGTAGGTGGCGGGTTTGCACTATCCTACTAACATATTTTGGAAGTTATGTTTCATATATTAGTTATTTCCTGTGAATATTGCTCTCGGTCCGACATAATTCCACTGTCTAATTTTATTATTACAAATATAAACGATATTTTGAGGGTTATAGATGTGTACATTTTGGATTCGGTGAGGTTTATTATTGATAACAGGGATCTTTTTGAGGGTGTGTCTATTAAACAAAACTATATCACTAGAAATAAAATAAACTTGCTTTCTGGTAAACACAGGGGCGGATCCAGCCTCTCTCTTTGGGGGGGGGGGGGGCAACATTCCCATTTCTAGTGTAAAAGGCAGGCTCGGGTCAATTTTTCTGAATTTGAAGCGTTTGGAGAGGTGGGCTATTGCAAGAAAAACAAATTTTCAACGGGGTGGGGGGGGGGATAAGTGCCAGCAGCATACAGATTCCTAATATAAAAAGCAGAATCGGTTCCATTTTCCTGAACTCAAAGCTCTTGGGAAAGGGAGGGGCGATCGCAAGCATACACATTCCTATACTCTACTCAAAAACTAGAGAAAGTAATGAAACTTTTACCGAAACCTCCAATGTACCTGCTCCAGTGTCGCAAATAACTGAGGACTGTCGTTAATCTAATTATATTTAATTGTATTTAAATATTATAATCTTTTATAAATTTCCGGCAATAATAAAATTTCTGACAGTTCAATTTCTATCAGTGAGCAAAGTCCACCTTACAATGTGTCCTTAGTGATTTATCTTGTTTGTGCTTGTTTTTATATATTATTTGAGATTAGTAAAATACCCAAAAGATATTGCTTCCACATCTATATTTATTCCAAAATCGTTAAACCAGGGCATTTTTTCCTCAACGATAAACTTATTACGATGAATGTTTATGATGCCTTAAAATATCAATATCTAGATAATAATGTTAAAAGCTCTGTTGAGATGTGTTCCAGTATGATAGGAGTTGGAAAATCTACTATGTACTGAATACTGAAGGAGAAATAAAACGACTGGAATTGTTAGTACTCACAAGCCACATTCGATTACAGGCAGACGCAAAACCTCGTTGGAAGAAGAGATGTAAACTGCAATAAAAGGAGTTGTACACACATTTTATTATGAGAAGCAGATCCCAACCGTCAACAAAATTCTATCTGAAATCAATGAAAATTAAAGGAACTGAGCTCTGGAAACTGCTCAGAGAACTTAATTTTTGCTGGGAAAAACCAGATAGGAAATCTGTTCTTATAGATCGTCCGGAAAATGTCCGTTGGAGAAGGAAATATCTCTCTCAAGTAAAAGGTAGTTTCTAGAAATAACACAACTTACAAAAACAGTATTTAACTGAACTTTTGAAAGATTTCATTGAATAAAGTTACTGCAGAAAATTGGGAAAAATTCATATAATAAAAGAATAAAAGAAAATGTGGAAACTCGATCTCATTATCGGTGAGATAGCGGAACTAATTATAATTAATTTGAGCGAAGATAGCTTTTTTGACTTTGATTACGAATTAGAAATGTAATGTTTACCAAGGTAAACACAATTTATTATTTAAATTTTCTGTAACATATAAAAATTAATTACATTTGAATCCCTTTTTAGTATTTAATTGTAATTCTGCAGATGGTTTAAGAAATAAATAAACTAAAACGTCAAATGTCCTAAAAATGTTTTTAATTAATAATAAAATGATCGATAGCCCCAAAAAATTTTATACTATATGAACGAATTTATTTTTTTATATATATTTCACTTCTTGTGTTTTTGATAATGGGTATTTTTTTGTAAGTATTTAAATTATAACTTAGAATTTTTTGAGAGAAAAAGGCTATATTTTAGTCTGAATGTGTCTAAAACGGTTTCTATGCCAAAATTAAAAATACTAAAAATATAGTTGCGATTTGTGTTAAATATATCAAAATTATCTATATTTTTTCATGTATGTGAATTGTTAAGAAATCATGAGAAATAAAATAATATTATAAAAACTTTTTATTTTAGGTTTATTACCGAAATAATATTCTATGCCATAAATACTTAGTGATGAAATAAACCTTGTTCCGATGCCTATGACAAGGATTAAAATCCTTTTTAACACTTCACACATCCAAATATCTATTGTTATCCAACCCAAATAGTCCATTATTATAGAACGGTATTTTTGATTATAAAATTTCTAACCCATTCCTATGAAAAATATATATGTCTAACAGATTATGCCAAAGACACCGGACTAAAGAACACAGGTGGTTTGCGAAGAAAAAAAAAAGATAAAAAATGATTTATTACTCTCTTTAGTTCTTGAATAAACTATAGTATAAGAGGCAAAATCGGCTTTATTTTCCTGAACTCAAAGCTCTGGGGGGGGGGGGGGGGAGAGGCGATCGCTCCCACCGCATCCCTTGGATCAGCGCCTGGGTAAATATAACTATAGTTCCTTGCAGAAAAATGTCAAGTTTTCTTATTTAAAGATTTTTAAGAAAAAATAGATTAAAGTGTGTTCTAAAATCTTTTTGTCTAAGAAAGCCTTCTATACGTTAAATAAGTTTTATGACTGTGATAAATAGAAATTTGTTGTTAGCTGTACCGTTAAATTTTAAATATGTCTACGTTTTCTTTGTTTGGTTAATTTTTCTTTATTTTAATGAAATTTTCAATGTGTCTAAGTTTTGTTTGTTTTAAATTTTTTTTTTTAATATTTTAATTGTTTTGTTTTTACTACATTAATTTCATAGAATTAATCAAGAAAAATATTTGGAATTGTATAACTGTTGTTGAGGTTTTTTCCTTTTCATTGTTTTTCTCTTTTTATCTAGAGCTAAGAATGATATTTAATTTTTATTGTGATGTTAATTATGGCAATGATATTTTTATTTCTAACATTGTTCCATGCCCTTATGGTTTTTTTTTGTGTAAGCGATACTTACTGGAATAGATAAAAGCTTATATAATTTTTCAGCTTTTATATTTTGTATAATTCAGGCGCGGATCCAAGGGGGGGCGATCCCCCCCCCCCAAGAGCTTTGAGTTTAGGAAAATGGACCCGAACAACATTAAACAATACAATAGAACAAAAACAAAAAATTAAATAATAAATTGTGTTTACACTAGTAAACATTACGTATCTAATTCCGAATCAAAGTCAGTGAAACTATCTTCGCTAAAATTAATTATAATTGGTTCCTCTATCTCACTGATTATGAGATCGAGTTCTCACATTTTGTTTTATTCTTTTATTATATGGATTTTTCCCAATTTTCCGCAGTAACTTTATTCAAAAAAATCTTTCAAAAGTTAAGCTAAATTACTAATTTTATTAATTGTGTTATTTCTAGCAACTCTACCTTTTACTTGAGAGAGATATTTACGTCTCCAACGGACATTTTCGGGGCGATTTATAAGAACAGATTTTCTATCTGGTTTTTCCTAGCAAAAATTAAGTTCTCAGAGAAATTTCCTGAGATCAGTTCTTTTAATTTCAGGTAAATCGCGATCTTCAATGATTTTAGTTAGAATTTTGTAGATGGTTGGGATCTGCTTCTCATAATAAAATGTATATACAACCCCTTTAATTGCAGTTTTCATCTCTTCTGCCAACGAGGTTTTTCGTTTGCCTGTGATCGAATGTGGCTTGGGAGTACTAACAATTCCAGTCGTTTTCTTCTCCTTCAGTATTCGGTACATAGTAGATTTTCCAACTCCTGTCATGTCATGTTGGAACATATCTCAACAGAGCTTTTAACATTATTATCTAGATATTGATATCTTAAGGCATCATAAACATTCATCGTAATAGGTTTTTCGTTGAGGAAAAAATGCGCTGGTTTAACGATTTTGAAATAAATATAGAGGTGAAAGCCATATCTTTTGGGTATCTCACTAATCTCAAATAACATATAAAAACAAGCGTGTGACAGAAATTAAATTAAACTATCAGAAATTCTATGTTGCAGTAAATTTATAAAATATATTTAAATATAATGAAATATAATTAGATTTAACGCAGTTCTCAGTTACCTGCGGCACTGGAGCAGGTACTTTAGAGGTTTCGGTAACAGTTTTATTACTCTCTCTAGTTCTTGAGTAAAGTATAGGAGTCTGTATGCTTGCGATCGCCCCCCCCCCCCTCTCCCAAAAGCTTTGAGTGCAGGAAAATAGAACTCATTCTGCCGTTTTTATTAGGAATAAGTATGTTGCTTGCACAACTTGTTTTTCTTGCCATACTGGACTTTTGTTATATCACCCCCCCCCCCCCCAAAGAGAGAGGCTGGATCCGCCCCTGGTCTAATCAGAGTTTAGTTAACTTTTTTGAGATGTATTGACTGGAAAACAACATTACAATTGGTTATATCAAGATTCTAAATGAGTAAAATTACATTTGGGGTTTTTCTTTTATAAATGGTGTGGTTTGTAAGGAAGATTACGATTGTGAACACAATTGTATTTTGATATTTTATTTTTTAACCCTAAATTTTACATTACTTTAACCCTAAATTACCATTAAAAAATCCATAAATATGTGTTTTTATTGTACTTTTTCTTATTAATATTTAATTATTACAAATTAAGTTTGATTGAATTATTAATTTTTCTTTTCCCTAATAACACGTGACCACTTCGTTTTTTTATTTGCAATATAAATGTACATTTAACCCCCGTATTATAAAGTCATTATTAAATATATGTCCTTTCGTGTCTGCTATAATTCCATTTTCGGTATAATTCAGAAATTACCACCCCTCTAAAGTCTCAGCTATTAATAAGCAAATGACTTCAGCTAAATAAACTATTTATCCAATAACCGTTTTATACAAGTACATTATACGTTTATTTAGATAGACAGTAACAAGGGTGATAATTAATGACCGTTCACAAAGATCCGCCCATGGGTTGTCCCAGGTAAGTTCCAACCCACAGGTAACTTCGCGCTTCTAACAGTATGTGCGTGAACCGACGGCTTGTCGTATGTACTCTTCTATTTATTTGAAATGCTAAACGAGGATCGAAGACGCGCGATGTCTTAGTAAATTTAATACATTAGGATTTTGTGATGAAGTTTATTGTGATAAAATTATATAGACTTAACAGGACTGTAGTAAAAAATCACAATATAATAATTGTAAGTCCTAATTTTTTCAGAAATGTATTGTGTTTGTTATTTCTTCCGATAGAGTCTAATGGAGCGTTTTTGAAAAAAAAAAACACATTCAGAATAAAGCAATTTTTATAATTTGATACAAACCATTCTTAAAGACGTCCATAAAACGTTTGATCTCAACATTCAGGACGTCTTATGGACGTCCATAAAAGACGAAAGACGTCCATAAGACGTTGTATAGACGTCTTATGTTACAAAAGGTAACGTCTTTAAGACATTTGCTTACAACGTCTTATGGACGTCCCTTCCCAACATTAAAACAACATATTCCACCAATAAAATTATGTACATTAAAAAGGGTCCTTTTAATTTTTTTGTTTGTCTTGTTTACAAAGTCAAACCGTAATTATTCAAAAATCCAAGAAATAACTTTAATTAAGAAAAAATCAAGAGCAAAATATACACTACCATTTTAAATAATTACAAGTTCCGCATGAATAATTTGCTTTAAAAAATATGTTCAACATAATCTCTTTATACAAAAAAATACATAACTTAAGCATAATGTAAACTTTTTCTAATTTGAAATTTAAGAAGTGAGGTAGAAGAGCAAATATTTTCAGAACTACTACTGTTCGAACTATAAGTGAACCTATTAAATTTAAACCTTAGTTTATCCCTTCGATAAAATAACTCTAAAAGATAAACTATCAACAAAATAAAAGTTTATTGAAATAAAAAGTACACAAATCTTTAAATAGTTTTAAAAACAAGAATTTTTATTTAGTCGAATAACAAATCTGGTCTGATGCCCTTTTCAGCCATGTTTGGATTGAAATTTCCTCATTCTTCTGACTTTTTGCCAGTCCTGTTGTCTCTGTAGATCCTAATAATAAATTGATTTTAATTTTATAGGATAAAGTTTATCATTTGTGGGAGTAAATTTTTTGATATTTTTGCGAATTTTCATAATTGTCCTCTACTATAGAATCGTGACTTATGCTATTTCAAGGTTAATATATATAATAAAAGACAGAACTTACTCATAATAAGTCTCACCAAGTTGGAATCGTCATAAATGCTCCGTACTCCCAGTTTTGAAATTTCTAAAACCTTAAACAAAATTACTTCTTGTAATTAACAAAACTCTATTTTCTATGTTCTTTAAATATAAACCAATCATCAGGAACAAAATAAATCTTCCAGGTTTCATTAGTGGAGCATTCCATAAACAAACATTTCGCCTTCCACTTCATTAGTAATATTTCTTGTAATATTTAGGACCGGGTCTGGATGAGCTGGTCAAGCCTTTTTCGCACAGATAATATTTTTGAAGATTTCATTTCATACTTCTAATAACACAGAGTTACTACAAAAATATAAGCGGCAAAGCATTCGGGAATTTCCTGTAACACAACCTATAAATAACGTTACTGTTTTTCTTAAGTACATATGATTCTCGATCTTACCTTAAGTAGTACATAAACACGAATAAAAAAGATTTTCAGAGGCACATGGATAAATCAACTATTTTAATAAAAATCTTTCAAAAGCTAAATTTTCACAGTCGGCACCCCAATAACATTAGAAATGAATAACGACATGACGAAACACAAATACAAAACTGTGTGTGTCTTTTTCTTAAGCGTGTAGAATTAACATGTTTATCTTATTTTTTTGAGACTATCGTATTTCCATATAATAAAGTAAATTAAATTAAGATATCAGTACAATAGAAATAAAAATAAGTACGTCTAATTTTAATTACAATATATAAAAAGTAATTATATTTGAATCCCTTTTTAGTGTTTAATTGTAATTCTGCAGATGGTTTAAGAAATAAATAAACTGAAACGTCAAATACCCTAAAAATGTTTTTAATTAAATAAAATGACCGATAGCCCCAAAAATTTTTTAATATTATATGAACGAATTTATTTTTTTATATATGTTTAACTTTTTGTATTTTTGACAATGGATATTTTGTAAGTATTTAAATTATAACTTCGAATTTTTTGAGAAAATAAGGCTACGTTTTAGTCCATTATTATAGACCGGTATTTTTGATTATTAGACACCGAACTAAAGAACACAGGTAGTTTGCGAAGAGAAAAAGGGTAAAAAATGATTTATTACTCTCTCTTGTTCTTAAATAAACTATAGTAGAAGAGGAAAAATCGGGTCCATTTTCCTAGACTCAAAATTTTTTTTGGGGGGGGGATCGCCCCCCCCCCCCTGGATCTGCGCCTGCCCTCTACAGATTTATACCATTTTTCTGTTTAGTACAATTTTTAGCACGCGTCTACGTACACCCTAATAAATATCGACTGCAAAGCTTCATGTTAGGAATGAACGACATTTTTTTAACAGAAGTATACATATTTGGTATCGATCCGTATCATAAAAAATGATATCGATACTGGGGAAATATCGTCAAAAAGGCAAAGGCAATAAGGCATACAATAAAATGAAGAAAAAACAAAAAGGCAGACTTTTATTTATTTTATGAAGTTATTATTAACTTTGAGTGTAGGAGATTGTTTTTGATAGGACAGAGCAGTAATATAACACTACATTACTTAAACAGGTAAATTATGAAATCATTAAAAAAATATATTTTTATATTCACTCATTTATATTTAAACTACTTTTCAATCTCTCGAGAAAACAATTCAATAAGATGAGCATTCTGGCTAATATATATATATATTTTTTAATCAGGGTTTTGCATCAACTGCACAGCCACGATATTTGCAATATTGTATTCATTTTCGTAGAAAAAAAAATGGTAAAAATTATGAAAATAGTTATTTTATCTAAGTTATTAAATGATATTTAACTATTTTGTGTTTTTTTTTCAAGCTTTATAAAAGTATCTAAAATATTTATATAGCTACTTCTATTTTCTTTTTATCATTTTTTACCATTCTTGATATTTTCAACCACATCAGTTTTTCGACTATCTAAAAATGGAATAATTCAACCAGTGGCGTAACTGAAAGCTCATTGGGGCCCCTTTTTTAATTAAGCCATATAATTTAGTTCAAATGCTAAATAAACTATAATATAAGTTGTTTTTGACATTCATTAATCATAATATCGACGTTTAGATATCAAGCTTCCAATCCTACATACCATACGCGTGGCGAAATCGACGTTCGTTACCCAGCAGACAGGCAAGCGGAGCGAGTTTTTAAAAGTGTATAGCCAAAATTCAAGCTCCCAAATCCACATACTCCTGGAGCAGCGAGATCGATAATCGTTACACAACCGACAGGCGAATGAAGCAAGACTTTAAGTCAAAACCCGAGCTTTCAAACCCACATACTCTACACGCTGTGAGATGGATAAGCGTTACATAGTAGACAGGCGAGCGAAGCAAGATTTCAAGCCAAAACCCAAGCTCTCAAAACTACATACTCTACACGCAGCTAGATCGACATCCATTCAGGCGCGGATCCAAGATGGGGACGATCGCCCCCCCCCCCCCCCCTCAAGAGATTTGAGTTCAGGAAAATAGACCCGATTTTGCCTCTTATACTATAGTTTAGTCAAGAACTAGAGAGAGTAATAAATCATTTTTGACCCTTTTTTTCTTCGTAAACTTCCTGTGTTCTTTAGTCCGGTGTGAAAAATCTGTTAAACACATATATTTTTCATAGGAATGGGTTAGAAATTTTATAATCAAAAATACCAGTCTATAATAATGTACTATTTGGGTTGGATAACAATAGATATTTGGATGTGTGAAGTGTTTTGATTTGTTGTGATTTTAAGCCTTGTTATAGGCGTCGAAAGGAGGTTTATTTTATCACTAAGTATTTATGGCATAGAATATTATTTCGGTAATAAATTTAAAATAAAAAGGTTTTATAATATTATTTTATTTCTTATGATTTCTTAATAATTCACATACATTACAAAATATAAATAATTTTGATATATTTGACACAAATCAAAACTGTATTTTCATTATTTTTAATTTGACTTAAAAAGCGTTTTAGGCACATACAGACTAAAACGTAGCCTTATTCCCTCAAAAAATTCTAAGTTATAATTTAAATACTTACAAAATACCCATTTTCAAAAATACAAGAAGGTAAACATATATAAAAAAATAAATTTGTCTATATAATATTGAAATTTTTTTGGGCTATCAGTCATTTTATTATTAATTAAAAACATTTTTAGGACATTTGATGTTTCGGTTTATTTATTTCTTAAATCATCTGCAGAATTACAATTAAACACTAAAAAGGGATTCAAATGTAATTAGTTTTTATATGTTACAGTTAAAATTAGGCCTACTTATTTTTATTTCTATTGCACTGACATCTTAATTTAATTTACTTTATTATATGGAAATCCGATAGCCCCAAGAAAATAAAATAAACTTGTTAATTCTACATGCTTAAAAAAGACACAAATACAATAATAAAATAATAAAAAAATTACGGTTAATTGGAATTAAATATATATAAAATTAAAGAGTGGGACACATTAAGTTAAAAATATATAAAAAAAGATATAAACAACATTAAACAATAAAATACACCAAAACCAAAAATTTAAATAATAAATTGTGTTTACACATTACGTATCTAATAATCAAAGTCAATGAAGCTATCTTCGCTCAAATTAATCAAATATAATTGGTTCCTCTATCTCACTGATCATGAGATCGAGTTTTCAATTTTTTGTTTATTCTTTTATTATATGGATTTTTCCCAATATTCCGCAATAACTTTATTCAAAATAATCTTTCGAAAGTTCAGTTAAATTACTAATTTTGTAAGTTGTGTTATTTCTAGCAACTCTTCCTTTTACTTGAGAGAGATATTTCCTTCTTCAACGGACAATTGCCGGACGATCTATAAGAACAGATTTCCTATCTGGTTTTTCTCGGCAAAAATTAAGTTCTCTGAGCAATTTCCAAAGCTCAGTTCTTTTAATTTCAGGTAAATCCCGATCTTCATTGATTTTAGTTAGAATTTTGTCGACGGTTGGGATCTGCTTCTCATAATAAAATGTATGTACAACTCCGTTTATTGCAGTTTTCATCTCTTCTTCCAACGAGGTTTTTCGTCTGCCTGTGATCAAATTCCAGTCGTTTTTTCTCCTTCAGTATTCGGTACATAGTAGATTTTCCAACTCCTGTCATGTTGGAACACATCTCAACAGAGCTTTTAACATTATTATCTAGATATTGATATTTTAAGGCATCATAAATATTCATAGTAATAAGTTTTTCTTTGAGGAAAAAATGTCTTGGTTTAACGATTTTGGAATAAATTTGGAGGTGGAAGCCATATCTTTTGGGTATCTCACTAATCTCAAATAATACATAAAAACAAGCGCAAACAAGATAAATCACTAAGGAGACACTGTAAGGTGTACTTTGCTCACTGACAGAAATTAAGTTGAACTGTCAGAAATTTTATTGTTGCAGTACGTTTATAAAAGCTTATAATATTTAAATATAATTAAATATAATTAGATTTACGGCAGTTCTCAATTACTTGCGGCACTGGAGCAGGTACGTTGCAGGTTTTATTACTCCCTCTAGTTCTTGAATAGAGAATAGGAATGTGTATGCTTGCGATCGCCCCTCCCCTCTCAAGAGCTCAAGGTTCAGGAAAATAGAACCGATTCTGTCTTTTATATTAGGGATGTATATGCTGCTGGCGCCCCCCCCCCCCCCGGTGACAACTTGTTTTTCTTGCGATAGCCGCCCCCCAAAAGCTTTGAGTTCAGGAAAATGGATCCGATTCTGCCACTTATCCTAGGAATGTGTATGTTGCTGGCATCCCCCCCTCTCCAAGAGCTTCAAATTCAGAGAAATAGACTCGACGCTGCCTTTTACACTAGAAATGGAAATGTTTTTGTTTCCGGTGTCTCCCAAATCTACGTATACCACGCGGTGTGCCTGTGTTCTTGACAACTTGACAACTTATGTTTTATTAAAAATAATACGTCAACTTTCTAAGGGCACATGTAAAACTAATGGTATTTGATAAAAAAAACAGTTCTACATTGATTTGAGTGAAAGTAATTTTATTCACACATCAAAACCATGACCAAATACATCATAAAATATTCAGTTGTTATTACGAAATCATTCCAAATGTTTGGCCTTTTTATTTGCAAACTCTTCTATGAGTTGACTTATATCAAGTTTTTAGTTCTTTCACATTCTATAGTTAATGTACCTGAAGCTGTTAATTTTTACTTTTCATTGTGCTGCTTTCTCCATTTAAAAAGCATTGTAATGCAGGGGCGAGCAACTACTCTCAACTTCAATCGCTTTTAGAATCGCGAGTTTTAGAGCTTTTTAGACGTTCAAAAAAAAAAAAATCCGCGTTCCTTGAAGATGCTTCTTCCTATTTTTTAAATGTCCGACAAGCTCACGATCCTGTAAACAAATAAAGTATAAAAAATCTAAATGGTAATTGTGTTTATTTCAACTTTAATGATTGTCAAATCTCGACACTAGGAGTTTTTTAGACGTTTAAAAAAACGAAATATGCGTTTTAAAAATACGCAGAATTTCTTTTTTTGAACGTCTAAAATGCTCTAAACCTCGAGATTTGACATACCTTTAAATTTAAAATGAATTCAATTTTTCAAAGCTTTTCGCAACTTTATCTGCCTGTTAAGGACCGAGTTTTGGAGCTTTCTGAAGGGTTGAAAAGCAGAAACAGCGTCTTCAAAAGACGCGTAATTTCTTTTTGTAAGCATCCAAAGAGCTCCAAAACTCACAGTTCTAGAACAATTGAATTGTGAGTAATCGCTTTTATTTCATTTATAATGTTTTTTGAATGGGAAAAATTTTCCCCGCTTTTTAAATGAAGAAAACTTCAAACATAAATATCTCGGGTAAACGATCAGCTACGATTTCAAATAAGAAAATTTTGCGCACTACAGATTATTACCAAGTCTCTGTTGAGACTGATTTTGTCGACATTTTACTTTGAATTAAAGTTGCTTTCTGCACGTCGTGAGTATAGATACTAATACAGACTGTCACAGAAGCCTTGCGTTCCATAGGTTTAATTAGTGAATCTTAAAGTGATTTCTTAATATATGTACATTTAATATAAACCCTGCGTTGCATACGTGTCCATGAATGAATGAATGAATGAATGAAAAAGGGGTGGTAATACTAGATCATCGATGCTTAGGCCTCCATTGGGCCCTTCACATCCCACCATATCTGCAGGTTATTCGAGGCCGATCGTCTTTGCGAATCCAAGCAGCCTCGTTAGTTGAACTTGCATAACTGCTTCCGGAAACAAAATTGTATCTCCGAAATATCTCTGCCTCACTCTCTGAGAACATGGTCAACAGTTTCATCCTCCTCCAAATACCATCTGCAGGTCTGGTCGTCTTCGACACCGATTCTATGAAGATGGCCCCAGAGGTGACAATGTCCTGTCAACAATCCCACCACAATTCGCAGCTTTTTTATTCCTAAGGAGAGAAGCTCCTTAGTATGCCGTGCACTAGGCCAAGTTATATGTTCCTTAACACACCTCATTCCAGGAGCTCCTCTCCGCGATACGTGTCCCTTTATAATAAATAATGACTGACATAGTGCGTTAAATAGATTGTAAAGTAACAAGTTTGTTGGAGATTAATTAAATTGAATTCTAAAGATTTTTTTGGTTGAACAGGGCCCTCACGCGCCGCGGGCCCTGCGGATCCTTCGCTACGCCATTGAATTCATTCCATTATATCAGCTTTCACCAGAAAATTTAAATCAAAATTTTCACTAAATTTATTTATGTCTCTGCCTTAAACTGCTCAGTTTGGTACCGACCTTCCCTCTCAAATTTTAGAATGGTACCTGCACAAGTAAACTATTGAAAATTAATGATGGCCTACAATGCATTCTATAATACGAAGATAAATAGTACCTTTTTCTATTACCTATTGCTTCTTGAAGACTTTTAATATATTTGCCTACCAAATATGGATGTTTTATTGTTCTGTGCATTTTTTCTACATGTATATTAGTGTTAAGGTCACTCTATAGCAGTAAGCCTATTGGAAATCACTCAAAATCTCTATGCTTCTGTTGTGCTAATTCTTCCAATTTCTCTAAAAAATATATATAAAAATGCGTTGGAAAGGATTTATTTTAAGGTTTAAGCTCTTTTTTACCTGGATGTCTTAGTTTTATGAGCACCCCTAAATTAGCCAAGTTCACAAAATTATCAATACATTTATTGCAGGTATGAGTACCATGTTGATTTTGGACCTTTGGAACCAGTAGGATTAATTTTTCAAAAAGAAACAAGATTGTTTACGGTACTCGACATTATATAGGGTGTCTGGAAAATATGTGAACAACGTTTGATGACAGACTTTTGACGTCAAAATAGATCGATTTAAACCAATTTAGTTATATCCCATACAGCTGAGTTTAGGTGGTAGAATATATATCAAAGTTTTAAGAAAATATTGATTTTTTTCCAAAGTTCTTGAAAACGTGGTAAATGAATTTAATGATTTTTGGTGTGTGGTTTGACACTATAATATGACGTTTTTAATGGTATAGCAACCAGCTATAAAGTAGTATAAGCGTTATAATAGTGACGTCATTGTAAAATCGCTTTTGATTTTTTATGTCATCAACATTGTTATTTATTTTAAAGCATTAATAAAGATTGTTTCGTATGAGCAGCGGAGATTTGAAAGCTTGAAACAGCACCTGCAAGCACCAAGTACCAAGCTAGTCTCTTTGCCATAGAGTAGGGGTGGGTACTTTTTTTAAAAGGCGCCACTGAATTTTTGGTCGGGTAAACTCAGAAACCCCCCCCACGTTGTTGCTTGGGCCTATCGTTCAACTCAACTCTCTAATTTGCTGCACAAAATTTTAAAAATGAAAAAAAGGTAACGCATTAAAGAAAGACAAGAAGCTGCGGGAAAAATGAAGACTCATAAGGAAAAAAAATGTTTTATATTAATACTACCCTTTATTCACTGTTAAGGAAGTCCTTAAGGGTGCATTGGTTTAAATCCCTAAGGGTAGATCTATGTTGTTGGTCGACCCAGTGGGTGGATCTGGACTTCCTCGCGCTCAGAGGGTGGATATGGATCTTCTTCTACCCCAAGAGTGGGTATGGGTATTATTTTACCCCAAGAGTGGATATGGGTATTCTTTTACCCCAAGGGTGGATATGCTGTTGGATTTTTTGACCCAAAGGGATTTTCTGGGGTCAGACTGATTCCTGGTAATAATGCTGAACTGTCCGACGAAATCCCTGTTTCCAGGTTGTACGTCGATAACTAACCAAAACGCCAAACTGGCCGAAAAATACTCAAAACGCAATTCACTGCAACGTTATCGAGGTACGCAAAACGAAATTCTCCATCCAAATCCCGCAGGATGGCTGCAATAAAACGGGATGGAAATTTCTTGACTCATCTTCCAATAATTCACAGGAAAAAGTAGCATTGTCAGTTAAATTCCCGTCATTTTATACGAAGCCCGAAACCTGCGCTGTATGAGCTTCTCTTTCCCTCAACATAGGGCGCGAGATAAAAGGGACCTTAAACAAGTAGCAATTCGATAACAAAATGACAGCTCAAAATAGTGGCCTTAAACAGGATTGCTAACTAATAAGTCGTTGACATTTCCGACTCAAAATCAAATAGGACTTCAAAGTTTATCCCTAAAACAGGAAATAAAAATTTTCCCTCAGCCATTAGCAACACGGTATTAGTTACTCATCCAAATTTCCTCCCAAAATTTACCACAGAAATAGCAACCCAACATGCAGTGGCTTAAAAAATGCAAATTTGCCTAAAGATCAGCTGGAAAGATAAACAAACCCTTAAAAATACCTCAAATAAAAATCTGGAAAACTGTAACTAAAATAGATAAATGTAACAATTTCATTTGAAATAATCAGCACAAAAAAAATGATATCTTATAAAAAGGTAAATAACAATATCCTATTTAAATATAAACAACCTAAAACAGTGACGTAGAGTTGCCCACCTAAAAATTCAAGTTAGGAATGGATTTTAATTAGGGCTGTATTTCGTGAAGGCAAATTATTGAATGATAAAGAAAATAATTAAGTTGGTGTCAAAACTTACCCTACCCGCCACAGTGATACGGCAGAGGTACTTTCTTCTCGGTATGGTGGTACAGGTAGGTCATTATCTCGATGGCGGTGGAACAGGATAAATTGTGTTCCTAAGCAATTTGTTCCAACTGTGCAATCTCTAACACGGAAAGGATATGGTTGAAACGAAGTTTGCATTTACTGTTCGCATCTTACTTCATTCATATATGGAGCTGCATATAGTTGTACGTTTGCTGAATGTGATTTCAGCACTACAACGGCATAATGTGGATATCTCCACTGCTATTGCATCTCACACGGAGGAATCCGTGAAAGCCACATAAACATGTATACGCCATCCGGCGGGAGGTCGGCGAAGCCGCGTTCAGTATTTATATGCTTCCTTCCGATCTGTCCTTTGTACAGCCAGGTGCATGTCTGTACCCTGATGAGTCTAGTAGAGACGAAACATGTACCTCTGCCGTATCATTGTGGCGGGGAGGGTAAGTTTTGACTTTCTTCTCGGTATGGTGGCCATCATCTCGATGGTGGTGGAATAGGATAAATTATGTTCCTTAGCAATTTGTTCCAACTGTGCAACCTCTAACACGGAAAGGATATGGTTGGAACGAAGTTTGCGTTTACTGTTCGCATTTTACTTCATATATATATATATATATATATATATATATATATATATATATATATATATATGTATATATATATATATATATATATATATATATATATATATATATATATATATATATATATATATATGTATATATATATATATATATATATATATATATATATATATATATATATATATATATATAAGTAGTGGCTTTGAGGTCATAGTGAGTCTTCATTCTGTCGCTTTCTATTTACAGTCATCTCTGTACCTTTCCGAGAATGACTTAGATGTTCTTCCATAGTGTCTCTCGCGGTCGCTGTCCCCCTCAACGTACCCTCTCGAAGATGACCTCTAGAACGTTCTTCTTCCGTTGCCCCTTTTGCGATCATGGTCCCTTTCGTCTCATTCTTCACGGTCCCCGCGAGTAGTCCTTCTAAGCCTTCTGTAATGGTCCTTTCTTCTATCGCCTCCACCAGCCCTAAATTCCGGGCAATCTCTGTAAAAGTGATCATTGTATCCGCACTGGTAACAACGCATGTTATTCGAATGGTATCGGCGACGTTGACCTCTTCTTCTCGGTCTGACATAAGTCACTCTAATACGGCAACCGCATAATTCAACCTCATCGCCAGCCTTGACAGCAACTGCAGCATTTCTTTTATCTTCGTAAACAGTAAATCCAGGGGATACTATTACTTAACCAGACTTCTTTAAGTTCACCATAAGGAGCAAAGACTTTCTCCAAGTCACTCCTTCAAACTTCATCACCTATATTAGCAATATGAAGCCGATATCCATCAGGATCTCTGTCAGAAAGAGTACTGCAAGTATAGTGGCTTTGTACAGGCCCCTCTTGGCCACACTTCTAACAACGAATTCTATTTCTGCTACAAAAAGTTGTGTTTTTGTTGTCATGTGTTTTTCGTTTGATCAATAATTCTTGCAACCCCCTCATTAGCTTTATGAAAATTTGTTCCTTGGTCTTGCGATAATTCCGGGAAACGTTGACTCTTCTAATGATTCTTTCTTGGTTCCTTGAAGTCTGTTTGGCTGTTTCAAACTGAAGGGCATTCTTAGAGTTTGACTAGTTTCTGGGTCGCGTAAACCTTCAATTAAACTATAGCCGCCTCGTATTCTTGAAGACTTTCGTTGTAGTTGTGTCTTCTTCCTTAGAGTTCGGCCTTATAAACTTATTTGAGGTGAGGTTCTCCATAGCGCATCTCCAGAGAAGTAACAATGAACTCGTAATCATTCTGTTTTTCTTCGGGAATGTTACGTAGAACATCCATAACTTCACCTGGTAGTGCTAGAAAAAGAGCACGTGCTTTTTCCAGTGGATTTCAATTATTGCCGGCAGAGGCGGCTTTGAATTGACGCACCTAGGTACGCCAAGGTACTTCACCGTCGAAGGTAGGTGGCTTCATCACATTAGCTGTAGGAACATCGTCTACCAGTATTATACCTGTACTGGCTACCTTCTCGATTTGCAAATCTAATTGTTGCATCTATTTCTAGATTCCAGTCACCTCATGTTGTACTTCGTTCTGTACTTCTCCCCTAATTTTGCTAATCTTCTGTTGTACTTTATGTTACATCTTGTTCATATCTTCTTGATTTCTTTTTTAAGTTCTTGTTTCATATCTTTTTGACTTGTTTTAAGTTTTTGTCTCATGTCTTCCAGGCTTGTTTGTAGTTCTTGTTTTATACTTTCTTGATTTTTCTTAATGTCTTCTTTCAACTCTTGTTTCATCTCTTCTTGGCTCTTCCTAATATATTCTTGTTTTTTTTTTCAGTGTCATCAATTCTTGCTTCATATCATCTTGACTTGTCTTTAGTTGTTGGTTCATATCATCTTGGCTTGTCATTAATTCTTGTTTCATTTTCCTTGGCTTGTTTTCAGTGTCATCAATTCTTGTTTTTTCGTCATATTTTTTTTTCAATTCTTGTTTTATATCTTCTTGGCATATTTTCATGTTATGTATCATCGCCAGTATCTGATTTAAACTAGTTTGAACTTGTTCTTCCATTTTTGCCTTCTGTTTCCTAGTTTCCACTGGCATAAAATTCAATTCATTTTTTTTTCTAATTTACTAACCTGAACTAACCTCCTCTGTATTTAATCACACCTCTGACACCAATTTATTCAGGATGGCCGATTTTTGACCACACACTGTATTATTGAACACACTCTATTATTTTAATAGGTCTTTATTATCAATTTCAATTGTAACACTTCTAAGTTGTATCGACAAGCTCTCAAACTATACTGTCCACGAAAGCCATTATAGACCCTTTATATACCCTTTTAGTCGATACCAGAAGATTCCTTAATTTTCTAGAAAGATCTCCATACTACATGGTGTAGTTCGTTACAATATATATATATATATATATATATATATATATATATATATATATATATATATATATATATATGTTATATGGTAGGTTTTCACGGATGGTAGAATGAATAGTATGGTTATTCCGGGTTTCAATCCGTTCGTTCAAAAAATCGTTTTCACGACTTTTCGCCAAAATCTCAGCGAGTAACGAGAACTGATCTCAGCGAGTAACGAGACGAACCGCACTTCTTCTTCTTCTTCTTCTTTAGGTGCCCTCTTCATTACTGAAGGTTGGCGACAATGTTGGCAAACTCTTCTCTATCTATTGCTGCTCTCAGTAAGGTGTGTGTGTCCAATCCCGTCCACTCTCGCACGTTCTTCAGCCATGAACATTTTCGTCTTCCAGGACCTCTTCGGCCCTCTATTTTTCCTTCCATGAGAAGTCGCAGAAATTGGTATTTTGTTCCTCTGTATATATGTCCCAGATAACCCGTTTTCCGTCGTTTCACTTGCTGCAAGAGTTCTCTATCTGTCCCCATCATTCTAATGACATTCTCGTTCGTCATTCGTCTTGTCCATGGGATCTTCAACATTCTACGAAAGACCCACATCTCGAATGCCTCCACTCGTTGCATTATTCTTTTTCCCATTGTCCAAGATTCCGTTCCATATAAAAGAATAGAGTATATATATGTTTTCACAAAACGGTATCGAGTATCAAGTGACAGGGTAGTATTTGTTAGTAGTTTCTTCATTCTTATAAAAGCAGCTCTTGCATTTTCGATTCTTGCTCGAATTTCGACTTCTGTATCCAAGTTTTGGGTTATCCAAGACCCGAGGTATTTAAATTTTTTAACTTCCTGGATCGGTGTACCGTATATTTGAACGTTAACTCGTGTGACGCGTTTTTCGTAGGCGGGGAGCGGGGAGCAAGGTCGTGCTCTGCGGCTCTTCTTCGTTCACGGCAGCGGAACATCGGTCAGTGGATATTTCTCGTGCAGACAGTCATCGGTCAAATGCTCAGCGCAGGGGTATCAGGTCAGCGGCTGCTACGTAAATTCGGGATATCCCTGCTCTCTCAACTGATCAACGGTCTGACTGCCTGAAGGTCAAAACATCCACTCGGGGGTCGGTTCTCGGGCGCCACCCTCGGAATTTAATGTGGTCGAGGGCCCACTTTTTGCACCGGGCAGCTTGTTACAGTGGAGAAACGGCAAGCCAGGGGTCAATTGCGTGTATTAGTGCTGGCTGCCGGCTGCCAATTGTTACATGTAATGGTAAAAATGGGACTAGGTAATAAAACAAACGGTTATAAAACATCCTGTATCCTGTATTCCATTCTTTCATACAAAAGACATGGCCTAAAACTAACTTACAATCTAAGATGTACAATAATATAAACAAATAAACGGTCTGGAGGGCAAGAGTATGTTTTAGAGCAGTTCTCGGTAGCTCATTCTGTTCGGTTGCGCTGAAAACGGTAACCCGGTGGTATCATTCGCGACGCCATTCACGTATCTCGTACTATTCGGTCGCGACGCTACTCACGACGGCTTGTACGCAAATTATCGCGCCTCGCATCCAAAATCCGCGTTCCCAGTTCACGGCGCTTCGTATAAAACTCGACCGACGGCGGTATACGCGGTTGGTAACAACAACACGGCGTCGATCGGCGGCGTCTCTACACGGCGACGGTCTTTATACGCGACGGCGGCGATAGGCGTCGGGGCGGCAGTTGTTCAGCGCCATTGACAACGGACAGCGGAGGGCACCTGGCGGCAAACACATTCCTGGTCAATACGGAAACAATAACAAACTTACGGCATCAGTGCGTGTGTGCATCGGTGACGGTAGGAAGGAAAGAAAGGAACTGACGCTGCCCGTTCTTATAAGGGTCCTCGACAGCGTTAGCAGGATGGAGCGACATTGCCCGTTCTTATAAGGGTCCTCGACAATGTCGACCAATAGCGGTAGGAAATTAGGAAAGGAACCGTCACTGCCCGTTCTTATAAGGGTCCTCGACAATGACGGTAGGATGACACAACATTGCCCGTTCTTATAAGGGTCCTCGGCAATGCTGGCCATTAGAGGGGTAGGACGTAAGGAAGGAAGTGTATGGTAAACACCATATACACACAAGCCTAGCCTCACCTACATCACTAGACCAGGAAGGCGCGGCCCAGCAGGCGACCCAGTCCAGTCCGTTTGGACTGTTGACCCGGGTGGAGACCGTTTGGTTCTCCCCGAAATAATGGTCTGCTGGGACTTAAATAGACGGCCCGAGCTCCCACTACGCTGACGTGTGACGGTGTGCAGTGATCGCGCATACGACACTGCTGTATGCGGCGCGCGATTACTATTGTCGGACGCTCTGAAAATCTCGGAAAATTATATTTCCCGGCATAGCGCGGTGAATCTAATTATATTCCGGCAATATTTAAACTTTAAGCAATCTTTTCCCGCAAGAATCAGATTTTTCGGATGTAAATTAAATAAATTAAATCCCGGCGAACATACACTTGCCCAAAAAATTAGTAACTTCGTTACACACCCCCCCTTCTTCGGAAAATATTTATTACATAAATATTTACAATAAAAACCTAACCAGATACAATTCTAAACTTAACCTAATCTTCTCGTCTTCTTCGGCGGCTGGTGGAATGGATTCCTCATGGCTGGTAGTGGTGGTTCCATGACGGTCTAGTAGCGGTGGCTCCTCATGCTACGCATGGTACCTCACCGTTTCCCATGTTGAGCCTAAGGCTGACGGCGGCCAAAAGGACAATGCCGGTATGAAACAGTTTGGCAGCATTACTGAACTCCAACGAATATCTGACGTTTCTGGCGGCCAGATATAGTAGCGCTTGACAAGGCTGGAAACTGCACCATTTCGTCTTCCTAGACGTCATCACCTGTAACCGGCGGCCTTACGGCAACTTGGCGGCAGCTTGGTGACAATTCGGCAGCAACTTGGCGGCACCTTGGCTAGGAATCAAAACTGGCTGGCAGAATGGAACCTTGCAATTGAATGGCGGGTTCAGATACTGTCCTTCGTCCGGCAGGCGGTCCATAATCTGAAAACAAAAATACTATAGACCAGAAATACAATTTGTTACCCTTCGGCGGAATAATCATGGGCGGCGTCGGCGGAACAAACAAATCCATCAGTGCTTGCAGTGACAGTAGCGGCTCACTTCTTTCTGCGGCTGGAAAGCCTAACTCACCCTTGTGTCGCTCGGATCGGTTTGCGTCGAAGACTTGGCGGTACCTGTAGTCAGAATTAGTTCTTCGGTCATCTTCCTCGGTACTTCTACTTCTGTCGGTGCTTGGAGCTGGCGATGCATCTTGTTGAGCGGTCGGCTTGGAACTGATACTATTTTGGACGGTTCTTAAATTAATACTTCTCTCGGTGTTATGTGATCGGTGGGGGTGTATACTATCGGTGCGCGCATACTCTGCCTCCAGTCTACTCTCCGGTCCGCATGCGCGACGCAAGCGCGTTCAACATCAATATTTTAACATAAGTCGGTAAAATTGGCCGTATCTCGCGTTACACAAAGAATTAACCTTTCTACGGTTGAAAAATGGAATCTACGACCCAAAATTAGCCGGAAAAGACATACGGCTCACATTTCTGCCTCGCGCATGCGCAGAACAAATTTTTGTAAAAAGTCGGTATTCTTATAGTTTTAGGCCCCAATTACCTCCTACAACAAAATTTACCTAAATCGGTTCATATACACTGCTACGGTCGATGGACGCAGAATGGAATACTCGGATTACCTATTATCACGACTATTTTAACTAAACGGACTTGATCGGCGGTGGAAAAACATTTCCTCAACGTCGGTACTCCTTCAACAAAATACTCTCAACGGTGACGGTAAAAAAAACAGCAATACCCCTTCGGTAACATGGTCCACCACAGTCACGCCCAACTGTCTCCCGGTGTCGGCCAATCTCGGTACTACCTCAGTATTGCTCTTCTTTCCGGTCCTATGCTCTTCCGGTTCGACTCTTTTCAAGAGTTATGCGCTTTTCAAGTCGTTTTCCTAGTCCCTATCTTTCGAATCAAACGTTTTGAGAGTCCCCGCTCTTCCTGTCAACGTTTTCAAGTCCCTGCTCGGGCGCCAAATTTGTGACGCGTTTTTCGTAGGCGGGGAGCGGGGAGCAAGGTCGTGCTCTGCGGCTCTTCTTCGTTCACGGCAGCGGAACATCGGTCAGTGGATATTTCTCGTGCAGACAGTCATCGGTCAAATGCTCAGCGCAGGGGTATCAGGTCAGCGGCTGCTACGTAAATTCGGGATATCCCTGCTCTCTCAACTGATCAACGGTCTGACTGCCTGAAGGTCAAAACATCCACTCGGGGGTCGGTTCTCGGGCGCCACCCCTCGGAATTTAATGTGGTCGAGGGCCCACTTTTTGCACCGGGCAGCTTGTTACAGTGGAGAAACGGCAAGCCAGGGGTCAATTGCGTGTATTAGTGCTGGCTGCCGGCTGCCAATTGTTACATGTAATGGTAAAAATGGGACTAGGTAATAAAACAAACGGTTATAAAACATCCTGTATCCTGTATTCCATTCTTTCATACAAAAGACATGGCCTAAAACTAACTTACAATCTAAGATGTACAATAATATAAACAAATAAACGGTCTGGAGGGCAAGAGTATGTTTTAGAGCAGTTCTCGGTAGCTCATTCTGTTCGGTTGCGCTGAAAACGGTAACCCGGTGGTATCATTCGCGACGCCATTCACGTATCTCGTACTATTCGGTCGCGACGCTACTCACGACGGCTTGTACGCAAATTATCGCGCCTCGCATCCAAAATCCGCGTTCCCAGTTCACGGCGCTTCGTATAAAACTCGACCGACGGCGGTATACGCGGTTGGTAACAACAACACGGCGTCGATCGGCGGCGTCTCTACACGGCGACGGTCTTTATACGCGACGGCGGCGATAGGCGTCGGGGCGGCAGTTGTTCAGCGCCATTGACAACGGACAGCGGAGGGCACCTGGCGGCAAACACATTCCTGGTCAATACGGAAACAATAACAAACTTACGGCATCAGTGCGTGTGTGCATCGGTGACGGTAGGAAGGAAAGAAAGGAACTGACGCTGCCCGTTCTTATAAGGGTCCTCGACAGCGTTAGCAGGATGGAGCGACATTGCCCGTTCTTATAAGGGTCCTCGACAATGTCGACCAATAGCGGTAGGAAATTAGGAAAGGAACCGTCACTGCCCGTTCTTATAAGGGTCCTCGACAATGACGGTAGGATGACACAACATTGCCCGTTCTTATAAGGGTCCTCGGCAATGCTGGCCATTAGAGGGGTAGGACGTAAGGAAGGAAGTGTATGGTAAACACCATATACACACAAGCCTAGCCTCACCTACATCACTAGACCAGGAAGGCGCGGCCCAGCAGGCGACCCAGTCCAGTCCGTTTGGACTGTTGACCCGGGTGGAGACCGTTTGGTTCTCCCCGAAATAATGGTCTGCTGGGACTTAAATAGACGGCCCGAGCTCCCACTACGCTGACGTGTGACGGTGTGCAGTGATCGCGCATACGACACTGCTGTATGCGGCGCGCGATTACTATTGTCGGACGCTCTGAAAATCTCGGAAAATTATATTTCCCGGCATAGCGCGGTGAATCTAATTATATTCCGGCAATATTTAAACTTTAAGCAATCTTTTCCCGCAAGAATCAGATTTTTCGGATGTAAATTAAATAAATTAAATCCCGGCGAACATACACTTGCCCAAAAAATTAGTAACTTCGTTACACTCGTAAGTTTTGATTTTTGCTGATGACCATCACTTTTGTCTTTGTTGTATTTATTTTCAGGCCGTGCTGATCTCCTGTGTTCACTACTCTATCCAGCAGCTCTTGCAGTCCTTCTGATGTATCTGCAAAGATGACGGTGTCGTCAGCATATCTTATGTTGTTCAGTATATTCCCGTTCACCCTAATGCCGATGTTAACATTCTCCAATGCTTGTTGGAATATATACTCGGAGTATACATTGAACAGAAGAGGTGAGAGGACACAACCCTGTCGTACTCCCCGCTCTATTGGTGTGTTTGGTGTTGTAGCATCGCCAAATCGTACACAGCCTGTTTGCATCCAATATAAATTCTTTATCAGCCTAACATCTTCGTAGTCTAAGCCCTGAGTCTGCAGCAAGTGTATTAATGTTGGGTGTTTTATGCGATCGAAAGCTTTTTCATAATCTATGAAACAAAGATATAGATCCTTTGATTGATCTCTACATTTTTCAAGTAACACGGTCAACCCAAAAAGTGCCTCTCTGGCACTTGAAAATGCCAAATGAGATTTTGGCGAAACGTCGTGAAAACGATTTTTTGAACGAACGGATTGAAACCCGGAATAACCATACTATTCATATATATATATATATATATATATATATATATATATATATATATATATATATATATATATATATATATATTCTGTTTACTTTTATAACTATTTTTCCAACTGTGTAAGGCAAAGTAGTAAATTGTTATATTTACTAACACACGATTGGCAACATTTTCATTTTAAAAGGTTGTAGTGTCGTTCTACTATTTTTAAAATTGATTTAGGAGTTGACGCTCCAGAGGGTGATATAAAAGTATAATTACATATATGGAACAACCAAACCTACCAATATGTGAAATATATTATACTTCTTGGGTGCAGTCAGGTACAAAATGTTAAGTCACGATATGCAATAATTTGCATTTTTATTTTGTAACATTAGTTTGGAATAAATTTCCGTTAGTGGTCTTTATTTCTACAGAGACAGCGTATATGTTGTAGCTCTCAAAATTTAGAAACAATTTCCAGCTTCAGTTTATATCAGTATGAAATTAAATTTGGCAATTAATTACATTGATCAACAAAATTTAATATTGTCTGTTAAATTAATTACAACAATTACTACACATTACATGCATAGAGTGATGATTTTTGATTATTTTAAAACATTTTTTCTTTATTTATTTTGCATATATTTTTAGAAAAATATGTAGCCACCCCGGTAGCTCCATCACTGGTTGTATCTTAATTAGGAGAGTGAAAAATCGAGTCGATTTTTCAACTTTCAAGGCAATTTACTTAGAAAAAATAATCATACAGATTTTGGATAGATAACATCTATATATATATATATATATATATATATATATATATATATATATATATAAATGTATGGTAACTTCTTTGGGTTAGGTTTCAGATTAATACCTAATTCAAAGAAATTACTATACATTTATATAGGAAGATGGTTTAAGAAAACTTTTAGTATATATACATATATATATATATATATATATATATATATATATATATATATATATATATATATATATATATATATATACATATATATATATATATATATATATATATATATATATATATATATATATATATATATATATATTTATATATATATATATATATATATATATATATATATATATATATATATATATATATGTAATCGAAGGTTTTCGGGCATCCCGTGTATGTGCTGAGTCCCTCTCAAGACTGTAAGGCAGTTGACGTTTCGGTGAAATCTCATTCACCATTTTCAAAGCTCACTGTATGGCGTCTACGAGCGAACTGACGTCTGCGACTCCGGTATTGTCGGTCCCGTGTCAGTTCGCTCGTAGACGCCATACAGTGAGCTTTAAAAATGGTGAATGAGAGTTCACAGAAACGTCAGCTGCCTTACAGTCCTGAGATGGACTCAGCACATACACGGGATGCCCGAAAACCTTTGATTACACATCACACCCGTGAGAATATCTGACATAACATATATATATATATATATATATATTTGTATATATATGTGATTTTTACGACAATGGTTTGTAAATAAAAATGGTTTTATTTTAAATAAAAAAATATAATTTTTTTCGAAAGAAAAATTATATCTCGATAACTAGTGGCGCCACCTCTAACTTTTTATATACAAGTCGATAGTCAATTCAATTGTCTACAACTTTCATTTGAAACTATTTTTCAAACAATCTTTAGTTCTCGAGATGAACTGAAAAAAACGAAAAAAGTGATCATTTTTGGTCCACCATTTTGTTAGCACAGGGTTGCCAACGTTAACATCAAAATATATCTTTTAGGATGCCAAAATATAGATTTTCCAATAATAAAATCGCTGGTTACATTTCTTCCGAAAAGCGATTTTTTTTTATGTAAATTCCATAGCTATCTTGGTGGAATCGCTTACCATCTTCGTCGCTCACAGTGCAGAGATTTTTAGGAAAGAAGTACCAGTGTGAATACCGACAATGTATTTTGAGAGACATGCTATATCACAGAGTTTATAGTTCTAAGCTTGTCGATTGCCAAGAAATTCAGTTAAGATCTTTTCAAAAGACTTTTATGCATCTTTTTCAACCCTAATCAATTTTTCTCAAAGTTATGGTCCTTCGTATGCTACCATACTTGTGTGCCCACAAATATACCTTCTTTTATTTTATCCTTACTGATCCAAGGGAATTTGTTTTTAAGTACTGAAAACCTGGACCACTTTTATTCAGTGCCTTAGCAAAATTTTTTGTTGAAACGATTTTAATGTGAAGGAAAGTAAGATATGCGTGTTCAGGATATACAAGCGGTTGAAAAGTGAGGTTTTTTGTCCAGGTATCAGTTTTGTTTTATATCATTGCTTCTTGACAAAATGATTTTTGCGATCTCTTCTATCCCATTTGCATAGAAAACAACAAAATTAAGTGTACCCTTGTTGAAGACCTAATAAAAGTGCTATGACTTATAAATCACCTTATATATTCCAAGGATGATCTTAATATTACATCTTCGATAGCAAAATCTTCATGTTGTTATACTTCTTTTTCATAGGGGTTGCATACACAAGAGGAATCGAAGGATTATAATTTTTAGTGTAAAGAAGCAAGGCTTTTAAACTGAGTTCAGAAGAATCTAAAAACAACCTCCATTCCTTAGGATCATTATGCTCTACTAACTCATTGAGGAATGAGTCAACATCAGTACAATACACCAAACTGCATTCTGCAGAGAACAAGATGTGGAAATCTTGTTTCCATCGACGATAAGAACAAATCGTAGCTCCCTTCTCAAGGATATTCCATCTCTTAAGTTAGTTAGTTATTAATTAATGAAAAAATTGAAGATTTTCTCCTTAAATTATCAATTAATTAAGTAAATGGAGATTTTATTTCTAAAATTACCAATTAATAAGGTAATTGGTAATTTTATTTCTACCATTATTAATTAACGAAGGAATTTATAATTTCATTTTTGAAATTATGGACTGTCGAAGCAATTAATTATTTCAAGTATAAAATTATCCATTACCAGAGTAATTGAAAATTTCATTTTTTAAATCGCCCATTAAAAGAGTCATTAAAAATTGAATTTTCCAAATTATTGAATGATTAATTGAATTTTATTCAAAAATAATTTAACGGTGTTTTATTCACTTTCAATAGAGATCAGAATATACAGGGTGTCCGGCAAGTATCACCTAATTTCTCGGGAGCATACAGGGGAGGTTAAAATAACCCTATGTTGTCATAGAAAAAAAAATTCTAAAGTGCCCCTTAACCGAGATACAGAGCCCTAGAGGGGTACCAGGATTTATCTTGTCGACTCTAAGTTTTGAACCGCTTAGTATAATTTAATGAAATTCTAAAATTTTATAGAGGCCATAAAGACTCATTAAACCATACTATAGTAGATGTTTTAGATCATCAGAGAAGTCAGGAACGGACTTGCAGCCGCACGCATTAGGTCTAAATTTTGCCAGCCCGCATATTTACAATAAACCTTTGTTGGTGTTTATTTTGAATTATAGCGTGCGCGTTTTCATAAGCCCAAAAATGTATATTGTGTGAGTTTGTTATGCCATCTCTTGTCCTCATCGTCATAAGGTTAGCAAAATTTAGATTTAAGTTATTTTACTATAAAAACCAGTTGGAGTATTGAAGTCTTGCGGGATAATCATCCGGAGACATAGCGTGTACTTTTTCAATGTGGTACGGGTGAAGTTACTGTTCTGTTAGAGCTTCATGTACAATCTATTTTGTAACATTGTTTTGTATCGTAAGCTTTCTTATGCTGTTTGAAGGGTGTTGTATGAACAATCGCTTATAGTGTAATATCTTACCTATAGATCCCGTCAAGGAATGACTTCAAATATAACATCCAAAGTTAAGTACGTAAATAGGGGTGTCTGGGAATGGCATCGGTGGAGCCCACTGACGAGTTCGCCACTGGTGTCAGGACGAAATACGTCTTAAAAATGTTTAGTGGTCGAAAATTAGCTTGAACTTATGTCATAACATCGCCGGCATATTTACAACAAGGGTTGTCAGCAATATATTGCAAAATTTGTTCATCTATGTGAGATCTCACGTATTTAAAGAAACATGCTAAATGAAGTCGAAGTTCTTAAGGTATCAGAACAAATATACGACATGAAATTAATTATCAAGTGATTAATTAATAATAATAAAGTTCTGGTGTATGCACCATCAGCTGGCTAATCTTATTAATGATGTTTTCCTTAACCCAGCAAAAATGCCATTGTTCTTGACCGAAGGTATTACGTACCTCCTACCAAAGGAGCAACATAACACACATGACCCAGCTAAGTATAGGCCGATCACCTGCCTACCCACACTGTACAAGGTGATCACCTCCTGCTTGACTCAACGCATCAATGCACATTGTGAGCAAAATAACATCATTGCAACTCAACAGAAAGGATGCACTAGGGGAGCAATGGGATACAAGGAACAATTGATTGTTGACTCTGTCATATGTAACCAAGCCTGTGCCAACCGTGGATTATAAGAAGGCCTTCGACTCTATATTATAACTATATTGAGAATGTATAGAGTCGATAATAATTTTGTTTCCTTTTTAGAACGCATCATGTCAACCTGGAGAACTAGGATACAATTACAAGTGTCATCCAGCGACACCATCGAAACTAACACCATTCCGATACGAAAGAGAATATTTCAGGGCGATTCACTTAGCCCATTGTGGTTTTGCCTTGCAATGAATCCACTATCACGCCGTTTGAACTCAACCAGATACGGCTTTAGTGTTAGAAATAACAACGAAGAGGTAGTCAGAGTGAATCATCTTCTATACATGGATGATGATTAAACTGATGGCTGCTACCAGAAACCAGCTGGAACAAATGCTTAAAATTGTAGAGGAGTTTTCCGGGGATATCGGAATTCAATTTGGACTTGACAAGTGCCGTATTTTGAACATCGTTAAAGGGAAGATACAAGCGGGGGCTTTTGAAATGTAGAACGGTGAAACTATAGCTGCAATGGAAGCAGACCAAACATACAAATATCTAGGTATGAAACAGGATAAAAGAATTGACCATCGCATTATGAAGGCCGAATTGACAGCCGAATTTGTCAGGAGGGTAAGGCCGGTATTGCGAACTAATTTGAATAGTGAAAATTTGTTTAAGGCGCTCAACACGTATGCTTGCTCTACGCTGAGTTACTCTTTTGGAATTGTAAAGTGGAGCAGGACGGACATCCAAAACCTGCAAAGAAAAATAAGGACACTCCTAACAAAAGAACAAAAACATCACCCTCGGAGTGCTATTGAACGTACAATGCTTCCAAGACACCAAGGAGGAAGAGGATTGGTCGATATTGGTAAGCAGCTCGACCAACAAATAATAAACTTACTTTCATATTTCCACAGGTTAGCGGACTCTTCCACACTACATCGAGCAATATACGAGGCAGAGGTTTCAACGCCGCTACAGTTGAGGATATAAGATATTACTTCTCACCACCAAACAGACCAAGAGAAGTTACAAACCTGGCTACGGAAGCCACTTCGTGGACGGCATCCAAATGAGGTCAATCAGGACAATGTCGATAACTCAGCGTCGAACTACTGGTTGATTTCAGGACAGATGTTTCCGGAAACGGAGGGCTTCTTGTTAGCTATCCAGAACCAGGTTATTCCGACGAAGAACTATCGGAAGTTCATCATTAGAGATCCCTTAATAGAAAATGATCAATGCAGATATGGCTGTCGAACATCGGAGACAATTCAGCACATAACTGGAGGATGCCAAGCGTTTGCCGCAACCGAGTATAAGGAAAGACACGACTCAGCCGCTAAGATACTCCACCAAGAGTTAGCAGAAAAGTTAAACCTATTACCAGTAGGAAAAGTGCCTTATTACAAGTACAATCCGGAGCCTATTCTTGAGAACAACCAGTTCAAGTTATATTGGGACCGAACGGTTCTGACGGATCAAACAGTAGCTCATAATAGATCAGACATTATACTAATAGATAAAATTTCTAGGCGAACTACACTAATCGACATTGCTGTAACAACAACAACCTAAGGCCAAAATACAACGAGAAGATCACCAAATACAGAGATCTTGAGGTGCAAATCCGAAGACAATGGGCAATGAACAGCGTCCAAACGATTCCCATAATACTCAACAATCAGCAACTGGAGTGATACCAAAGAACCTCCTGCAGAACATCAAAGGACTGGGCCTTAGTGAGCATCTGTATAAGCCGATGCAGAAAGCAATACCCCTAGCAACCGCGCAAACCGTCCGAAAGTTCGTAGGAAATACAGCAGACAACGTCACCTAGGACCCGATAACATTTAAAGGGTTCCCACGGAGCTTCATACTTTTGGTGTCTTTGTGTGCTTGGTATGAGTGAATAATCCCTGAAGGGAGTGCGAAGCCGTTTGGCTTGTAAATCATAATAATAATACCAAATTAGAATAATTTATTTGAAAAAGGCATTAATTGACAAAAATAATCGTAAAAATCAAACTATCCCATTTTTATGATTCACGATGCATTATCTATGTGCACTGTGGCTACTAAAGCACTAGCTACTATTTCACTGGAACGTATGCATGAAAAGGTGTGTAAGAATGGGGTTCAATAAAACTTTATTGGTCTTTTTTCTAAAAAACCCCGGGTGTCTTTAGTGCGGGTGAAGCCGCTAGTATTATATATTTTTTGCTTAATTTAAATTATTAATTACACAATTTTAAAATTTACATACCTACCATTATTATTTACCAGTTTAGATAAGCATAGTCTATTTAAGTACTATCTTGTTATAATTACCTCCAATTAGGGAACGTTGTAACTCGTATAATATAATATTTATTTTTTCTAATAAATTTTATCTTGTCGTATACAATATTGTTAACTATATATTTCCATATGCACATAATTCTTGCAATTTAGATTATGTACTTTAACAACATAGTCTATTTATATGAAAATATATGGTTATCGTTGTCAATTAACGTGCAAATAATCTACATTGTAATTAGCAATATTTAGGTGACGTCCATTATCAACATATTTAGATTTTGCATATTAACACAAGTTCAAGAAGCTATATACAACTGTTAAATTTTATTATCTATTTAAATTAGTTACAAAATTAATGTAATGAGTTCATCTATGAATATTATGGTTTACTGCTACTATGCGGTTCAAAAATTGAAATAAAGGTTAAAAATGGTTTTTAGATTTTCATATTTATATCATAAACACTTTGTGTAAAAAAAAACTCTAAGAAAAAATCGATAAATGTTAATATTGGGCCGACAAGACAGTATTTTTGATTGTCGCAGGTAAAGACAGGGGCAGATCCAGCCTCTCTCTTTGGGGGGGGGGGGGCGGTGATATCACAAAAGTATAGTATGACAAGCAAGTTGTCGACGGGGGGGGGGACACCAGCAACATTTCCATTTCTCGTGTAAAAGGCTGGGTCGAGTCTATTTTCCTGAATTTGAAGCTTTTGGAGACAGGAGGGGTGATCACAAGAAAAACAAGTTGTCGGCAGGGGGGAAGGATGCGAGCAGCATCCACATTCCTAGTATAAGAGGCAGAATCCTAAAATCAAAGCTCTTGGGAACGGGAGGGGTGAGCGCAACCATACACATTCCTATACTCTATTCAAGAACTAGAGAGAGTAATAAAACTGTTACCGAAATCTCCAACGTACCTGCTCCAGACCGCAAATAACTGAGGACTGCCGTAAATCTAATTATGTTTAATTATATTTAAATATTATAAGCTTTTATAAATTTACTGCAACAATAACATTTCTAATAGTTCAGCTTAATTTCTGTCAGTGAGCAAAATACACCTTACAGTGTGTCCTTAGTGATTTATCTTTTTGTGCTTGTTTTTATATATTATTTGAGATTAGTGAGATACCCAAAAGATGTGGCTTCCACATCTATATTTATTCCAAATTCGTTAAACCAGGGCATTTTTTCCTTAACGAAAAACTTATTACGATGAATGTTTATGATGCCTTAAAATATTATTATCTAGATAATAATGTTAAAAGCTCTGTTGAGATGTGTTGCAACATGACAGGAGTTGGAAAATCTACTATGTACCGAATACTGAAGGAGAAAAAAAGCTAGAATTAGTACTCTAAAGCCACATTCGATCACAGGCAGACGAAAAACCTCGTTGGAAGAAGAGATATAAATGGCAATAGAAGGAGTTGTACATACATTTTATTATGAGAAGCATATCCCAACTGTCGAAAAAATTCTAACTAAAATCAATGAAGATCGGGATTTATCTGAAATTAAAAGAACTGAGCTCTGGAAATTGCTCAGAGAACTTAAATTTTGCTGGGAAAAACCAGATAGGAAATCCGTTCTTATAGATAGTCCGGAAACTGTCCGTTGAAGAAGGAAATATCTCTTTTAAGTAAAAGGTAGAGTTTCAAGAAATAACACAACTTTCAAAATTAGTAATTTAACGGAACTTTTGAAAGATTTTTTGAATAAAGTTACTGCGGAAATTGGGGAAAATTCATATAATAAACGAATAAAACAAAATGTGGAAACTCGATCTCATGATCGGTGAGATAGAGGAACCAATTATAATTAATTTGAGCGAAGATAGCTGTACTGACTTTGATTATGAATTTGATACGTAATGTTTAGGAGTGTAAACACAATTTATTATTTATTTTTGTTTTTGTTATATTTTATTGTTTAATGTTGTTTATATATTTTTTTATTTTTCTATATTTTTTTATTTTAGTGTGTCCCACTCTTTAATTTTATATATATTTAATTCCAATTAGCCGTAATTTTTTTATTATTTTATTATTGTAATTGTGTCTTTTTCTTAAACGTGTAGAATTAATATGTTTATTTTTTTTGGGGGGCTATCCGATTTCCATGTAATAAAGTAAATTAAATTAAGATGTCAGTGCAATCTAATTTTAACTGTAACATGTAAAAATTAATTGCATTTGAATCTCTTTTTTGTGTTTAATCGTAATTGTGCAGATGGTTTCAGAAATAAAGAAACTGAAACGTCAAATGCCCTAAAAATGTTTTTAATTAATAATAAAATTACCGATAACCCCAAAATTTTTTAATATTATATGGACGAATTTATTCTCTTATCTTTGTTTAACTTCTTGTATTTTTGACAATGGGTATTTTGTAAGTATTTAAATTAGAACTTAGAATTTTTTTAAATAGTTTCTGTGGCAAAATTAAAAATAATAAAAATATAACTGTGGTTTGACAAG
Source organism: Diaprepes abbreviatus (assembly GCA_034092305.1). Taxonomy (NCBI): domain Eukaryota; kingdom Metazoa; phylum Arthropoda; class Insecta; order Coleoptera; family Curculionidae; genus Diaprepes; species Diaprepes abbreviatus. Next base: position 1,999,384 of record JASJET010000338.1, on the reverse strand, counting down.
GATTAAAATCATTTTTTAACACTTTACACTTCCAAATATCTATTGTTATCCAACCCAAATAGTCCATTACTATAGACCGGTATTTTGGATTATAAAATTTCTAACCCATTCGTATGAAAAATATATGTGTCTAACAGATTTTGCCAAAGACACCGGACTAAACAACACAGGTAGTTTGCGAAGAAAAAAAAGGTAAGAAATGATTTATCACTCTCTCTAATTCTTGAATAAACTATAGTATGAGGCAAAATCGAGTCTATTTTCCTGAACTCAAAGCTCTTGGGGGGAATCGCCCCCCTAGTCCGCGCTTGGATTATACAGAGTTATGCAAAATGTAGTAATGAGTTCGGGTTTTTCTGAAAATTCTTTAATTGAGTTGGAATCGTTGGTTGATTATGAAAGATGGAGGAATCAGTAGAAAGAGGTGTTTTTTCAAAAACTATTGTGTTGAGAATTTTACATGATGATTTAGATATAAAAAGAATCAATGCAAAATGAATCAGAATTTATTTTTTAACCACTCTGTAAATCTCATTCTACCTTCTAGATCAACTTATAACTTGATTCGTGCTCTTTCCATTTGATGGATACTTCCCTGGATACGCTGTACGTATACATGTCGTCCTAAATCTGCATAAAATTTGACTCCAGTTATTTACTATTTAACGTAAAGAAAATTTATCTTCATTTGCAGAAATGGTTACAATAAATCCTGTGATATTTTCTGGAAGTTATGGATGGGGATTTAGAAATGGACCTCTCAACAAGTTCCAAACACGATTCTACTGGTCAGGAAAATGGCAAACTCCGCACGGCCAAGTCCATATTTTCAATAAGAAGTTTAGTTGATATTGGGGAGACTTTAGATCAGTTAGAAAATGCCGATAAAGGTAAGTTCTTTCTGTCATTTTGAGTGTTGCAATTTTACTATTCATCTGATGATTTTATTGTTAACTGATATATAGAAAATTTAACAATACCATTTCAGACAGGAAAAATACTTTTTTTTTTAATAAAATAATTGTTAATCTTTGAAAATTTGTGGAAAATTATTTTTTGTTAATCCAGTCACATAATCTTGATGAATTGTTTCTTCTCTTTTCTTTACCAGATTTGAAAAAGTTTTAGGTTTGGATTTATTGAACTGAATATGTAAATTTTTCGTTAAATTCTAACGAAACACACTTATTAGGTTTTGTATTCATTACATATCTTTTACTGAAAGTTGCGGTATTATTTTTCTTTTGTTTTCTCAAATTGAAAAATAATTCAGGTAAGTATGTAATATTTTTTTTCCAGCATTTCTAAGTAGTTAGTTTTAAAAACCAAAAAAATATGTCATTGCTTTTCTTAAAAGAATCATTCATTTGATGATTTAAATAGAATGTCTCAATTTCGTAACGTTAATATTTGTATCTTCTTGATCGATTATTTGTCTTCTTAAAAACACAATATAACAAAATCTGTTATGAATTTCGATCATAAGCATGCTATGCTGTAATATATTTCTGTTGTATTATATTATTATCATTATGATTTCAAGCCAAAGGCTTCGTACTTCCTCCAGGAAATATTGACTTACACCGGGACAAAGATACCAAAAGTTTGAAGCTCTGTGGGAATTCTTTCTTTGTTATCGAGTCCTAGGTGACGTGGTCTGCTATATTTCTTACAAACTTTCGGACGGTTCGCGCGGTTGCAAGAAAAACTGCTTTTTAAGGCCCAGTCCCTTGATGTTTTGCAGGAGGTTCTTTGGTACCACTCCGGTTGTTGATAAAATTATAGGAATCATGTGGACGCTGTTCATTGCCCACTGTCTGCGGATTTGCACCTGCAGATCCCTGTATTTGGCGATCTTCTCATTGTATTTTGGCCTTAGGTTGTTGTTGTTAGGTATAGCAATGTCAATTAGTGTAGTTGGCCTAGAAATTTTGTGTTAGTTCGGTCCCAATATAGCTTGAAATCGTTGTTCTCAAGAAGAGGCTCCGGGTTGTATTTGTAGCAAGGCACTTTTCCTATCTGCAATAGATTTAACTTATCTGCTAACTCTTGGTGGAGTATCTTAGCGTTTGAGTCGTGTCTTTCCTTATACTCCGTTTTGGCAAACGCTTGGCATCCTCCAGTTATGTGCTGGACTGTCTCTGAAATTCGACAGCCATATCTATATTGATCGTTTTTTATTGAGAGATTTTTGATGATGATCTTCTGATAGTTTTTCGTCGGAAAAGCCTGGTTTTGGACAGCTAACAAAAAGCTCTCCGTTTCCTAAAACATCTGTCCTGAAATCAACGAGTAGTTCGACGCTAAGTTGTCGACATTGTCCTGATTGACCTCATTTGAATGCCGTCCATGAAGTGGCTTCTGTAGTCCGGTTTGTAACTTCTTTTGGCCTGTTTGGTGGTGAGAAGCAATATCCTGTTTCCTCCGCTGTAGTGGCGTTGAATTGTCTGCGTCGCATATTCCTCGATATAGTATGGAAAAGTCCGCTAAATTGTGGAAAAATGAACGTAAATTTATTATTTGTTGATCGAGTTGCTTACTAATATCCACCAATCCTCTTCCTCCTTAGTATCTTGGAAGCATTTTAAGTTCAATAGCACTCCGAGGGTGATGTTTTTGTGCTTTTGTTAAGAATAATCTTATTTTCCTTTGTAAGTTTTGGATGTCTGTCCTGCTCCACTTTACAATTTCAAAAGAGTAGCTCAGCGCAGAGCAAGCATACGTGTTGATTGCCTTAAACAAATTTCTACTATTTAAATTAGTTCGTAATACCCGCCTTACCCTCCTAACAAATTCTATGGTCAGTTCGGTCTTCATAATGCGATGGTCAATTCTTTTAGCTTGCTTCATACCTAGGTCCTTGTATGTTTGTTCTGCTTCCATTACAGCTATAGTTTCACTGGTCTGCAACTTAAATGCTGCCGATGGTATCTTTCCTTTAACTATGTTTAAAATACGGCACTTCCTCCGAGGAATCCGTGAAAGCCGCATAAACATATATACGCCATCCGGCGGGAGGTCGGCGAAGCCGCGTTGAGTATTTGCATGCTTCCTTCCGATCTGTCCTATGCACAGCCAGGTGCATGTCGGTACCCTGATGAGTCTAATAGAGACGAAACATGTACCTCTGCCGTATCACTGTGGCGGGGAGGGTAAGTTTTGACTTTCTTCTCGGTATGGTGGTACAGGTAGGCCATCATCACGATGGTGGTGGAATAGGATAAATTGTGTTCCTTAGCAATTTGTTCAAACTGTGCAACCTCTAACACGGAAAGGATATGGTTGGAATGAAATTTGCATTTCCTGTTCGCATTTAATTTCATATATGTATATATATATATATCGAATTTAGAAATTTTGTTTTTACAAGTTGGTAAAAATATGAGTTTTAAAACTATATTTTATATTTCAAAAACTCGAGTATATCACCTGTTCAATCTAAAAACATTGTTTAGGTCAACTATCCAACACGGCAACACTGCATTACATCATTCCTGGCCATTTTGGTACTTATAGTAACAACTACCTTTTATGAATGACTTGGATTTAATACTAAGGAATTTTCTCATCCTCCGCATTCACCAAAGGTAACAAAATGCGCTTCCAATCCTTTCATAAGAATAAAACTTATACTTCGTCAATGGTATTGAATTCCTTCTCACTTAATTGTGTGGTTTTGGCATGAAATATCAGCGTAACAATTATCCCTTTTATATTTCTCGATGTTAATTGTAATGCATATGAAATATGCTCTTGAAAAAGCAATATTTCTTTAATTTATCCGTTTCGTTTCACATACAACAAATATGTTATCACTTAAATCCAACACCCTGTATCGATAAGAAATATAAAGTAAATAATTTAAACAAAAATCTATTGGTTGCTTTGTCGTGCAATTCTTAACGGTGGATTCCAGTATTATTGTTTATTTCACTAATTCAATTTTCTCAGAATAAGCAAGACTTAATTCTATTTGAAAGACATCGGTTACTTTTTCTGAAGCGTGACAGTCGTAACAAAGTAATCGACAGAGCGTACAATTTTGAACTTCCTGTCATCTTGATTGAAGGTTTATTCGCTTTTTTTTGGCATTGCTTTTTATTGACGGAAAAACATGGGTGTTCTATTTTCATTTTGTTTTTAACGCTGTAATCGAATTACATATTTAAGTTTTTTTTTTGTATGATTTTCAGTTGTATTGTCATTTAAATAAATTATTTTACAAGTGAATAGGTTTAGGAGTCCGGGAACCCGTTGGATTTGTGTAGCCAAGGGAGAGACATGGCTCCAATAAAATTTTTGTATATGTATTTTGACTCCTTGTTTACGAATATCGTTAAAAATTTTAAAAATGGCATTTTTTGATACAAATTCTGCGCTCAGCAACTGATAGCTAAAGTCAAGAATGACGAACTAGGATTAATCGCAATGCAGAAATGTAATGTTTTTATTGCTTTTAAACATTATAAACAACCAGCATTTTATTAGACTGCGACCTGGTAGATCTAGCCCCCAGTCGTAAGAATTACCTTATTGGCTAGAGTAGGTCCTCGAGTTCTATTTTCCTCAGGAATCTTAGGATGTAGGACGGCTTCAAGGTGGGTAGCTCCCCTTCTTCGATTTGGTATGTTCCCAAGAACAGCATTCTAGGGTTTTCTAGAGCACTGCACTCTGAAAAAATATGAATAGAGGTTTCGTCCTCCTCCACACAGAATATGCACTCTTCTCTTTCTACCAGTCCCAGTCAGGACCCCTGTCAGAACCCGGGGCGTATCCAGCCTCTCTCCTTTTGGGGGGGGGGCGGTGATATCACAAAAGTACAGTATGGCAAGCGAAAACAAGTTGTTGACGGGGGGGGGGGGAGGAGGGAGACATTAGCAAAATACCCATTTCTAGTATAAAAGGCAAGGTCGGGTCTATTTTTCTGAATTTGAAGTTCTTGGAGAGGGGAGGGGGCGATCACAAAGAAAAACAAGTTGTCAACAGGGGGGGGGAGGATGCGGGCAACATACCCATTCCCAGTATAAGAGGAAGAATCGTGTCTATTTTCCTGAACCCAAAGCTCTTGGGGGGAGTGGCTATCGCAAGAAAAACAAGTTGTCAACGGGAGGGGAGTGCTAACAGCATACCCATTCCTAATATAAAAGGCAGAACTGACGTGAATCTAATTATATTTAAACATTAAAAGGTTTTATAAATTTACTGCAATAACAGACTTTCTGATAGTTCAATTTAATTTCTGCCAGTAAGCAAAGTATACCTTACAGTGTGTCCTTAGTGATTTATCTTGTTTGTGCTTGTTTTTATATATTATATATGAGATTAGTGAGATACCCAAAAGATATGGCTTCTATATCTACATTTATTCCAAAATCGTTAAACCAGGACATTTTTTCCTCAACGAAAAACTTGTTACGATGAATGTTTTTGATGCCTTAAAATATCAATTTCTAGATAATAATGTTAAAAGTTCTACTGAGATGTGTTCCAACATGACAGGAGTTGGAAAATCTACTATGTACCGAATACTGAAGGAGAAAAAAACGACTGGAATTGTTAATACTCCCAAGTCATATTCGGTCACAGACAGACGAAAAACCTCGTTGGAAGAAGAGATGTAAACTGCAATAAAAGAAGTTGTACATACATGTTATTATGAGAAGCAGATTCCAACCGTCGACAAAATTCTAACTAAAATCAATGAAGAGAGGGATTTACCTGAAATTAAAAGAACTGAGTTCTGGAAATTGCTCAGAGAACTTAATTTTTGCTGGGAAAAACCAGATAGGAAATTTGTTCTTATAGATCATCCGGAAAATGTCCGTTGGCGAAGGAAATATCTCTCTCAAGTGAAAGGTAGAGTTGTTAGAAATAACACAACTTACAAAATTAGTAATTTAACAGAACTTTTGAAAGGTTTTTTGGAATAAAGTTACTGCAGAAAATTTAGAAAAATCCATATAATAAAAGAATAAAAGAAAATGTGGAAACTCGATCTCATGATCCGTAAGAAAGAAGACCAATTATAATTAATTTGGGAGAAGAACTTAGAATTTTTTGAGAGAAAAAGGCTACGTTTTATTCTGAATGTACCTAAAACGGTTTCTATGCCAAAATTAAAAATAATAAAAATACAGTTGTAATTTGTGTTAAATATGTCAAAATTATCTATATTTTCTAATGTATGTGAATTTTTAAGAAATAATAGGGAATAAAATAATATTATAAAAACTTTTTATTTTAAGTTTATTACCGAAATAATATTCTATGACTTAGTGATAAAATAAACCTCTTTCCTACGCCTATGACAAAGATTAAAATCTTTTTTAACACTTCACATATCCAAATATCTATTGTTATCGAACCCAAATGGTCCATTATTATAGACCGGTATTTTTGATTATAAAATTTCTAACCCATTTCTATGAAAAATATATATGTCTAACCAATTTTGCCAAAGACACCGGACTAAAGAACATAGGTATTTTGAGAAGAAAAAAAAGGGTAAAAATGATTTATTACTCTCTCTAGTTCTTGAATGAACTATAGTATAAGAGGCAAAATCGGGTCTATTTTCCTGAACTCAAAGCTCTTGGGGGGGGGGGCGATCGCTCCCACCGCCTGTCTTATCTCTGTCTCTGGTATTCTAGTGGAGAGAAGTCGTGCTGTCCATTTGGATGTCGTTTCGTATTTCATTAGTTATAACGTACGCGCCGACGTGTATGAAAGGAAGTGGAAATCTACATACAGGCGCTCACCTAGTGCACATATTCCATTATAGCTTTCGCTGATCGTTGCGTTAATACTTTACACACATTTGAATATATATCTGTTTCTGTTTAAAATGTGGCATAATAAATAAAACACAATATTGTACTGTAGTAAGTATATTGAACACGTGTTTGCAATTGGAACAATTATGATCGTGAGCTTCTAATTAATTATATTGTAGAAAATCATGGTTCGTGAACTTAGACCGTATCAAATTGGAACTATTATCCGATTACACGAAGCATCTTCAGAGATTTTTACTCCACGAGATTAGAACATTGAATGACTAGCGAGGAGCAACAGCCCTGTATTTATACCTGGCTGGTGTTCAGCAAACTGTGATCCAGCGTTACAATCGATTTCCACGTGTGATGTTGACTGTAAGCTGCATCTCTATTAATATTATTTGGATATTTAGAAATCTCGATTGATTCTCTAGTTTTACCTTTAAAGAAACCAGACACTAATACCAGCACCTTAGTTTCTTTTACATTAAAAGTATGACCTGAGCAGACATTTATTAAGTAATATTTTTAGTGTGTTGATGACTCCTTTTCGCGCTCTGATAGCAGTTCCTTTATTATGTTATCTTTGCCTGGTTTTTCATATCATTTAGTACGATTTAATCCGCGACTCTGACATTTCCTCCGAGTTTACATTTAATACTTTCTTTTATATATATATATATATATATATATATATATATATATATATATATATATATATATATATATATATATATATATATGTTGTTTAGTTTCGAGTGGAGATTTTTTTTGACATCTAAACCATTTTTCGTAATACTCCTGAGTTCTTTTACTTATTTTGTTCCTCGTTTCTATCTCATACGCTTCCTGGTCCTTTAATATTATAGTTGTGCTTTGATGTAAATTTTGTCTCTTCAAATCGTTTTGTTTGATAATCTTTTTCATAAATTTTTCTAGTTTTACTTATTCAATGCTGTTCCGTTTGTTTTGTTGTATTACTTTCTTTCTTTTGACTAAAATGTGGTTGTCGGAACTGCATTGTCTTTATATTTGCTTGTTTGTACGACGTTTCGATTAGGTCGTATTTCTAATCAAGTATAAACTGAATGTTCTGTCTTAAGACTACGAGCTTATCTTTTTGGTTTTGTTTTCATTAAATGAGCTCTGAGTCCTGATTTAAAGGCTGTTTTTATATTATAACTACAGACAATTCGTCTAATTTTCTCCGAAGTTCCCTTAATATTGTGAAGAAGGAATTCGTTTCTTGCTGTCCAGTGGTCTTTGTTCTAAGGTTATTTATAAATAAAATAAAATCAATTAATTTTAGAAGATAACCATTCTGTTGTGAATCGAATTTTGATGTTTGCTACTTCCTTTTTAAATGAATCCGCATTATTTTATATAGATATTGAGCGAGGTTGCGTATAATTCCTTGTTTTGTTACAACCTAATGGTCAGAACCATGGTTAAAATATTGTCCCCGGTATATGCGACGACTGGAGAAAGTGAACAACCCATTGGAACTTCGTGGTCCTGAGCGTAGAACTTTTCGTTTACCTTACTACGTAGGCTACACTCCAAAAGGTCCATTACCCCATCCATTGGTAACGTGGTTCGATCTGATATTGTTGTATCATTTGAAAGTTTAGTGATTCTTGTAATGGCACATTAGTTTAGAGACTTGTCACACTAAAACTTGTTAGTCTGTAGTCTGGCTCTGGATTAATGCCACTTATAATATTTAGGAAATGTAAGGAATTTTTAATATATGAGTTCGTCTTAGCTGCACTTGTTGGGGATCCTCTGGAACTGGTTATTGGTCTTAATGGTATGTTGGTTTTGTGAATTTTCGGAAGTTCGTAAAGATGTGGTGTGAGCACCAATCGTATATTGTCAAGTATTTATTCTTTGTATTTCTTTAGTGTTTGGTAGATTTTTGACTCTATAGATTTGTTGGGTCACGAACTAGCTGGCTATATTTTCCTTTTTCTAGAATATTCCCGACTTTTTTTGTTTAGTAACTGTCTGGTTGCATTTAAGAGTAAATTATATATATATATATATATATATATATATATATATATATATATATATATATATATATACACATTTGTTTGTTTTTTCATCTTTGTATTCTATTCACCTTTGCATCTATGGGTAGTAGCTCTAACTTGTCTATGGTCACTGCCTATTGTAAAAAAATATATTCAATACTTTGGTGTTTTTACTATTTCTTTGTTGTGCATGTCGCAAATAGTCATGCACCTGATGGAAAAGACATCCTGTTTGTCATGCTTTCTACAAAACTTGGATTCCTATTTAGCCAAGTTTTATCGGCAAATAATGGTGAGATGTTAGGTTTCACAATAATATTTAATGGAATTGACATTTTTTTCTATGTGATCAATAATACCTAATATGTTATTGGTTACAGTGGATAATATACCATTTTAAAAATCTACCAAAAATGATCTACTGAATTTCTACAAACTTCTACTAAATTTTTTACATACGAAGGTGGCAACACTGCAACAGTGTCAAATTAATACTATTAATGGAGGGGTATATTTAGACAAAAATTCATTGATTGAAATTTCATTCACCTCTAATAAATTTTATTTTTTAAAACGAAAGTAGGGTGGATGATTTTAACCACGCGGTGTGCATAAAACGAACTAATTTGTTGCTCCAATAGTATCATAAAAATCCTTTGTCTACTTTTACCGACTATAAAAGTAGAATAATTGGCATTAGGCCTCAAGGCACCGTATGTTGTTTCTTATATCTTGGCTTGATTATGATTTATTGCTACAGTTCTTCTTTTATTAAGGCGTATTTTTCGTATTACTATCATCTGGAAGTTCTTATATTTTATCGTATTGCATCAAAGGATTCCGCTCACAAAATTATAATAAACGTTGTTAGCTCACTATTGGATATGGTAAGTTTTTGCTTTGCGAACAAAATTAACCAGTCAAAGAGGTTTTAGATTAATAGAGGCCATTAAGTCTATTCCAAACCATACAATTGTTATGAACACGTGAAAAAAAATTTTTTTGGTGTCACAACAAAGTCTGGCACCACCATGCACTTCTTCTTTTTTTTTTAAGATGTGTACTATAAACATTTATTTATTTATTCTTGCAAATTACACAATATTTTACCATTTTTTATAATGATATATAGTGTGAACAGTAAAGTCCGCATCAAAAAAATAGTATTCATGTGATTAGCATTATTTGTCAAATTTATATTTTTTCCAAAAAAAGTTCAAAAGTCAGGTTATATCTCAAAATATCGAAAAAAGTTATTAGAAAACTTTTTTTTTTAATGCAACGTTTAGCCCATATGCAAAATTTTAGCTATGTAAGATAATTTAGATTTTTTGCCAATTTTTTTTTGGAAGTTGCACCACTGTTGCAAAATAAGACTCAACGCAACCTACATAAAACTTCTTAGTTTTGACAATGCTTCATTCCAGATATAATTTGTTTAAAGTAGCGCCATAATAGATGTGTGTTTTTCTACAAAATCCAAATAGGGCTATTAAAATTTGGTCACATGGGATGCAAAGTTTATTCGTTTTTGACCCTGTATAAAATAAGTAATACGCATTAATATTAAAAAAATTGTTTAATTAAAAAGACTCAAATTTTGTAATAAATAAATCATAATATAAAAAAAAGTTAAATTAAAATTTATATTCCACCTAATACAGAGTTTACTGATGACACTGTATACTTGTGTTTGTTTGAAGGTCATAGACAACCATGTTTCCTGCGAAGTAGTAGATATCTGTTGGACTTCCATTGTCTTTATTTTTGTTGAATATCACGACGTTTCGGCTAGTAGTTATCTCTAGCCGTTTTCAAGTGAAACTAAATAAATTCCTTAGCTACATAACTATTTATACTAAAAGTAAATGCAAAGGAGTGTGACTGAGATGGGTACAGTCATGCCTGCTACGGCAATATCCAATTTTTTTATGCTGCATTTAGTTTTAATTTACAATTATTAAGAAGTGGTTTCCACACTTCTCTTATATCTAAAGATGGTTTATTAAAACAACTTGGGTTCTGATGAATAACCACGGCTTCTTTGAATTTCTGTTTTCTCCAATGTTGTTCTCGGTGTAGTATTTTAGCTTCAGACCATTTTTTGTGGTGTCCATGAGTCCAGGCATGGTTGACGGCACCAGATTTTTCTGTTTCTCCTCGAGATGTGCATTTTTGGTGTTCTTTGATCCTTACGTCAAGAGGTCTCTTTGTCTCGCCAACGTGGGAATTGCCACATTCACATGGCATCTGATATACACAGTTCTTCATGTCCCTTTGAGTTTTTGGTTTGACCCTAGTGAGCCGACTTCTCAGAGAGTTATTGGAATTGAAAACAACGTTAATTTTATATCGTTTTCCTATCCTTCTAACTTTTTCTGAAATGCTTTTAACATAAGGGATGTTCAGTACTGGTTTTGTTCTTCATTCGTTGTCGATTTTGTCCTATTTCTGCGTTGTTCTAGAAATTTATCCACTAGATATGCTGGGTATCCGTTGGCTGCAGATCATTTTTAATGTAATCTATCTCTTTCGTCAAGTTCTCGTTGGAGTTGCAGAGAGTTAAAGCTCTATCTACGAGATTTCTTATAATTCCTAGTTTGGTGTTGTTGGAGTGATTAGATGAATAATTAAGGTATTGTCCTGTGTGCGTGGCTTTTCTGTAAACCGAAGTTTGAATTTGTTTGCTATTTCTTTCAACCAAGACATCTAAGAATGGTAATTTATTTTCTACTTCTTTCTCCATGGTGAGTTTAATAGTTGGGCTGATACTGTTGAGATCTCAACAGCACAACGACCAATTGTAAATAACATTGCCGGGTTGTATATTCACAATCGGGCAATTTGGAGAAGTTATAATGTCATGAATTCTAGGTAATTCTTAGACTTACATTCTAGAAAGACGCCAAGGACTTTTAGCTAAAAGCAATTGTTTATAGTAGACACATTCCAAAAATTACGTTAATTAATAATATTTTATGATATTTTAAAAACCAAAAAATTTCAATAAAAAAAAATTCTTTAAATTCTAAGAACTGCATATTTTCTTCCAAACATATCGCCGACATAGCAACAAGGCAGATCATCTAGGTCAGCGGTTCCCAACCTTTTTCTTCTTGCAAACACCTTTTAAAAACCGGAATTATCGGCGAACCCCCTATGTAGTCATTATGAACAGTAAATGAAACACTAAAATTGGGTTATTAAAATTTATTTTCCGCATTGAATAACAGTTCATTAAGAAAAACTAAAACATAGTCGTAAAATATTTACAGACAAACCTTTTTTAACACTAAAGTGATAGCTTAACATGTAAAAAAAGAACTCCGAAATAAATACAGCTGAATTTTCTGCAAAGTAATGGAGGAAATGATTAAAAATTTTTTTTTTCTACGTGAGTGGGGGTTGCCACTGCTCACGAGATTTCGTGATGTAACTCTCTGTAGCATCTCACCAGTTATCGCCCGAGAGGAATTTGGTCCGTAAAATCTGTCGCTGGTTTGCAGTCTAATGTAAGATCTAATCCAAGTAGTTTCTGGTATTTTATTTAGTTTAAGGATGGTAACAAAGGCATTCCTAGTCAAATGACTTGTAGTGACACTAAATATCAAGGACCTGTTAATGTTGCAGAGGCTTTTGCTATATATTTTTCTTCTGTATCATCTTTGTACCTATGGATGGTGGATGTGAGTTTGTGGTCATTTCTCCCCTATCACTGATTAAATAGTGAGTGAATAATGTAAGAAAGTTTGATTATTCAATAAAAAGCAGTACTTTGGGGTAAGAGGGACGGCAGTAGGGATCTGGGTATGTATATGCAGTTACACTTAAAGTTTTATAATCCCTACATGCACATCATCAACACGACGTAAAAGTTGTTAGGTTTTGTTATTCGGAACACTAACAGCATTCACTAAGGAGATTTAAGATTTAAACCCAATCTAGTTGCCGTGAAATTTAAACCTTATAGCCGGCCGGTTTTGTTTTGCTTATGATATTGTCAACATTTATATCACATATGTCAACAAATAAACGCTTATATAGGGATATTAAGGATACTAATCTTGCTTGTATCCCGAAAATAAATAAAATTTTCCATTGTTGTCGGTTCAGTAATATAACAAAATGATTTTTTATTTTTGACGATTTGAAACATGCTTGGCCTATTGTTGCTCTTGTCAGTTTAAGCCCTCCATTGTCGATTAGGGTGGTTTTAAACTTAAACTATGTTAGCGTTTGTGTAAGTTTTGACCGCATCAGTGTCGTAATATATTATACAATGCTCTAGTTAGACTATACTGAAGCAGTCCTCTGTGATTTGATCGCTACAATCTTTTGCGGGCAGCGATCAAATAGAACGCATCCAAAACATTTTTTGATATATCTCTATGTTAGAATATATATATATATATATATATATATATATATATACATATATATATATATATATATATATATTATATATATATATATATATATATATATATATATATATATATCCCTAGATGGTTTCGTATCTTTCACTGTTTCTCAGTTTTGAATTTCGTAGATTGGTACAGAGAAGAGAAGGAGATTCTATAATTTTTTCTTATTATTTATTGAATAATTTGAAATTTAAAGACTTAATTATTAATTAAAAGTATGATGTTGATCTATTTATTATAAGATCCATGGAGTTTAAAAAAATACTGCTGTCGGCATGATCTCGCATACACCATAAAGCTTTTTTTCCTTTTACCTTTAGTTCGTACTTTTAAGCAGATTATTTTAACCTAGCTCTAAGTTACTTGCTCTTGCATCTAATTACTATATGAGACGAATTTTGAAATAAACTGTCTAGTGGCCATGGAAGTTAGATCTTTTTCTTAATCACTTTGGTTTTGCTGATGATATTGTCATAATTTGTGTCATATATGTTAACAAATCAATGCTTATATTGGAAGTTTAATGGTAAAACCGAGAGGTAAAGCTTTGGAAGTGAACAGAGGAACATTTGTTTCTTGAAAACAATCAAAATTTTCCACTTTTGGTGGCTTGGTAATTAATACAAACGATTTTGTCAACTTAGATCTGTTTTAAAGTTAGACCATATTACTAAATTAGGAGATTAATATTTACATACAGTGGGAATTTTGATTAGGATTTTTTGTATATCCCTGTCTCTTTTTTACCTAAAACGTCTTTGCTCCCAGTAGTCTATTATTATTGGGTAGTTCTTATTTTTGTAAAAAAAGTGTGATTATCATTTTTCCAAGCTGTCGTACGTAAATATCGGAATCGTGATTTGTGTTAATAAAACATGTAAATTCGATTTATCATCACTTTTATCAGAAAGACGTTTTTATTTGATTATCTATGTTTTTTAACAAAAAGAACTATCTTACTAATTTGTATTATACTTTTTCAAAATATTTAAAACTATGGGTGTTAAAAAAGTAGGCACATTTTGTGCCTATCTAAAAAATATTCTTAGGAATACTGTATAGGTATATATATATATATATATATATATATATATATATATATATACATATATATATATATATATATATATATATATATATATATATATATATATATATTAGTTTAGAAATAAACTAGTTAAAATTTTGTTTGCTTTATAACTGAATTTACTCCTATCTGATTTAAAAGTAAATTGGCTCGATGGCGTGCTCATTTCTGATGTGGTGATCTTTGCGTGTTAGCATTAATAAAATATACCTAATTCATGAAGTTAGTCAGAAACAAATTTTGAAGGAGTTGAAACGAAAGTATTTTAATCGCAAACAAGGAAAACCTAATAAAATTAGCTATATTCCATGTTTATTTGGTGGTTTATAGCTTAAATACACGCGATTTTCTGCTTGTTAAAAGTTAAATTAAATTTAGTTTATGTCGATGCAAATAGGCTTGTTGCAATATTGATTTCTAACAAGGTTGTAGTGATTTACGTGATTGGCCCAGGCATAATATTATTTGTAGGAAGTAATAAAATAATTGCACTACAAATTACATTCTGCATAAAAATAAATATATTTTCATATTTTAATAATATATATATATATATATATATATATATATATATATATATATATATATATATATATATATATATATATTATTCTATTATTCACTTGTAAAGAGGTTTTCTTTAAATATTTTATCTGATTTCTTTATTTATTATTCTTCTGAAATTGAAAAGAACGGCACTCTGGAATATAGAGATGATAAACTTAACCTTTCTACCATCTAGAAAATTCTCTTCAATTGGGACCTCTGAACGGACACGGCTTCTGAGCCCCAAATGATAATTTTAGCGACTCTCGAGAAGGGGGTGAAAGAAATGCTAACAAATAGCTACGCATTATCATCAGATATAAAGACACTTTTATTGAATATACACGTTTTTGAAATAGAAAAGCTAGGAAAAATGAAAAGAAAATCATTTTTCTAAAACAGATACACAAGCCTAAAGCATTTTCAAAAGGCAATATTTAATTTCAGCGACTAAAATTGACTTCAAAATTTGCGTCGAAAAGTCATGCCAGATTATTGGTAACATCACCTGATTTTGAGGCTTGTCGACGGGAACGTTATAAAAACCAAAAATCGTGTGAAAATCTTCAGTAGATCGGAACATTCTGGAGCATCAAGTCACAAGCGGGCACTGAAGAAAGAAAACCTGAGCCGACTACGAAGGACCGCAGAATTATAGCAACACTTTATATCACTGATAGAGTTTTGGCTGCTTTCACGGCTGATTTTCGAAGAAAGAATCATTATCGCACAGGAATTTCAAGTCTTCAATTTCAAACCCAATTTCTGGAAAGGATAATTTTTCAGAACATCTAGAAGAGTTACTAAACCTACGAAAAAATTGGTTAGGCGCGTGCATCAGGGAAGTTCAACTAAAACACCTCTATACGTTTGTGACAATATCTGACGATATATGAGCAGGCTATCATTGCACTTCGATAGCAAAAAGGCGGATTATTGTTGAAAAATCCAGGATCGGAATTTAATAGTGTCTCTGGGGCTTCCCTTTTTTAAAACAGAGCGCGGACGTAAGCAGTACCTGCTTTCGGACTCCTAGGTAAGGTTTCGGTAAAAAAGAGACCCCAGATTCACTTGTGTTCGGCTAAAGATCGCTTATACCTGAAGGAGTTTGCGGTGGAACGGGATCTAGCAATTAAAGATCGCGAAAGATTCAATAACATAACTAGTTTCCTATACTCAAAAAAAAAAATAATAACACAAAACAAGTCATTTTTTCGCGGAAAATAAACGCCCAAAGGTATTCTTATTTTCGTGAAAAAACAAAAAGTTAAACAGAAAAATCCTCCAGGGACATTACGTTCGATAAAATTACGATATTTTACTTGCTTCTCGGGATTGTCTAACTTTCAACACTTGTTTTACCAAAGCGATCACTTACCCACACTTTTTTGCGGAAAAAAATTAGCTCTTTAATCGATACCAAAAAAAGGCCGGTTTTTGCGCCCCAATAAAAATACGTCTTGCGGTAATAAAAAAAATTTAAACATGATATATATTTATGACAATAAAAGATTAAATAATCTTTTCAAAAATTTAGGTAGTTTTGGGGATCAAAAAATTGGCCACAACGAAAAATACACTTAAACTGATCATCTAAGTATCCTATCATCGGGAAATTAGTAAACCCCAAATCTCTAAATTTCAAAACCTGATGTCTTGAGCATCTCAGCTCACCTCCTAGACGCACCCTGAGAAATCTCTTATTTTTGGCAATTAGAAAATTTCTTTTTCCAAATTTAAGAGCATAGTTCAAAATCCACAAATGTTACTTAATATCTGCTAAACAGGTGAGGCGGCTTGGCTTATCGCTGGATCGGGCGTTTATGGTGGGTCCTCTCCGGCAAACCCTGTGGGGTGCCCCTTTCAGCAGCCCGAACGTTCAATGTTCAATGCAATTCAATTAAATCAATCATGAAAGCAGCGTTCAATTTAACCTAGGGCCAGCAAATCCAGGATTATCGGCACCTAGGCTTCACCAAACATACATACAAGGGATATAACCTGGTGGAAATGAG